>JBBGZY010000271.1:0-332500 GCA_037952925.1 Lithobates clamitans | reverse complement strand
ATCAATCATGTCCTTCATTTCCTGTTTTGCTGACCCCATTCTGGGCCTTCTCTTTCTTTTTTTGGCATAACATAAATGGCTGTTTAACCTAATGTCAAAAAGGAGGGCTGTCAAAAATCCACAAAAAAATAAAATTTGATTTTCTAAAAAACACCAAAAAAAAAAAAAAAAAGTGATTTTAAAAAACCCAAAAAAAAAAAAAGTGATTTTAAAAAACCCAAAAAAAGTAAAAAATTGATTTTAAAACACCAAAAAAATTAAAAAAATTAATGTTAAAAAACCAAAAAAAGTAAAAAAATTGATTTTAAAACACCAAAAAAATTAAAAAAATTAATGTTAAAAAACACAAAAAAAGTAAAAAAATTGATTTTAAAACACCAAAAAAATTAAAAAAATTAATGTTAAAAAACCAAAAAAAGTAAAAAAATTGATTTTAAAACACCAAAAAAATTAAAAAAATTAATGTTAAAAAACACAAAAAAAGTAAAAAAATTGATTTTAAAACACCAAAAAAATTAAAAAAATTAATGTTAAAAAACCAAAAAAAAGTAAAAAATTGATTTTAAAACACCAAAAAATCGAATAAATAATTAATGTTAAAAAACCAAAAAAAGTAAAAAAATTGATTTTAAAACACCAAAAAAATTAAAAAAATTAATGTTAAAAAACCAAAAAAAATAAAAAACTTGCTTTTAAAAAAAAACAAAACTTGATTTTCCAAAAACAAAGCCTGTTTTTGAAAATCCAAAAGCCCAAAATATTTTTTTGTGGATTAGGTAGAAATATTTCAATATAATTATATTTTGCTACATCATTAAGATACCATTATATTTTTGTCTATGAACATTTTATACTAAATGCAGAACTGAATGCATACCAACCATTAATAAAAACATCTCCTTTTATAGGATTTTAACAAATGTGTGGTTTGTTATTTCAAGGCTCAGTATCAGTTTGGTTATAATTGTCAAAAAGTTGTTTACAGTGGCAATGGAGCTTATTTAGACATTTTTAAAATTCAAATACAGTTGGCACTACAACTGCTCGACCATAACCTAGGAGACAGCCCAAAAGAAAGGCAAGCAATAAATATAATGCCAGATTTCAGCAATATTTTTTTTATTGTCAAAAAATTATATATCCTGGCCCATTGCAATGGCCCCCCTACCCATAAAATAATCAACATATTGCTGTCTAACCTGACGGGAACTTTGGGGGGCCAAGCCAGTACGGACAGTATCCAGGCCTGTAAGGTTGGCTTCTATTTGTCCGGCCTCAGGCCCAACTGTGCCTATATAATTGGCAGAATGCTTATTTAAAAAGTTGTGCAGAATGCAGCATGATAAAATTATAAAATTAAGTTTGTATTCCGCAAAATTAATGGCTGTTTGAAACAGGCGGAACCGGCTGGCCAGAATTCCAAACGCATTCTCAACCACTCTTCTAGCTCTGGCCAGCCGGTAATTAAAAACCCTCCTCTCCGGGGTGAGGGTTCTTTGGGGGAATGGCCTCATGAGGTGCTTGCTCAGAGCGAAGGCTTCATCGGCAATGAAGACAAAGGGGAGTCCTTCCACGTTATCCTCATCAGGTGGCAATCCCAGGCCACCACTCTGGAGACGCTGGCAGAACTCCGTCTGGGCAAATACTCCTCCATCCGACATCCGGCCATTCTTCCCCACGTCCACATATAAAAAATCATAGTGTGCCGACACCACCGCCATTAAAACAATACTGTGGAACCCCTTATAATTAAAATAATATGACCCCGAATGGGGTGGTGGCACAATGTGGACATGTTTCCCATCTATAGCCCCTCCACAATTGGGAAAGTCCCAACGGCTGGCAAAATGGGATGCCACAGTCTGCCATTCCTGTGGCGTTGAAGGAAACTGGGGAATCAAACAAGAAAACCAAAATCAATTAATTTGGAAGCTAACATTGCAAGAAAATTAGACAATTAAAAACATTATTCCCCAGCATCAGTATAACATTCAATAATTTAATTCTTCTGGAATAACTAATATGGAAAAAGGCACACTTATCAGATTGCTCACCCCCTCTGATAGAACATTGATTACATTTTAGGGGGTTGTGAAATCCCAAAAAAAAATTACTTTAACAACACGCAGGAATTTAGGGATAACAAAGGCTACAAGACTGCAGTTGTCGCACTCTGCAGGTGCAGTTGCTAACCAGCTTACAGTAAATGAGGTAATGTCAAAAGGCATTCATGTTGCAAAGAGTACACAATCACATGCAAGGGCAATTAATGAAAACACTTTGAGGCTTGCATATGATTTGATGATGGAAATCAGCAGAGCTTCTGCTCATTTACTAAAGCACTGGAACAAATGCACTTGTAGAGTGCACATGCATTTTGCAAAGTGCAACATAGATTTGCTTTAGACAAATCAACACCACAGAACATTCAAGCAAATTTTAACGAGGGTGGGGGTGGGGGGGTTGTGAAATCTAGCTAATTGCTAATTAGCAGCACACTATTTGGAGTGAGTTCAGGTGGGGGGGGGGGGTTGTGAAATCTAGCTAATTGCTAATTAGCAGCACACTATTTGGAGTGAGTTCAGGTGGGGGGGGGGGTTGTGAAATCTAGCTAATTGCTAATTAGCAGCACACTATTTGGAGTGAGTTCAGGTGGGGGGGGGGGTTGTGAAATCTAGCTAATTGCTAATTAGCAGCACACTATTTGGAGTGAGTTCAGGTGGGGGGGGGGGGGGTTGTGAATTCTAGCTAATTGCTAATTATAAGCACACTAAATACACTCCAACAAAATACATTCAAAATGAGTAGACTAGGTGGATATGTTCCCATCACTTCATGCTGGGAAGGTTATTGAAGGAAACTATACATGCATGACAAAAAATAACAGGAAAATATCCCAGCATGTGTGAGGATAAAAAGGGGACATTCACACTATATTGCAATGATGGGAAGTAGTGTTTGAAGCAAGAAATACATTACATTATCAAAGATTACATAAAAGAACATGTGATGCTAATAAAATAAAAATAGCTTACCTTAATATAGTCCTTCTGCAGGACCTGTATGATGGCAGAACAGGTCTCTGGGATAATGATCCCCAGAGCCTGGGGGGAGATGCCTGTCGAGAACTTAAGGTCCTGCAGGCTTCTCCCTGTGGCCAAATACCGCAAGGTAGCGACCAGCCTCTGCTCCGGAGTGATGGCTTGCCTCATGCAGGTATCCTGCCTGCTGATATAGGGGGTCAGCAAAGCCACCAAACGATCAAAAACGGGGTCCGTCATCCGGAGAAAGTTCCTGAAATCCTCAGGATTATTCTCACGGATCTCACGGAGCAAAGGCATGTGACAGAACTGGTCACGCTGAAGCAACCAATTCTTGGTCCATGAACTCCTCCTCGCCCTGTTCATGGACTGGTCTTGGGCTGAAGAATAAACTACAGCACCAAGCACATACAATGCACGAGCTCTACGACGAGTACGTACAGGTAACATGGCTTCAAAACGGTCGGCTGGTCAGAACGCACTAAACAGAACGCACTGAAGAACAGCAAGGCCTGTGAAGAACGACCTGAAAATCAGGAACGAGCGGCCAATAAAACAAAGATTTCTCAATGCCAACTGACCAAACGCACTGAAAAGCAGATACAAACCTCACAAGCACAGACTGAACAACAGTTAAAACGAACTGAAAAATACGAGTCTCACAAGCGCGAATCGTCTCTCACCAAACTTCTACTAACACGAGATAAACACGAGATTAGCAGAAGGAGCCCAAAGGGTGTCGTACGGGCTATTGAACTTCCGTTTTATAGTCTCGTCGGACTTGGTGTACGTCACAGCGTACTAAGCTGGCGTACTTTTTTTTGTGGTCGTGTGTGTGCAAGTCCGTTCGTAAGAAAGTCTGCCCCAAGTCCGCCGAAGGTACGCCGGAAGTATGTCGGACAGGCTGTCCGACTTTTGTAGCTGCAAAGTCCGACCGTGTGTACGCGGCATAAATCAACCCTTATTAACTCCTTCTTCCCCTTATTTTCCTGATTTTCCTTTGTTTATTTCTATTTAGATAATCGTTATTATTTTTAATTTTTTTTTTATTCAAGTTGACTATTCATTTTTTAAGTGTTGTCTTTATTTCATTGGTAAACAAGTTCAAAATGATTTGTACCATGATCATAATTTGAATCAACACAAATTACAGAATAAAATGTATACTTTTTATTTATAGCATCGCTAAATGTTTGTTAAACTATAATTGATCAGAAAAGTGCTTTTTTTTTAGTTTTGTTGCTTTTCTTTGGCTATGGATTGTGTAAAAAAAGGATATATGTATTACTTTGGTTTTTTTTTTGTTTTTTTAGGTATAGGCATATAACAGCAGTTATTTACACTGCCAAGGGAAAGGTTTTTTTTAATTAATAAAAGAGATGTTATACTTACCTGCTCTGTGTGCAATGGTATTGCACAAAGCGGCCTGTTAACCCCTCTTCTGGAGTCCCCCACCGATGCTCTCCACTCCTTCTTCCAAATGCCCCCTCAGCAAGCCGGCTGCTGAGGGGGCACCCATGGGGCATGCTCCCAAGGGGGGGTGCGTGCGCCCATAGGCACACACAGCACGGCTTGGCCCTGCCCCCTGCTCCCTCACAGGATTTTACTAGGAGCCATAGGCTCCTGCTGCTCTCAGAGTCTCCTGTGAGAAGAAGAAGACAGAGAGCACTGGCACTGCAGATATGACAGTGCTGGCCCAGTGAGAGGAACCATATAAGTATTTGGGAGGGGAAGGAAACAGGCAGTAGAGCGTTTTTTACCTTAATGCATGGAATGTATTAAGGTAAAAAAAAAAAACTTTTAAACTTTAGAGCCACTTTAAAGGCCTTTTAGAAATGCCTTTAGAATTTGCCTTTCTATAATCAAAATGTTGTACTTACCATTGCCCCATACTGCCTTTTACAGAAACGGGCTCTGGAAGTGGGTGGAACTATCCTGTAGCTTGCAAGTCATGGTCATAGATAAACTACAACTTAAAAGCTCCCTTGCACCAATATGCAAATCAAATGCATGCTATTGGCTATTACCAGCTGTGGAACCGGGAAACTTGCTGTGTGCAGAGCCAGCTTGCACAGGACAAACGATTATGTGTGTATATTCATGCCTCCACAGTGTTAGCATGCTGTGTTGTAGTCCTTTTGGACACAGCAGAGGTACAGTAACCAATGTTGACATTTCTCAGGAGGAAGCCTATTACTGTCACCCTCTAACAGGAAATGACAGCAGTGAGCACTGGCAAAGTTAAAAGGTATTTAGTATGATTTTCAGGAGAAATAACAATATAAAAAATAAACAAGGTGGTAATTATGCTAAACATTCTTTTGCATTTTTAAAATGTTTGCCTATAATTCTACTTTAATTAATGACAAAGTTAATGATGAATTAACAGGTCTATAGCAGGAATATAAAAATTGCTCTAGTCAATAGGAGTATACAAGTGTGAGAGTTACAGTGGTTGAAAACCTTTTCCCAGAATCCTTACAAGCATCAAAATGAGGGATAACATAACACCGGTTTTTATATCCCTTTATGGGTTCCCTGCATCTCCTAGTGAACTAGTATGTGTTTTTATTATGTTTTCATGTTCTTTTTGCTCTCTGACACTAAGCAAACTGAGAGAAATAGGAGACTGCCTCTTCTGACCTCTCTTCTATAAATTTTATTTTCTAACTGCCTGTTTGGCATCCGTGCTTTTTGAGCCCCTAACCTAAAACAAGAATACATATCAGAAAGTCAGAGTAAAGTCAGAACTCCTTATCTTTTGACAACTTCTCAGAAGGTATTAAAGCCGCGGGATCAACATGACAGATATCTAGCATTTTCACAAGTCATCAATACACTAAATTTAAAGAATATGTTACCTTAACGTTTCATATTCCTGATATGCCTCTGTTGTACCATGTACATGTGTTAAAAGCTATCCCATTCTCTTTGTATTGCTTATTTTGTGTGAAATACCTGGTGTTCCCGACAGTCCCCCTGCTTTTCTATTTCAAACTGACCACACTGGCCATGACAGATCATCCATTTCAGCATAGTCAGTTTTCTAGCTGTGCAGGGAGCTCAGCCTGCCTGTCCTCCAATGATCAGGCTTGTGCTGACACATCCCCCTGCACAGCCATTCACTGGTAAGATCAATGTATTGCTCTTTCTCCACCCTCTTCTCTCAATGCCCCTTATATAGCTGAGAACAGAGGTCATGTGATCACTTATTAAAAAAAAAGAAAGAAAAATGTGTTTACAGTATAATATACAGTGTGTATATATATACATTATATATATATATATATATGTATATATATATATATATATATATATATATATATATATATATATATATATATATATATATATATATATATATATATATATATATATATATATATATATATGTGTATATATATATATATATATATATATATATATATATATCTATATATATATATATATATATATATATATATATCTATAGATATAGATATAGATATATATATATATATATATATATATATATATATATATAGATATAGATATAGATATAGATGTACACACACAAGCAAATGGGTTGTTTAACTGAATGAGCTGTTTCACAAGGTAAGGGTTCACATATACTTTAAATTAAATGATGCCAATGTAAAAACATTTGCAATCCTAATGTAAAAATGCATAAAATAAGACATTGTAAAGAGTGTGGCCATTTCATCCACTTTTCCAATTGGTGATTTATAAACCTACTCCAAATTTATAAACATTGGATCTTATGTGATTCCCAATCATTCCGAACCTGCCACTAAGAAATACTGTTTAGGAGTATATTCCAGAATTAGGGTGGTGGAAATAAAGCAGCATATAGTGAAGCCTGCCTCACTTGTGGAAGGATTTATTGTAGCAACTTACATGTACAGTCAAAGAGAACGATCATCATAAAACAAAACAGCCGCAGCATTCAGCGTGCTTGTGTCTCACAGCCAGCCTGACATGTTTCATCCAAGTGGATATCATCAGAGGCGCCTCTTATCCTAAAAGTCACATTAATATAGAAGAAATTTTCCAACAAGCTCCAAGTCCCAACCTAGATCTAGAGAGGGGTTTCAAACAACTACAGTTTGATATGGAGAAACAAATTAGGCTATGGTGGGACATAGCCTCTTTTGAGATGTATATAGGCAAGAACCTTACTCCTAGGAGACTAAGGTGGGATGTCAGCCCTAATGATGGGGTTGACGATTTACAACTATTGGATGAATGGTATCAATTTTTTATTGCCTGTGAACAAAAATTGATGCCGATGATGATTACAAGACCTAAAGCCAAAATTTTGGAGTCTAAAATCGCAGACCTTAGAAAATCAATGAAGCCATTTAAATCCAATAGTGAGTATGCTGATAGAGCCAAAACTCTACAAACCCATCTAACCAAATATGATGGGGAAATCAAAAGTAAAAAACTCAAGAAATATCAAATAGATATTAAATATTTTGAGGAGAATAAAGTTTATAAATGGCAAGAAAATTTAAATCTAAATGCAGACACATCACCAGAAACATCAGTAGAGAGAGAAATTGAAATCCATAATGTAGTAGCATAAATGTCCAAAACACCTAAAACACCAAGGACATCTAGTACCCCCAAAAAAAAACATCAAACCTTCCACTCATCCCAGAAATTATTCCCCGCCCAATCCCTACCCCTACCCACCTCCCTATCCAGTACATACATACAACAGATTTGCACCGTTGGATAATAGATCATCTGATTATCATTATTACGGACATAATCGGAACCAATATCCCCCTAGACCACCGCAAGGGGGCTTTAGAGGGAATTTTAGGGGAAGACCAGCACCCCACCAGAACTAACATCAGGAGGGGGGGAGGATGGAGAGGCTGGAAGGAACCCTACCGAATCCTGCCCAATTCCCCAAAACTCCCCAAAGAACGTATAGAAAAAGAGGTAGGAGAGGAGGAAGGGGAAAAAAAAAGGAAAAGAGACAACTAAAGCAGGGTTTTTTCAACTTAGCAGGAGTTGAATTCTCAGATCAAGAATTAGAAGTACTAAGTCAGGGGTTGAAATTTGTACCAGATGAAGATATAGATAAGTTTGAACTGTTCATTGATATTGAAAAATATATCAGGAAACTAAATATTAAAAAACATTTCTCTGTTCAAACTAGTGAGGGAACCAGTGATACCCTTTTTTTACATAGTGGATTGAGAAACAATTTTGTTTTCAACCCTAAAAACGGGAAGAACCACCACATAGAGGTCTTTAAAAATATGGTACAGGATGAGATTAGGGAATTACAAATCCACAAACGCACTTCAAATAAACGAATATGGGAAGGAATCAAACGGTTAGAGGCAAGCAAACAAATAGTGGTCAGACCAGCAGACGGGGGGGGGGGGGGGGGGGTAGGGGGGGGGCTGGTGGTACTCACAAAAGAGTACTACTATGATGAAATACAAAGACTACTCAGTGATACGGCCACATATAGAAAACTTAAAGGAGACCCTATGGCATGACTCAAATCAGAGCTGGTAAATTGGGTCACAGAGGGTTTGAACCATCAATTGCTCAACCAAAAAGAAGCAGACTACTTAATTTTACATGCTCCTAAAGTCCCAGTACTGTATATAGTGCCAAAAATCCTTACGAATAAAACATGCCCACCTAGTCAGCCCATAATTAGTGGGATTAATTCCCTTTTCTCCAGACTAGGCGAGTATCTGGATGGGTTTTTCAAACCATTAGTTGCTCATAGTCCATCCTATCTTAAAGATAGCAGGGATCTTATTGTACTGCTCCAAGGCATGGTTGCCACCAAGGATCTACTTATGGCAACCGTGGACATCGAGTCTCTGTATACCAATATCCAACACAAAGACGCTTTGGTAGCACTGGAATGGGCTCTAGGAAGAGAATCCACTCTAAAAAGGTCCCAGATTAGGTATCTCATCCAAGTTTTGAAACTTGCCATGGGTAATAACTATTTTTGGGCCAAAGGTGAATACTACAACCAGACTGGAGGTGTAGCTATGGGGGCACGCTATGCACCTAGTGTGGCCAATGTAGTGTTGAATAAGTTGGAGCACGAAACTATCTTCAACAACAGAAATCAATCGCTCTATTTTTATAAAAGGTATATTGATGATATTAATTTGTTCTGGAGAGGGTCACAGGCCAGTTTTGATTTATTTTTGACAGAAATTAATCATAATCGGTATGGTCTAAAGTTCACGGCTGAAGCAATCGATTCAGCTGTGAACTACTTGGACCTTATCATAACCAAAAATAACAACATTTTTGAGACAAAAACATTTTTCAATGCCACTGATAGAAATGGCTTTGTGCCCACACACAGTTGCCACCATCCACATTGGATAGGGGCTGTCCCTAAGGGACAGTACAAGAGACTAAGGTGCAACTGTAATAATGATGTTTTTTCTACAAGCAGGAATTTTGACAGAAAGGTTCCTAAAGAAAGGCTATAAATTAGAGACACTGAATCAAGTGCTACGGCAGGTGTGCTCAATTGATAGGCAATCTCTCCTGACAACAAGGCCCAAAAAAGAATACCAAGACCAGGTGGCTTTTGTGTCAGGTTTCCATAGGCAATATATACAGGTCGAGTTTATCTTTAAGAAATTGTGGCCTATACTCCTAAAAGATAAAGATCTAAGGTTATCTATTCCTTCCAAACTGAAATTCATTTATAGGGGGGCTCCAGGTTTAAGAAACAAAATAGCTAGGAATGTACCAGATCCTCCTAAAAAAACATCCACTTTTTTGGATGGTTCCAGATTCTATTTCTGTACCAGGTGTAAGGCCTGTGGAACCACTAGAAAATCTGGGGCACCCCAAAAAATCTTACACTTCCAATCTATGGATACCAAAGATAGCTTTAAAATCAAACCCCTGATTACATGCAATTCAGATCATGTCACCTACGTCTTGGAGTGCCCTTGCTCACTCCAATACGTAGGTCGAACAACACGACAACTTAGAGTCAGAATAAATGAGCATCTGACAAACATCAAAAAAGGATTCCCTAATCATAGTGTGTCTAGACACTTCAATGAATTCCATAACAGTGACCCCACACTCTGTACTTTTTATGGAATTGACAAGATTTCTAAACATTGGAGGGGAACACATATGAAGAGAGCAGTTTCACAAAACGAAACTAAATGGTTGTATAAATTACGCACTATCCAGCCATATGGCATGAACATTGAGCTGGATTTGAACTGCTTTTTATCCAATGATTAAATCATTAGTGCTGCCCTCTAGGGGTCTCTCGAGATAATTATTTTTGAATAGGATATATCCTTATTAAACAGAATATCCCACTTGAATGTATATTTATCATTTAGATATGCATTAGCATTCTCATTGCTTAATCACATATGGATATCTTATGTTACCTCCCATGGTGGAATGAGTGTAGTTTTTTATCATGTTAAGGTTTATATTTTCAAACATAGGTCTTTCTTGGTCTTTCACTAAGATTTTACACCTATCTATTGAGTAGCAAGGGATTTTTTTGTTTATATTCTTTTATTTTATATTTTATATTCCATTTTTATTTTATTTTCCTACTTGTAATTTTATTTTTAATTTGGGGCCCACTACTGCAATATGTATGTCTTTCAACACTATCCATAATCCCTATGTGTCTTGTTAAGTATGCCGTATTTATTCCTTTATATGATGACTAGATGGGTGTACATGTAAACCGGCACTGCGGCTGCACAGGCATCTGTATCTTTTTAACAATCAGATTGAGCACTATAAATAACGTGACGTCTAGCGACCAGGTACGCCTACTGAAGACGTAATCACGAAACGTACGTCGAGGCAGTACCTGGTCACGTTTGCTCTAAGCCATATCTGGGTTTCTGGTTGTCTGCTGTGGTCGGTGGAAAGCACGCTCTTCACGGAGGTGGATGCGGTATAGATCCAGCTTATCCATGTGGGACAAGCCAGCAGCCCCAGTGCCGGGTTAGGCACTTTTTAATGTAAGGAGCCACTTGGCTTTTATTTTTATTTTCATGTTTTATTAAACAGTATCACGCTATGGTAAAAGTGTGGTGCTGCGCTAATCCTCTCAATGTGTGTGAAAAGTCTTAATAAAATGACTGTGTATGTTGTGACACAATATCTATTAGTGACTCTAAAATACAAACATATATAAATAAAACATGACGTGATATTACCACCTGTAAAAAATTATAGTAACAGTATTTGGCTGAAGATGATAGCCAGACACACACCAAACGAGTGTATCCAAAAGTGACTGGTGCTCATAAAAAAAAAAAATATAGTAAGTGACAGTTACACCCTTATGCACAAAAATATAGTAAAATTAAAACATCTAGCAATTATATATATATATAGCATAACAATCTCTAATTAAACTTGTATGCACCTAATGCAGCTATGCACACAGCAAATGGGTGTATATACAAAAAGTGCTCATACACACATAGAAAAAGTGACGGTTTGAATGGAACCGTGTGCTATTCCAGCGAATAGAGTCCACTAATGAACGTGCATAAAACAGTGATCCACTTAAAACTAATCAACGTAAAGTCCAACAATTGTGTATACAAGTGATCCACTTGATGCCGATAAACGTGACTGAATACAGTAGTGATTATCCTTTCTTCATGCAACCCGGCACACAATGGTGGGCAGTGGCCCCTTACCTGAGGGTAATGGGGTATTTGCATTTAGCCAATTTTAGGCATGGCAGCCTTTAGTTGGTAAGACCATGGAATCAACCAGCAGTGGGGGCGGTAGTGATACACTCCTATCCTGGCTTGTCTCCTCTCAGGGCATACGTCTCCTCAAGTAGTGTACCGGGGTCACCAGGATAAAAACCAAAAGGAAGATCCCACAATAGTATAATATTGTATGGCAAAAATTTCAAATTTTATTGAAGCACACAAATACTCACATTTAAAAACAAAGAAACTGGGCGGAGATCCAACGACGTCGTCGGAATACCTTCTATCTGTGGATAGTATCACGCTATGGATGTTTTTTGATTGTTTTTGCATATCCTGGCTTATACTCTGGGGAGGAGGTTCCCTGTACATCTCAGCTTCACTTATACGCGAGCAGGCTTTATCCTGCCAAAGCGATATTTGACTTTCTTTTTAAATAAAGAAGTCAAATACATCTGCTAAGCAGCTTTTCCATCTGCTCATGTTGGGTGTATGTTATTGATGTAGTGAAGGATTGCTCACTATCAAGCTTAGAAAATAAGATCACCTTGCAATAATTCTCTGGAACTGAAAAATCACCTTTTCTCGTGGGACTGTGTTTTTTTTGTATATTTGTATATTTTTATTTTCACCTACTTCAAGATTCTCATCATAAGGATTTTGCACTATAAATAACATGACGTCTAGTGACCAGGTACTCCTGAAGAAGTAATCACAAAACGTACGTCGAGGCGGTATCTGGTCACGTTTGCTCTACGCCAGTGTTTTCATATGGCCTTTCTTTATGTTTTTTGTGGTTCAGTTATGCCACATTCATTCACATTATCTGCTATGTTAATGTGGATGATCTAACTAGCGCCCCCTTTTCTCACGTTTTTTTGTATCTAGGAGTGTTTAATCACTTTTCAGGGGAGCAGCTTATTTGCAATTTATATTTATTTTTTTATGTAACATTGGTGCAGAGTTTATTTTCACATTTTTGCATCTATTCACTTGTCCCTGGCAGCAACAAAGCAGTAAACTTCTAGCAGTCAGTGGGCGTCTCACCCAATCAAGGGGATATCATCACCAAATGGAAATAAAGCAGCATATAGTAAAGCCCCTCTCACCTGTGAAAGCATTTATTGTAGCAACTTACATGTACAAAGAGAACGAGCATAATAAAACAAAACAGCCGCAGCATTCAGCGTGCTTGTGTCTCATAGCCAGCCTGACGTTTCATCCGAGTGTTTTTCATAAGGTCTTTCTTTATGTTTTTTGTGGTTCATTTATGCCACATTCATTCACACTATCTGCTATGTAAATGTGGATCTAACAAGTGAATGAATGCAAGCTTTGCCGTGTATACTACAGCAGTGTAAACTACTTACTGGTGATTGACGAGTTCAGATGTGATCCCTTGGGAAGTTATTAATCAATGCCTATCACTTGCTGATATTTGGTAAGCAGATTTGATTCTCACATGGTGTGGTGTGCTTCCCTATACACACTGAAAACTGATGAAGGGATTATCATCTTTTCCTATTTTAATACTTTAAAGACTGTTGCTGTTTATTAGCACCGCATGTGGACTTTTTATATTTTTATATTTGCTTATCAACAAATAGTGCTGGCTTCTTTCCTCTTCCAATATTAGTATCTTTTTCAGTAGCACAGATATCTACCTGTTTGTATTGTTTTCTCATATACTATACCTGACACAGCGGGACATCCCCGCTGTGTCATTCAAGTGATTACTGATAATAATCCCCGCTCTGCACTGGTGGGACTGACATGCGGCACTGGTGGGACTGACATGAGGCACTGGAGGGACTGACATGCGGCACTGGTGGGACTGACATGCGGCACTGGTGGGACTGACAAGCGGCACTGGTGGGACTGATATGAGGCACTGGTGGGACTGATATGAGGCACTGGTGGGACTGATAAGCTGCACTGGTGGGACTGACATGAGGCACTGGTGGGACTGACATGAGGCACTGGTGGGACTGACAAGCGGCACTGGTGGGACTGATATGAGGCACTGGTGGGACTGATATGAGGCACTGGTGGGACTGATAAGCTGCACTGGTGGGACTGACATGAGGCACTGGTGGGACTGACATGAGGCACTGGTGGGACTGACTAGCTGCACTGGTGGGACTGACATGAGGCACTGGTGGGACTGACAAGATGCACTGGTGGGACTGACATGAGGCACTGGTGGGACTGACATGAGGCACTGGTGGGACTGACATGAGGCACTGGTGGGACTGACATGCGGCACTGGTGGGACTGACATGAGGCACTGGTTGGACTGAAATGTGGCACTGGTGGGACTGACATGCGGCACTGGTGGGACTGACAAGCTGCACTGGTGGGACTGACATTCAGCACTGGTGGTACCTGACATTTGGCTCTGGTGGTCCCTGACATATGGCACTGGTGGTCCCTGATATTTGGCACTGGTGGTCCCTGATATTTGGCACTGGTGGTCCCTGACATTTGGCTCTGGTGGTCCCTGACATTTGGTACTGGTGGTCCCTGAGATTTGGGTGTACTAATGGGGGATTTTTTGAAAACCCCAGAGTTTTGCTTTAAGGCAGCAAACAAGCCCTATGTAGTACTTTATAAACATACTAGGTCAGTTCTGCAACCTGAGGTTAAAGTGGATGTAAACCCAATGTCATCCTTTCTAAACTACTGCCATAGTGGTTATCTATAAGGATATACATGCCTCCTGCATGTATCTCTACTTGTCAAATGTCTCCCCTCTGTCTGTTATGAGTCCCGAAAAACTGCAGATTCTCTGGGTGGGTCTGTTGTCTGGAGCTTGGTGGGTGGAGTCGTGATGTCAGTAGACTCCCCGCCCACCTCTACACTCCCCTTGTTAATATGCATTTTCTCCTGTGTATTTCTTACACTAAACTTCTGCTATGATCTCTAACACCCAGTGAAAAGACAGGAAAGTAACCACATGACTTCAGCATGCCAAATCATGCTGAGGTGTGGAACAGCCAATCCTTGCAGAGCTGCTGAAGAAAGGAGTGGGGGAGGGAATTAAAAAATCATGCCTGTGTCTTAGGCTGTCACTCACAGCAAGGGGGAGTATTGGACAAAGTTTTTCTCAGTTTGTCAAGATTCTTCTCACTGAACAATAAAAGAGGATTGCTCAGAGATGGATTAACTCTGTGTGGCAAGACTGGGCTCAAATGATAGGAAATCCTATACTCTACAGTATGATAAAAAAAAAATTCGGGTTTACATCCACTTTAAGGCATATACTATCCATTTTCCTTCACTTACAGTATAAAAAAAAGACAAATATACAAAAATGTTTATGTAAAAGAAAGAAATGTGAAAATAGTAATGATACTTTCACCACTAGACCTCTAAACTGTCCACCACTCAAGGATGTATTAAGACATCTGCTTTTTGATCGCTCCCAGCAGCCTCTGTTATACCCCACCCCTTCAGATTTGCTAGGATTTAAGTGTTCATTTGACCTCAGAAAGGTGGGTCTCTCCCAGTGACAAGGGTTAAATGCTCACTTTTGCCAACGGGTAAAGGTATAAGGCGTAATACTGTACCTAACTTATTTCTGGCCCCAGCAGGAGTTTACCCAGTAGTGCAACCAGCCCCATGAAGCCTCCTCTCTAAGGTGCTCCTGGCAGCCTTCTCTCCCCTAGACACACTGTAATCCCCCACCCATATTTTTTTTATTCCAACCTGCATTTGGACTTTAAACACATATTAAATGTTTTGCTTTGGTTACACACCCTCTTATTGTGCAAACTTTTGTCTGCAACTATACATCCTTTGGTTTTAAAACCTACTCAAGCTACAATATTAGAGTCACTAGGTAAGCACACATTTGGTGGTTTACAACAAATCAACACTGTACCTGGCAATGCTTCTCTTCCCTACATAGCGGAAGTGGAATAAGCAGGCCCTGCAGTTGAACAGAGAAGGAAGAAACATTATTAAAATTGACAGAGATTTTCTCACATACCAAACAGTAAAATCACATGAGGGTATCTTGTCATAGGAGGAACATGGATGCCGCTTTTACCATTTAAATGATATACAGTCTGGTGGCAGACAGTACAATACAAGCTTTTATACTGGGCTATCACCATCCTTTTCATGTTCTTGTCCTAGTGAGCTCGGAAAGGTTTGGAAAGGTTTTTTAAGGTGTAGAGCTACCCCTGCAGGGATCGCTGGTATTAACTGGTTCTTTCCTAATAGTACAGAGGCTGCCCGTCCCAGTAAGCACCAGTTCATTCACTTTAGCTCCAATAACTCAGTCTAGGGAATGTCTTTTTTAAATGTAATGCTTGCAAAACTTTAAACAGGAGAGGGGTTATGGCATGGGATACTCCAAAACAATTAGCACAATTAGCACAGCAGTTAGAGGACAATCTTCTCCGTAAGTAAATGTAAATGTTGGACAGTCTAAACTCCACAGCTGAACTCCATGAGGTACCTTTCTGAACAGGCTAAGACCTCATAGCTGGGGATGGGATCATGAGGCAACTGGTTACCTTAATCCAATACACAACTACTGGTAGCCAGTGCAATTTCCAAAAAAACTGCACAGTCACAAGAGTAAATTTAGGGTCTTTAATCACAAGTCCCCTGGACAGCTGCCACCTTCCAGTTTCCCCTGGACATGGTCCAGTGAGTGAGACAGTCTTTCTCCAGACCAGATCCCTTGTGGTGAAGTCCTGCAATAAGCTTCTATGCAAAACCATCCAGGCTCTCAGCCCTGACACAGATGAGGCCTCTAGAACAGCTGCACAGTCCATTGGCTGCCTGAGGGCTCTGGAACCCTACTGGGGAGAGAGAACCCAGGTCTTCAGTGCTTCAGACTGCCCCCTTCTGGACACTCTTCTCCAGGGATTGGCTGGAGAATGATAAATATACAGATTGGTTACTTGAATCCCCCTCTCTAAGCTTTGGAAGCTTCTTCCAGAGGCAGGGGGAAGCAATCAAACTCCCAGCCTGTGAAACCCTGAACAGGCAAGGACAAATGATCACTGCTTCCTTGATTACAGAAGAAGAAAAAACTAGATTTACCTAGCATCATATGCCAGAAGGATGCTACATCCCCCCCCCCCCCCAAAAAAAAAAAATAGGCCCAGTCCTCATGGGCCAAGTAGCATGAAAAAATTGCTCTTGTACCCAACAACCAAAAATCCCATGATAAAATAGAGGACGGGGAATGGTGAAAGTAACAGCATAATCATAAATATGTGGCATTCCACATATTAAACATTTGGCACCTTTCGGGGGGAGCAGGTACCAGGTTTTGACAGGTCATTGCTCCCACTCATGGCTAAGCTCGCCGCAGTGAACTCAATCGGAAGTTCAGCCCCCCTCCTCCTTGCCCCACCTTTGGGCCATTTACAAAGCGCAACGCACATCGTGCATGCGCAGTAGGGAACTTCCCTTCGCCAAGATGGCGGCAGCAGCAGCACCGATAACAGATTGAAAAATCGGTTCTGTGAGGACTCCACTGGATTTGTGGACAGGTAAGTGTCCTAATAATAAAAGTCAGCAGCTACAGTATCTTTTTTTTTTTTTTTCGAAGGAGCCAAAAACTAGATATGCAAGACAAAACCAGAGGAAATTCCCAGCTCAACTAACCAACCAGTCTGCTTACCAACCAAATTAACTTGTCTAACAGTATGCGTTAAAAACAGGGGTTTAGTTAGCACACATTTGCAAACGCATGCGTAAGCTGAAGGGCCCCTTCACGGCACCCTGTATTAGCTGCAGTCCTAACTCTTGTAAATTTTTGAGAGTCTTCAATGGTGGGAGCACATGCATTCTGATTAATAGATAGAGGGCAGGTGGGCCTAGAGGTAGCCCAGTCCTCCTTAAAGGCACAAGGGCACACCAGACACCCAGCATGTAGCAAAATGGCAGCAAAGGTGTCCAGTGTGTCCCCTCACCAATATTTTACCAGTAACAAACAAGTGGCCCCTGCCGCCATCTATAACTGGCCTTCACAGCAAGAAGCACATGGAAGGGCAACGCAAATGTCAAAAACTAGATATACCTAGCATCCTTTGCTAGGAGGGTGATACTAATGCAATCCTTTCCAGGGAGAAACATGGAAGCTGCCATTTCAGGCATGGTATTCTACAAATGATACCTGGCAGTCATGCTAACCCCTCTAGCTTCAATAATTCAAATCCCTGATCTTAAACAGTCATGTGGATAAAGACCCCTGACTCTTCCTAGACCATTTTAATTTTCAACATTTTGAAAGTCAGAGATATGGCAACTCTTGAAACTAGTGGTTCATTACCAGTTAGTAATAGCAGTTCTTGAATTTCAGTTATGACAGGCTAACTTAATTTCTAATAATTCTGGTTAGAATTATTCTGCTCTTGAATTTCTTGCTTTTGCACAATCTCCTATGGCTTCCTTGATTTTTCCATCCTCTCCGCTCAACTTATATCATGCAGCAAGCAACAAGATGTACACAGGGCACTCAGGTAGCAGGACGAGTTTCCAAATTGTGTAAAAAGAGAGCTATGTTTGGGGCATTCCTCGACCTGAGTATTTCTTATGGTCTGGTGTAATAACAACTGACTACTTATGCTAAACCCTAACAGTGCTCCCTTTTGGTCTGTTAAATATACAGTCTGAAGTGTTTTATTATATCTGTTTGAAAAGTGCCAAAAAAATCTGTTGAACATGTCAGAAATTCACATTACATGTGTTATATCAAACAGTTCTTAGATTGGATTATACTGTATGTCTGTCATTTGGCAAGAAAAACCTAGGCAGGGCTGACATCACTCAGTCAACAAAAAACGTTGTGTGTTGTAAGCCCACATAGAAATCAGCTGACATTCGGCCCGTTCGGCCGGCTTCAGTCGAGAGGCATGACTGTAGCAATAACTCTCGGTGGAGCTGCTGGTTTAAGCGGGCTTGTTACCTTCACTCTCCTTCCCTCTGTTTCACCGGCACCGGGTCTAGGGTTCCGTTGAGTTTACCTCTGGACGACACACGTACCAACACTTGAGTACGTTTTCAATGCTTTATTAAACCATCAACGAAGGAAGTAGCAGGAAAGAGGCAGAAGGGAAACCGCAGAGGAAAACTCAAATACCTTTTTAGTAAGATTCTTGACAAATGTCCTTTGGGGTTGGATATTTCAGTAGAATGCACTCCCTTGGTGGGACACACTCCTTGCACGCCTGGATAGGCCTCTCTCACTTGCCTAGCAGCCAGTACGTAGCACGAACAAAAGTCTCTGCCACAGATTTGTTTGGGATGAACCCGTACGATCCTCTGCCACAGGATGTATTGGTTTTTTGTGGTGAAAGTCAGTCACAGTGCTTGAACCTTTAAGCCAACCCGGCAACACTATGCTGTATAATCTCTTTAGGATACGTCCTCCATCCGAGTCACCAGGCCCCTCTCCAGACCAGCACGTTGTATGATCCTTCCATGACAAGTCCTCCCCTGGGATCTTCTCGGTTGTCCAGCTTCTTTACTCTGGATAGACAGCTCAGGACCATTCCTCGGCCATTGTGGTAGGCCCCAGACAAGCTTCTGAGCCCACCCCTGCGCCGCAGCAACGTGGGCCTCCGGAACGGAGGACCACGAGATAGCTCTCTAACGCATACCTGTCGGCCAGGAGGGCCAGCAGGTGGCTGTAAAACAAACCCCAGAATATGGCGTCTGTCCCATAAATACCCTCGCCCAGAATGCAACTCGGAGGACCACCTCCACCGAGTTGTGTCCGGGACAGAAGAGCATCCATACGCTTAGACACGTTGCCTTTCCAACACTAGCCAGCGGTAACAGCGACACCCACGGCTCAGTATGGAAACACACGCAACGTCAGCCAAGCTGGAACAGAGGCAAATCTAACCTTCCTAACGAACAAGTTACTAAATTTACTTATCAGATGGTAGATCGCAAATCTACCAGTGCTACAAATGTCTGCCGATTAGCTCTTGATCAGCGCTAGAACAGCAGGGGAGATCGCTGCACTAACATTGGATTGTTAGTACAGTGGCTCCAACCTTAGTTGTCAGTTTTTTTCTCATCAAATTTGTTTATTATTTTTTAAATATAACAAAGATTGACAAATTGAGTACATACATATAAAAATACCTGACTTTGAGTCAAACAAAAAGAAAAAAGTCAGTCCATAGAGTCCTCAGGAGTTGGCGTAGGAGAAGAAAAACGGCTACGTTTTGATTGTCCCTGGCGACTTTTATTTCCTTCAATACCAGCTGATTTTTGCAGGGAACGGGTAACCATTTGATTTTGTGCATTGCTTTGTTTGAGAGGGTATTCTAGAAACTTGATGTTTTGTAAAGAAGATTGGAGTTCTTTAGCAGAACGGCAGACATATTTAGATCCATGATAAGTGAAGCGAATTGAAAATAGAAAGCCCCATTGATAGGTGATTTGATGTTGCTGAAAAACATGAAAAAGTGGCTTCAAAGCCCGACGCTTAGAGATGGCGAGTTGAGATAAATCAGCAAAAAGTTGATAGGTATATCCCTGGAAAATCAGTGAATCTTGCTCAAGCTGTAGCTAGAAGTTGTTCCGTGTTACAGAAATAGTGAAGTTTGGGGATTATATTACGCGGTGGTCCATCAGCTTTGCGAGGTGTGAGGGCACTCTGAATCCTGTCTATCTCCATTAGTTTGACTGGTATGGAAGGCTGTAGTTCTTGAAATAGGGATAGCTTGCAAATCAGTGACAGATTCAGATATTCCACATATATGGATATCGGAATGCCAGGCCCTATTTTCGTAATCTTCTAAACGAGATTGAAGGACTAAGTTTTCCTCTTTGGGGTTTTCAAATTTAACTGCATAGGCCTGCGTGTTATTTTCAAGTTCATCAACCCGCAGTGCGTTGGCCCAGTTCTCTGCTTTCCTTAGTCAGACTGTTTGTTATATGATCTGGGGTCGGTTTAAGGGCTTTGTGAAGCATTTTTTCATTTTTTCAAATTGCCTCAGAACAGAAGGATAAGCAGGGTCTGTAAAAGATGTCTGTTTGTGAAGTTCGTATTAATGAATCATATTCCCACAGATAATTTAGAGCCCTGAGAGGATTTTACTGAGTGTGAGGTACCAGGGGGAGGGGATGCAGCTAGTGCCATTCTGACTGAAGCCTGAGGCAGCACTTCTTTGTTGTTTTTTGGCTTAATTTTCAGTCGAGAACTCCCAAGAACCATTACATTAGGTGGCAGGTTATTAGCTCCGCCCATGCACCTCAGTTTTCTTCCGTTCAGCCCACTAGTTTGAATGAAAAAAAAACTAGCAGTGCGTATTAGACTTTAGATGTCGAGTGTATTTCTGGAACATCAACTCGTATTTTCTGCACTTGTAAGGTTTTTAACCACTTGCCGACCAGCCGCCATCATTATACTGCGGCAGGTTGGCACAATCCCGCAAACAGTTATAGCTGTACGTCGGCTCCTTTAAGCTGCATTGCGCTGCAATCCGGGGGTGCCGATGCTCATGGCTGGCAGTCGTGCGCAATTGTGGGGAACGAGAGGAAGAACAGGGAACCACGATCTGTTAGTCCCCTCCCCCCACATTGATCGCTGTATAACTGTCAATGGTTTCAAAAATGTGTCTAAAGTGTTCGATGTGTCCGCCATAATGTTGCAGTCCCGATAAAAATCGCAGATCATCGCCATTATAGGTAAAAAAATAATAGGAAGTGATATCATATTTACTTGTTTTAAACTTTTCCCTTTTCATTTTTTCAGTTACGTCTTCCTTTCTGGTCTAAACCAAAATGATGCATACATTCTAAGAGTCTTCATAGGCATTGTCCTTTCATCTGTTCATCTGGAAGAGGGGCTTTCTCAGCTAAGCACACCCTCCTGCCTGTGTTCTGTCAAAAGAGTCAACTCTTCAAAATCTCCAATTTCGTCACTTACGGTTTCTCTCCAGCAACAGTAATTGCAGATTTCAACGACGTGCCTTTTTTCACACAACACAGCCAGCATTTACACTACAGTAGACACAAGTTGGGTGCTTTGATACGGCTAAGCAGTATAAAAGTTCTCGCCTCCTTAAAGGTGGCCATCTTGTTGGTTACTAGCCGGCGGACTAACAATGCCCACTCATTATATTGTTTACTGTAGTGTATACAGTGGCTGTGTTCTGTGTAGACAGGCACGTCATCAAAATCTGCAATTAGTGTTGCTGGAGAGAAACCATAAGTGACGCAATTGGAGATTTTGAGGAGTTGGTTTTTTGACAAACCTCTTTTGACAGAGCACCCTGCACCCTGTATTTGCTTGAGCTAAGAGCAGATGGATTCCAGGAAGTAAATACTACATAAATCATCTGCCCTTACTCAAGATGGCCATGGCTAGCAATGCTAGAGAGAAAAAGAGAAAGAGGGCGCACCAGCCATGTGCATCTTTTGTAAAATATTTATTGAATGAATAATAAAAGGAAATTACTCACAAGCAGTAGTAGAGTAGGGCACAATGTGAGAATGGGGTGGGCGCATGATGCCCCACCCCCTCGGTCTGTCCCTCCCTCACACGCCCCTCAAACATGTGGGCAAAAAATAAAAAGTCCATTTATTTACTTTTTATTTTTGCCCACATGTTTGAGGGGCGTGTGAGGGAGGGACAGGCCGAGGGGGTGGGGCATCATGCGCCCTCCCCATTCACTGGTGGTGCGTTTAGGCACTCTATTTAAACAGGGACTGCTGAAGGAGTGATCACTGCTGAGCTCTGATGAAGAGGGGATGTTCCCTTCGAAACGCATCAACTGGTAGTGATGCTTGTGTGTTCCTCCATGACCCTTGGAAGGTTTTGCTCACCATAGTACTGCATGCTGCTATTTGGTGCATTTTCACATTGTGCCCTACTCTACTACTGCTTGTGAGTAATTTCCTTTTATTACTCATTCAATAAATATTTTACAAAAGATAATGCACATGGCTGGTGCGCCCTCTTTCTCTTTTTCTCTCGTTATCTGATAGGATTCCCCCTCCTTGAGGGCAGCAAGGCCTGTTTTGTTACATTACCTGTCTGGTCATCCACTTGTGCGTAGGAGTTATTTCTTCTTTTTTCTGCTACCTAGCAATGCTAGACCCTTTGATAAGTCACGTGAACAGTGATGCAACGCATCAGGGAAAGAGCTGGGTGTCGTCACTTACGGTCGCGGCCGAGACCTGAAGTTTTTCACGTGTATAACGCTGTTTGTTTTGATTTTCAACTGTAAGTTACTACATTTTTATTATTAAATATTTTCATGACACATTACAATATGGAGCCCCCTCTTCCTTTTACATGTGAATGAGCTGATTGATATATTTCCTTGAGAGTGCTATGTTTTCCTGGATGCCCTGGGAATCGATCGTTTGCTGTGAAACCAGCATTTAGCAGAAAGGCGCATTTTTTAATCTGGCTGAGGTGAGAGGCTGGGTCAAACCATTTGCGCACCTCCGATGATATCTGGCACTTGCACTTTTTTTGGATGACCTTTTTTGCACTGTTGGCTGCATTTATATGTCATTATATATGCTGGATTTGTCTGCACTTTAAATGGGGCTATTTTTTGCACATTTTTTTGAAACATCATATTGTTATTTGCACATTAATGACTTTGTTGCTCAGATTGCACATTTTATGTACCTTATTCATGTGCGAATCATTGCTTTTATCACACTATTTGTATTTGCAATCACGTTATATATATTTGCTCATTTTTTGCATAATTTGCACATTGATTGGTATTAGATGCACTTTATTTCATCATTGTATGTGAGGTTTCAGTATATTTAGTAAGCGCCACATTCTTATAGCTTTTAAATAATTTTAGTGTGGGAACACCATTCATTGATGTCGGCAGCTACTTGTTAGGTTTATTTTCTTATCCCTTGGTTTGCGCATTAGTACCCCCCTTTATTAATGCTAGGGTGGTGTTTTTCAAAGTGATTTCTCAACAAAATGAGACATGGATGAATGGGTGAGTTTGCTTTGGATACTAACAATGAATTAAATAGCATTTTTAGTTTGTGGTGCTTAAATACAGCTAAATTCCGCTTTAAGGCATAAAAAACTGAATTTAAAATGAGAGAGAAAGAGAGCCTGAGAGAACATAGGTTTTCAGTTTCTATGGAACGCATTAGCTCATTTGTAAATGAATTAATAAAATAACTATAGTGTGTCTTTAGTGGTGGTGAGACTTTCACTGTTTCCAAACAGCATTGGCATGGTTGTATTTACTGCAGAAGCAATCCCTGTTCTTACACCACTCAATTCTAACTTACATACAAACATTTAACTCTATTCTTAACCTGGCCTATTTTAGACCACCAAACCAGTTATACTATAACCTAAGCCAGTGGTTGTCAACTTATGGTGTAAATTGGGCCTCAAATGCAGCCCAAGTCATCACCAAAAGGTTGCACATAATGTTCAATATATGTAATGCATGAGAGAACTGTCAGAAACTGCAGACCTATTAGAGGAAATGAGCTTCAGAGAGTGTGGACATGGTACATTTTTGGATGGGAATATGCTGCAGAAGACAATACAAAACTGGAAACATGTTATATGAGGCTAGTAGAGATCAATGCTATTACCCTAATCAATGTTCCCACTACTGGGGGGTCTGGGGGCCACACATCATATACCAAAGGGCCACACGCAGCCTTCAGGCCGCAGGTTGGGCATCAGGGACCTAAGCTAAGAAAAGCTGTGTAATATGCATCTGTCAGCACCTCCTTCTGGCTGCTGACACCAAACCGCAGGAGCAGCGACAGGTCATATGTAAATACATGCAAGCGTGGCCAGCCACTCTCACTAAATACAGATCCCACTACTTGACAAAGGACACTTGACTTGCCACTGCAGTTGTATTTGGTTATGTGTAGGGAGCTCAGGGATGCTGACAGATAAGTACTGAAAAGCTTTTTTTCATCAGTTTACATTATAATTTTTAGAAATGGTTCAAAATAGGTTAGGTTTAGAACAGAGTTTGTGTCCGCTTTTAAAAAGAAAGCCTCTTTACTTGTCATACTTACTCTAAAAGCATAAGAAAGTTTAAGAGCTCCTGGGGGGACATTTTATTCCAATAGCCAACCAGCGAATCTAAAAACAAAACAAATAAATAAACTGTTATGTTCAATGCTTTACAATGCAACAGGTGGCATTCTGGCTCTATTGTTGCTGGAGCAAAAAAAAAATATAAGCCAAAAGATTAACACAAAGCATGAGCAGAGTAAATATATAACAGAACAATTAGGAAAATATAAAGCTAAACATAATTCAAAGCACATCTATTAAAAAAGGTCAATAAAGATGATTTATTACAAGTGAGTAGGCAATGCGTGATAATTAAATATCTAAGAGGCACCATTTCTTTGCTGGCAGGCTAAATCAACCACTCCTGGGGACTGCAGATGTAAATTTGGAATATCCAGATGTACAGCCTTCCTCCTTGTGGGGTCACGACCCTCTTGCTACAGGGAGGATGCAGCCCCTTCCAAAAGATGCTAGTTTATTTAAACAGCATGACCCAACCCAAAATGGAAACAAGCTATGGCTGTACCAATGTTTTAAGGTAGTAAGTGTTTTACAGCTAACTCTTGCCAAAACAGCCAACTCTGACTAGCAAAATAAATTCAAACATCATCAGAAATAACTGTGTAAAATAAGGGTTAAAAAGCAACAAACCCAAGGAGTCCAAAATAATGGACATCTATGAGACATTGGGGCTGATTTACTAAAACTGGAGAGTGCAAAATATGGTGCAGCTGTGCACAGAAACCAATCAGCTTCCAGATTTTTTGTTTGTCAAAGCTTAAAAAAGTTCAGGATTTAGAAAAAAAATGATAATTACCTAGGTGGATGCAGCATTGATCCAATGCTGCATCTGTCCCCTGCTGGCTCTAAGACTGAGAACTAAGACTGAGAACTAAGAACACCGATCGCTGAGTCCTAAGAGTTCCATGAGCAGAGAGCTGGGGACTGTCAGTCACCTGCTCTCTGCTCTGACTCCACCCCTACACCCACTGCGTGCTCCCTGGAGCACTGAGCTGTGAAGGGGAGCAGCTGGCTCTGGCTCTCGGCAGATCACTGCAGCTTTGAAGTTAGAAGCTGATAGGCTATCATACACAGCTGCACCAGATTTTGCACTTACCAGTTTTAGCAAATCAACCCCATTGAATTGCTCAAGCTGGTGCTTTTTTGATTTAACTTCTAATTTAGGTAAATTTAATAGACATGCTGAATACAAGAGACTCCATTGACTTTAATGGTGTAAAACACCCATAATACTCTAGCACAGCCTAAAGTCATCAGGGGTGCCGCAGCATCCTGGTACAGAAAGGCATTCAGATCAGACCAAGCTCCAAACTGTACATCAGGACAGTGGGAACTCAGTCAGGAAGGTGATGTGGAGTCAGGAAAGTGAAAGCAGACGATGGCCGAGGTGTTTTCCTGACTCTTGATCTCTCCACCTCCACCTACAGTACAGAACCCAGCAGTGTAAGTGCACTGCACACAGTTGCAGTGTGGCCCCATTCACCTGGGTTATACCTCTAGTCGTGGCCACAGCATGCATACAACCCGGTCTGCTGCCTCTGCAGCTAAAAGTGGAGCAGTTGGGGGTGGTAAAAATGGCTCAACGGCATAGTCTTATTTGCTGCCCAACCTCAGATGTGAATGAGCCCTTGGTTCACATCGGTGCACCTGCATGCAAAGACACACGGAAAGAAGTACCCGACCCTTTTTTTCATAATTGTGCTGCACTGAACATGCACTGCCTTTGTGTCAAGAGCGGTGTTATTGCTTGGGTCACCTACTGGTGACATTGTGTGTAGAACCAAAGGGTGTAGTTCTGGTGGCCACCAGTGAGTGTCTCCCAGCAGATGGACCGTACAGGTAATTATGCTGCTCCTGATAGGAATACTGGGGGTAAATAAATCCGCTTTGCACCAAGATCCAATGCTTCAGTATTTTCCCTGCAAGCTATATCCCTGCCTGAGCCTGACCTGTTCCTTTCTCTTGTTCTGAATCCTGATCCAGAGACCTGTCCTTTGGAACCTGCTTCCTGCTCCCTTTACTGACCTTATATTCCCATTACCTGGCTTCCTGTTCCCCTTATCACTTGTCCCTGTCTTGTTTTGCTTATGTGTGTTCCCTTCACTTGTATATAGTTAGTTAGATAGTTAGTTCGGTGTTATATTAGGTTTGCTGAGTTTATTTACTTTTCACTTATTGTTTATGGTTTACTGGTGTTGGTCTTCAAATGTGTCATTATATTTTCACTTATTCATCTGGTCCTGATTCCTTTAAGTACAGCCAACTGATCTGATCACCCCTGCTGGATGCCTGCATGTGGTATCCGTGACACTTTGTCAATGCATGGGAGTACTATTAACAGTTAATGGCATTCCTGCATGTCAGCTAAACAGCAGCGCATTTGCCTGCATGTCAGAAATATGTATGCTTATGTGCATGTTCTCTAACACACAGTAATGTAAACCAAGCCCTAGAATGGGGTGCCTCGAGACTGAAAATACTTTTCAAGGGCACAGTGACTAGAAAAAAGTTTGAGAAACACTGCTCTAGCATTTCCAGACCATGCGATTTAGCCTGTCTATGATTAAAAGCTTAATGCTGACATCTGCTCCAATGATTCAGGTGAAGTATGAAGTTTAATGGTAGGTCAATTTTAAATAGTTTTTGAAATTTCAAGGAATGTAATAAGAATTCACCAACATTTACAAATCTATAGATAAACTACAAGTGTATGCAATTTCTGAACTCAATAGTGCCACAAGCATTTTAGCACTGAGACCAGGCAAAATCTAGTCTTCACCAGGTACCCCTGTAAATAAAAATGGGTTTCACTGCATGATTCTTCCTGGTCACATTTCTTAGGTTTTTACAACTGGTTACTGGTGACAGGCAAGTAAAAAACTATAGTGAGATACAAGAACAATTGAATGTACCAAACTAATGTCCAAGAGAGTAGTCTGAAAACAAGCGAATACTCAGGAAGACACAGTTCTGGGCAGGCAGCACAATAGTTAGATCCCAGGTGAATGAGCCACAGGAAGAGGGGAGCAGTGGTCATTCATGGCAGTGAAAACGGTTCAAACTGCCAGTTCCTTCAAAATACATAGATATGCGGCATATACAGTATAGATGTATAGGGGTTATAGGAGAATTATAAAATGTAACCAACCATGCATCACAATTTACAAGTTAAGATGTCGAGCAATGTTAAAATAAACTGAAATATGACTGTTCACTTTATTGTTAAAGAATTTAATTATTTCCTAAGAATGTGTTTGATAATTAGTAATATAGTGTATGTGATGATGTGTATCAGCTGTGCATTATAGAGTGGATATCACTTTCACATTCTCCTGTGTAATCAGTAACACTCCTCTATCAGGGAATGATTTGCTGCTTCCTGTTTTTTTTTTTCGCCTGCCCAGTTTGGTGATGTATGAATGTAGAAATATAGAAAGATTGACAGATACTCCAACAAACAGATTTATCTAAGTTACATCTCCAAGTTCTATTAAGCCCAATCCACCCAACTGGGGAAAAAAATGACCTGTTGATCCAGCAAAATGCACTTAGCTCCTAATTTCCTGTTGGAAGCTGACAACACACAGGAGTTTTTGAACTAAGGGCCGGTGACCCTGTCTTTGTGGTACGATTTTCAGCCCAAATATTTGAATGCATTTCAAAAACACACTGCACCAACTCTCATTGTACTCTGATTGTACTGAAAAGAATTTAATTCTCAAAGATTCTCAGAAATCACAACTGGGGCTCTAAAGTCTAGTTTCAGTTGGTTTCTAAGTTCACACTTGGGGCATACCTTGTACGCGGTTGCGGTGCAGTATCTGGGGCTTTAACCACTTGACCTCTGAAAGATTTAACCCCCCTTCATAACCATGCCATTTTTTGTGGTACGGCACTGCATTATTTTAACTGACCAAAGCGAGGTCATGCAATGCTGTACCCAAAATAAAATTATATAATTTTTTTTTCCCACAAATAGAGTTTTTTTTTTTTGGTGGTATTTGATCGCCTCTGCGTTTTTTATTTTTTGCGCTAGAAACAAAAAAAAATAACAATTTTGAGAACAATCAATATTTTTTACTTTCTGCTAAAAAACACATGCAATAAAAATGTTAAAAATCTAATTTCTTCATCAATTTAGGCCAATATGTATTTTGCTACATATTTTTGGTAAAAAAAAAAATCCCAAGCCTATATTGATTGGTTTTGCGCAAAGTTATAGTGTCTACAAACTATGGGATATTTTTATTTAATTTGGTACTAGTAATGGCGGCGATCAGTGACTTATAGCAGGACTGCGATAGTGCGACGGACATTTGGACCTCTTTTGGGGACCGGTGAAAACTGACCTTTTTTGGGGGACCGGTGAAATAATTACAGTGATCATTGCTAAAGAATATGCACCGTCACTGCACTAATGGGTTAAATATGTGCCTAGCCAGTGTTTTTCTAAACTGTGGGAGGTGCTTTTACTAGGGAAAGGCATGGATCCAGGTCCATGCTTTGCAGGGACACAGGATCCATGCCTTTCCTACTGTCAGAACGGTGATCTGCCTTGTTTACAGACCGCTGTTCTGCCTCTCTGCTTGATCATCAATGGGTGCCGGCAGACATCAAGTCCATGGTACCCACTGCCTGCGAAACGCATATGCGCCCCCTGCCTGGAAGAGCTAGATCACGTATATACGATTGGTCCGGCACACAGGTGTTTCCCTGTAGCAGTAAAACTGCTATGGGGCAGACCTGCAGAAGTTAAAAAATATGTCGCGGGGAGATTGGCGGAGCCTAGCAGAGCAGACATGCATTGTTAGAGCTCCACACCGCTGAGGAGAGAAGAGAAGGACAAAGCGGAGCCTGCAGGCTCAAAAGGTATCCATTTGAACCTTTTTGCCCCAGGGAACAAACTGTGAAAGTTTGGGCAGGAAATATGGTACTGGGAGGAAACCGTGGCAGAAATAAAAATCACCTCACAAAGAGCTCACAGGCACTCACTGCAACTAAAGCAGCTCCAGTCACCTCACAAGATACAGCATCAGGGAGCTCTCACAGACAGAAAATGTCACAGCAAGACTCTCCATTTGAGTCAGATACAGAACAAATCCTCTCACAAACTTCTCCACAAGCCTCCTCAGCATCCCCAGTAATATTATTACAATTTGAAAAGATGCTTCATAAGGCTTTAAAACAAACCTCAGACCAAATAACAAAAAGCCTAACCAAAGAAATAAGAGAGCTGGGAAACCGCACCGCAGCCTTAGAAATAAAAATAGATGAAATTGAAATTACAACCCAAGAAAATATAACAGAATTGGAACAATTAAAAGAAGAGAATTTAATACTTCAAACTAAGCTTGAAGATTACGAAAATAGAGCCAGACGTTCAAACTTGCACATAAGGGGAATATTAATTGTAACTAAAAAAATGGTGGGGTCAACCTGCGCTAATGAGCAATACGTGAAAATTATGTATATTCAAAAATTGCAGCTGCAAAAAAAACTCCAAATATCCATGAAGTGATAAACATATAAATAAAACTTAATTGCGCTAGCAGTGATGATATAATTAGAAAGTGTTTAGGAGACACAATATATATGTGTAAATCCCAACCAGAAATAACAATAAGTGCATAAATCTTACAACAGAAAATAATGTATGCTAAAAATCAATAATCATGCACCAACACCACTTATAATCAGTCCATAATTAGATAATTCAAGTGAAAAGGAAAAGTCCGCTTAGTTTGTCTCGTCACCAAGCCATGAGGACTGATAGGCCGAAGTAATTTTTATCGGATGTGCATTGATTGCAGAAAGAGAGTAATAGATGTGCGCTTACCTCTATTGTTGGACCTCCTCTGTGGCAAGGTCTTATGGGCTTGCAGATTTCACCCTCTGCAGGGACAAAGTGTTGGTAACCGGGTCTTGGCAGCATGCACCGCAGACTTCAAGATGGTCAGGATAGTCCAACTGCTCCAGCATCAGAGGGGGGACTCAAGAATGGAAGAGCCTCCTCTGGGATGTTGTGGAGTGGTGTTTCTCGAGGTATGGAGCAGAACCTGGAACCTGGCTCTTCCATTCTTGAGTCCCCCCTCTGATGCTGGAGCAGTTGGACTATCCTGACCATCTTGAAGTCTGCGGTGCATGCTGCCAAGACCCGGTTACCAACACTTTGTCCCTGCAGAGGGTGAAATCTGCAATTCCATAAGACCTTGCCACAGAGGAGGTCCAACAATAGGGGTAAGCGCACATCTATTACTCTCTTTCTGCAATCAATGCACATCCGATAAAAATTACTTCGGCCTATCAGTCCTCATGGCTTGGTGACGAGACAAACTAAGCGGACTTTTCCTTTTAACTTGAATTATCTAATTATGGACTGATTATAAGTGGTGTTGGTGCATGATTATTGATTTTTAGCATACATTATTTTCTGTTGTAAGATTTATGCACTTATTGTTATTTCTGGTTGGGATTTACACATATATATTGTGTCTCCTAAACACTTTCTAATTATATCATCACTGCTAGCGCAATTAAGTTTTATTTATACATAAGGGGAATACCTGAAACTGTGACAGACCTGCAATCTACTATTACTGCTCTATTACAAGAACTAAAGCCAGAAATCCCTATTGAACGTTTAGAACTGGACAGAGTACACAGAGCCCTCACAGCCAAAAAGAAAGATGGACCCCCACGTGATATAATCACAAAATTTAATTATTACAGAACGAAAGAACAAATACTAATTGCTGCAAGAGAAAAAAATGAACTTAATTTCAAGGACACAATTATCAAATTTTTGCTGACCTATCCCAACTTACTATTACTAAAAGACGATCCATGAAACCCCAACTAATGGAACTGCAACGCCACAACATTATGTATCAATGGGGCTTCCCTTTTTCAGTCAGATTTAACTACCAAGGTACAATTTACAGAAGCAGATCAGCAGATGAACTACAACAGACCCTTTTAAAATTAAATCTGACAGAACCCACAAGCAGCATCTCTCCCACACGCAGAAGAATGGCATCATCTTCACCTTCAGGCAGCACCCAGAAAATTTCAGAACAAAATGGGAATCATCATTCTCACAAAAGAGGCCGTTATGCCACATCATCCATGGACCAAGAAGATTCAATGGACTGACATCCTAATTCCTAATATCTCTTCATTTATTATACTAAGAGATGGTTCTCTATAAAAAACCTGTATTTATAACTGAATGTAACTGCATTCTGATAGTCACACACTGTGTGGGATCATGTTACATTCCAGTTATATTTCTTATTACTTCTGATTCATAAAGCCTTAGAATATATAAGTGAAATAACGAAATTCTTGTTCAGTTATATATTATCAGGTAATAACAATAGATTTATTACTTTTTAGGACAAATATGTTCAATAATCCAGAAGTAATGGAAGCTTTTTCTTTCTTTTCTTAAAACAAATATATTATTACCTAACTAGTTCCTAGAATTATGTTTTTGTTTATTCTAATCTGAAGCAATACAACCTCAATTTTATGAGTTAACATATCTAAACAGTTACATATGAATAAAATATGTAATTGTTTACTCTAAAAGGGTTAAAATCCCAAAATAATTCAAACTATCTTCATAAATACCAAAGTTATTAACAGTACCTTTCTAACTGAATTATTTAGCCTAGGGCAAGACTAACCATATACAACCACCCTGGAATAAATAATTTCAACAAAAACTATATTCTGCACTCCAATTAATGAAACATCATTTTGATGTCTTTTGACATAGCACTTCTCTCCTGTAAGCGGAAGATCCGTGTACCCCCATTAGCCCTCCTCATTCTCCCAACCATATTATGTGGGAGTGTGACGAAGGCACTTATTCCCCTGAGAGAGATATTCATTCTCTTTCACGGGTAAATTGTGATTACTTGCAAAAAATAATTTATACAATGTATCATCTAATCTCATATGTTTTTTGTTTACTCTCTACTCCAGAATTCACTGGTTTCTTTTCTATCTTTTCATCTCTTCAGTCCACACAGGTTGATCTGCGCAGTCAGCTCTGCATAACAAAAAGTAAGTCAAAACTATTTGATCTGTTGCCATGGCACCACTGAATATACTTTCCCTGAATGTTCAGGGAATAAATGTCCCTCAAAAAAGGACCAAAGCCTTCCGTACTTCCCATAACAAGAAGGCTCACATAGTATGCCTCCAAGAAACACACTTCACCAAAGATTCTACTCAAAAATATATTTCTCCTTTTTATCAACAAATTTACACGGCTTCTGCCTGTACCAAGCAAAGGGGAACTCTAATTGCATTTCACCGATCCACACCATTCACCTTATCATCAGAAATTAAAGACCTAGAAGGTAGATACCTGATACTCATGGGTTATATAATGGATACAGCAATCACAGTGATTTCCTACTACGCTCCTAACAAACAACCTACACCATTCCTCTCACATATATTACAAGTGATTAATACACACAAAATAGGAACAGTGATAATGTGTGGGGATTCGAACCAGGTCCTCCTCCCATTTCTAGATAAATCACCTTTTACACCATCCAAAATAACCTCTAGATTACCTTTTTCTCAACTTCTTTCCAAATACAATCTGGTAGATTCGTGGAGAGAAAGTAACCCAATGAAAAAGAAATTCACTTATTTCTCGCACCCTCATCAAACCTTCACCAGAATAGATCATATTTTTCTAACAATAGGAATGATACCAGAAATTATTGCATCAGATATAATTCCGATTCCGTGGTCTGACCATAATGCAGTATACACTACTATAGCCTCAGCCATACCAAAAGCGCATGACCCAACGTGGTACTTACTGGACATAATGCTCAAACACCCACTACATCAGAGGGCCATTGAACAAGCTTTAAAGGAATACATATCAATTAATAATACAACAGACATCTCCCCAATAACACTGTGGGAAGCTCATAAGCCTGTCTTGCGTGGTACAATACAAAGACAAATGGCACTATTTAAAGGGGAACGCAAAAATCTAGCAAAAAAACTAGAACTCAATTTTAATGCAGCCTACATATCATTCCAAGATAATCCATCTCAGAGTACAAAATCTCATCTGGAAAAATCTAGATTGGAATACGATCTATTTCTCACTGAGTCAGTTGATAAATCCCTCAAACGCTCCAAACACAATTTCTACATGAATACAAACAAACCAGGTACATATTTGGCTCGGGCATTAAATTCAACTAACAAATCTTTCAAACCAATACGTTTGAAATTATCAAAAAATGTTTATACTTGTAATCCAGTTAAAATAGTCCATAAATTTCACTCACATCTCGCAACTTTATACAAGACAAACAATGAATTTAATCCTACAGAGGCTGAATCCTACTTCTCAAAAATAACCTTACCTGAGTTATCTCAGAATCAAAAAAGCAGTTTGGATGAGCCTATAACTATAGATGAAGTTGCTAACGCCATAAAAGAACTAAAACTTAACAAAAGACCAGGCCCAGACGGCTACTCGGCTTTATACTATAAAACATTCTCAGAAATACTCTCTCCCATTCTCACTGAAACTTTTAACAAACTACTAGATGGACATTCTTTTCGGCAAGAAACACTAATGGCAATTGTTTGTATGATCCCAAAACCCCTTTCTGATGATACTTCCTGTGTGAATTATCGGCCTATCTCTCTGTTAAACCTTGATATTAAATTATTAGCAAAAATAATAGCAAAACGCCTCAATAGCATTATAGGAAAATTAATACATAGAGATCAAGTAGGCTTCATGCCAAATAGACAGGCAGGCGATAATATACGCAGGGCAGTGTTATTGGCACATATTGCTAAAAAACGGAAAATCCCTTTATGTTTTCTATCTCTCGATATTAAGAGGGCATTTGACACAGTATCCTGGCAATATATGCAATATTCATTACAAAAATGGGGTTTTGGACCCCACTTTTTAACATGGATCAAAGCATTATATAATAAACCCAAAGCCTATATAAAATATGCTGGATACAAATCTGATGCCTTTAATATCGAAAGAGGTACCCGACAGGGTTGCCCATTATCTCCCTTATTATTTGCCCTTATACTCCAACCCATGGCCCAATACATCAGAACAAACCAAACTATAACTGGCATTGAAGTAGGAGGTATTACACACAAATTATGTATATTTGCAGACGATATATTACTTTTTCTATCATCACCACAGGTCTCTGGTCCTAACTTAATACCAGCTCTTGATGGATTTGCAGCCCTATCCGGCCTTATGATTAATCCTAAGAAATGCCTAGTGCTTAATATTTCACTTCACATGGAATTGATCCCGGCTAGGGCTGCACTCCCATTCACATGGGCAGAAAAATCAATCCCATATCTTTGAATTCATTTAACAGCATCTCATTCTGACTTATTCTCAACCAATTATCCTCCTGTATTAAGACAGATCACAAATCTAATAAAACAATGGTCGCAACTTCCTTTATCCTGGATAGGGAAGATTAATGCAATCAAAATGACTATTCTACCCAAATTGCTTTATCTATTCAGAGTCCTCCCTATTCCAATTCCTTCCTATTTTTTGAGAATAGTACAAAAAAGAGCAACTTCGTTTATATGGGGCTCTTCTAAACCACGTATACCTATACACACACTACATCTTCCCAAAAATAAAGGAGGCCTGGGATACCCTAATTTTACTAACTACTACAGAGCAGCACACTTGGCCAGTCTGTCCAAATACCATGCAAAACAGGAAATCCCATTATGGGTATTTATAGAGGCTTCAGAAAATGACCCTCTATTAATATCAAACTTATTATGGCTTGATCCTAAAGACCGCTTTAAAATTCATAATCCCATAACTAAACACTTCTTATTTCTCTGGGATAAACTAAAAACCAAATATCAGTTACAATCTCCACACAATCCTCTCCTTTCTTTTATCAGAAATCCGGCCTTTTATCCGGCATGGATCTACCCAAATTCTTTTAAAGCTTGGACAACATCAGGCATTCAGACACTAAATGACTTCATAGCATCTAAATCATTCCTTTCATTCCCATCGCTTAGAGAAAAATATGATCTACCAAACTCTGAGATATTTAGATATCTCTAAATCAAAAATTTCTATACACCATTCCTAAAGGGGGATACACCATTATCCCAATTATCCATTTTTGAATCAATCTGTACAAAAGATCCATTTGCTAAAGGTACAATTTCATCACTTTATAATCAATTATATGGAGTAGCAAATCTTAATAGACCCTCTTACGTTCAGAGGTGGGAGGAGGACCTGGGACGAACTTTAGAAGACACGGACTGGTCTAACATATGGCTCACATCTAAGTCATCTTCACCCAACATCTTAGCACTGGAGACAAATTATAAAGTCCTAACTCGCTGGTACCTTGTACCCGCTAGAGTGGCAAAATATTCACCTAATACCTCAGCTCTTTGTTTTCGAGGATGCCCAGAAATAGGCACACATTTACACATATGGTGGACGTGCCCAGTAATCCAAACCTTCTGGAAGGAAGTCTTCGTGATTGCATCTAAAATATTTAAAAAAATAATACAACCAGATCCATATATAACTTTACTTAATCTAAAACCGGAATGGTTAACACTCTCCCAATTCAAACTTATGATCCAACTAATAACGGCTGCAAAACAAACAGTGGCCAAGGCATGGAAATCTCCTACATTGGTACTAGCAGAAACAATTCACAGAATGAATAATACAATGTCCCATGCTAAGATGGTAGCCATCGATCAAAATCAAATTCCAAAATTTGAAAAACTTTGGCATCCTTGGATAAAACAACAGTTCCTGTCAAACTTCAATGACTCTGTTCTTTTGCCATGGTAATAGATTAAATGACTTACAGAGACACCCATTCTAAGGCTTCAAAGAGAACTAAAAAGAATAATAAACTGACGAGCGGGACAACCTTGTGGACCATACCTCTACCTTTCTACCCTTTTTCTTCTTTCTCTTTCCTTTTCTCCACCTTACGATTAAAGCTCATTATCAGAATTTATTTGACCTATATACACTCTACCTGTAAACAATATGTATAGTAGGTATAAATCATTTAAATACCTACAAAAGTGACTAAGGAAATGATATATATCTTTAATTTAGGTTTACGTGAACCCAATGTTTAATATTTGAAATTTCATGATATTTACCTATATAAACCCTACTGTAAAACAATAAGCTTACTTTATAGATCCTTGTAAACTTACTTTATGTATCTTTATAATACTCAATAAACTTCTTTTGACAAGGAAAAAAAATATGTCGCTTCCTCACCCGGTTTTAACCCAGTATAGCCCTGGACACTGTATCACAGCTGCATACAGTACATTACATGTGGTTGCAGTACAGACCCATTCTCTTGAATGTGTTTCAATTGGCAGCAGTGCACGACAGATGGATAACAGGAGAGATAGAACAGCCAATTTGTTTATAAAACATTCAGTTTCGATTAGGCAGCATGTTGCATACATTGTTTAATTAGATACTTTGTATACCATTTTGTATTTCTGTATGCTTTGGGTTAGAATGTCATTTACACTTGCTGTTCCTGAGGACGTTACTCTGTTTCCTTTGGAAATTGTTTATAGGAATATTTTGTCAGATGTAAACAGCCTTTTTAAACAACTGTTGCCTCAACAACTTTCACCAGAAACCAGAAAGGATGAAACTTCAAAAAGCATATAAACAGTTAAGTTATCACCAATTTTAGGACCTAATAAATTGTATTAGAGGCTCCAGCTAATCAGAGCAAATTTGAATCCCATTCTCTGTAATGTGTTGCTCTCCCTGCATTCTTGCATAATAAATACAATTACTTCTCAATTCGGCTTCAGCAGTCAAAATGTTGCCGAAACCCCGTAAGTTTTGGTTTCTCTGACATTGTTTCATTTTTACTGTAAAGAGGCATGTGTACAACCTTATCTAGCTGCCTTTGAAGCTTAAGGGTAGCCAATGTGGAGGTGGTAAAAATATAGTTAAATTGCCTATTTTTACTGCCAGCTGATCACGTGGTAAAGGGCTGCTGTGATTGGCCCTTTAGCTCGATCTGCGATCAGCTGAGTCCGAAGGACTTGGCAATCACAGAACGCGTCACCTGCGAGCCACAGGGGAGCATGCAGGCAATGGGATCACAGGTGGATGTCCATGTACACCCTCCCAGCAAAGGAAGCCCATGCTGTAACCGTCTTTCGGCTATAGCGTGGTCAGAAAATGGTTAATGATAATGATTTGCTGTATGGTCTGCTCAAATACATGCCTTTGTAAGACTCTCAAATTTATATTGCTTTCCAAACTTTACTCAATAAAAATTTATTGAAACTGCAATAGCACTTTCGTGCCTCTGTAGTGAACTTTGAAGATTACTTTCTCCACAATGCCTATAGCTACAAAGGTGAATGATGGCCAGTTATGAAGAGCTTTTAATGCTTGTTCCTAATATAAAAATACCGTATTTATCGGCGTATAAAACGCACTTTTTTCCCCTTAAAATCAGGGGAAAATCGTGGGTGCGTGTTGTATGCTGATCCCCGCTAATTGTGATCTATCGGAGCGATCGCCGCCGACATTCACATAGCGTGTCGTTTTAAATATGGCGCCGCAGAGTTCGGAGGGACTCGGCGGAGCTGAACGAGTGCCGCCAAGATCACAGTGACTGGGCGGAGCCGAGATACACATAGCCGAGTGTTCTCGGCTCTTTCCTGCGCTGCTCACAGTCACGCCCAGTCTTGCCATTGGACCTATGTTATGTCCATCATAGGGCTGGACTGGGCGTGACTGTGAGCGGCAACGAGAAGAGCCGAGTAAACTCAGCTATGTGTATCTCGGCTCCGCCCAGTCACCGACTCCGCGGCGCCATATTTAAAACTACACGCTTTGTGTATGTCGGCGGCGATCTGTCCAAGGCAAGCATGTAATGGACACTGGGGGCAAGGCTGCACTGACCACTGGGGCAAGGCTGCACTGGGGCAAGGCTGCACTGGGGCAGAGCTGCACTGACAAGGCTGCACTGGGGCAAAGCTGCACTGACAAGGCTGCACTGACAAGGCTGCACTGGGGCAAAGCTGCACTGACAATTCTGCACTGGGGCAAAGCTGCACTGACAAGGCTGCCCTGGGGCAAAGCTGCACTGACAATTCTGCACTGGGGCAAAGCTGCACTGACAAGGCTGCACTGGGGTAAAGCTGCACTGACAAGGCTGCACTGGGGCAAAGCTGCACTGACAAGGCTGCACTGGGGCAAAGCTGCACTGACAATTCTGCACTGGGGCAAGTCTGCACTGACACTGAAAAGGCTGCAATGACACTGACAAGGCTGCAGATGAACACTGATGAGGCTGCATTGATCGGCATTTAAATGTAAGTTTATTTTTCCTTAAACTTCCAGCCTAAAAGTTTTTTTCCTTAAATTTCCCTCCTAAACTTGGGGTGCGTGTTATACGCCGGCGCGTGTTATACGCCGATAAATACGGTACTTTGCTATGCATAATCTGAGCACAGGTGAAAAACTCTTTCAATGGTATATTTAAATAAGCAAAAGGGAGCAAATATGAAATGGTCACTGTTAGGGTGGGGATTTAAACATGTTCGAAAAATAAAGTATGCTACCAACCAAAAAGACTTTCACACAGAGAAAATACCTTTTATTTCCTTAGAGAGACAAATTTAGATCAAATGTAGAAAACAAATTGATGTCAGACTAACCTTCTGAAATGACTCTGATGACATACAGATTGCAGATGAGAAGGCTCTTTATTTCATATGTGTCCAGTCTGTTATAATGGGACACGCTGCTTTTAGTGGAGCTTCTTCGCATCTAAAGAGATCATTAAACAATAAGATAACCTTGGCTGCATGTTATTGTTTCTATATGTGTTTTTCGACTATGGGTAGTTCGGATTTCTAAAACAGTTTTCAAAAAAATTATCAAAATGTAGAACAGGAAGGTGACTAGATGTAGACAAAGAAACAGCTGTAGAATTGTCCTTATTTACTTTGACAGACACCAAAAAAAATGTAAAATATAATTCCAACAGGCTACTTTTCCATTGACAGAGGTATCCCTAAGGCCCCTTTCACACTGGGGCGGTGGGGGCGTCGGCGGTAAAACAGCGCTATTTTTAGCGCTGTTTTACCGTCGTTTTTGTGGCTGTATTCGGCCGCTAGCGGTGCGGTTTTAACCCCCGCTGGTGGCCGAAAAAGGGCTAAACCCGCTCGTACAGCGCGGCTATAGCCGCGGTATTACCGCGGTATAGCCGCGCTGTCCCATTGATTTCAATGGGCAGGAGCGGTTTAGTTGCGGTGAACACACCGCTCCTTCACCGCTCCAAAGATGCGGCTTGCAGGACTTTTTTTACCGTCCTGCCAGCGCACCGCACCCTTGGGCTTTCACACTGAACAAACAGCAGAGGCTGTTTAGGGGCTGTTTGCAGGCGGTATTTTTAGCGCAATAACGCCTGCAAACCGCCCCAGTGTGAAAGGGGCCTTAGTAACCTACTGTAGTGCAGTATTAGTATACAGTACTGAAGTATATCACAGGCAGACCAAATAATGACCTGGCAACTACAATAAGGACTACATTTTATGAAAGTAAAGTGCTGTATCCTGTTAGCCATTAAAAGCAGTAAGAAAATAAAAATGTAGGTAATACCTTTGAATATGAATGAATATTGAATGAATACATTTTGGGGCTGATTTACTAAAACTGGAGAGTGCAAAATCTGGTGCAGCTGAGCATGGTGGCCAATCAGCTTCTCACTTCAGCTTGTGTAATTAAGCTATGAAAAAAAAAACTGGAAGCTGATTGGTTTTTATGCAGAGCTGCACTGGATTTTGCACTCTTTAGTTTTTGTAAATCATCCCTTTTAAGATGCAAGCTTTCAGGAACACTTAAATGCCCTCCTAAGCTTGTACCTTAAAATATTTACAAATCCTATGGTGATCAGGTCTGTATATAGGATACTCTGAAATAACACTTATCAGACACTGATACTTCAGTCAATATCTAAGTGAATTTTTTTGCCAAATAATTAAAATAAGATGGCCACAATGAAAGGTAAACAGTATGAAAATGGTTTCACTGCCTTCTTACATTTTCACTATTCATGCTTTGTTCATTCATTCCATCAGCACAAATTGATCCCCGAGAGTCCTCTCTTTTCATTATGCAGCCATTGGAAAACGAACTGAACCCTTGTGAGATAAAAAAAAACAGAAATTAGTTGTAAAATGTTCTTTAAAAGTTAGTGCATGTGTGTTTGCACCCATATTCTGTTTGCTTTTATTAAACTGCATTGAAAGCCAAGCTTTCTTTTAGCCTTGAATAAAATGAAGGAATGGTTAATATCCCAGTCATATTTTTTTGATTTTGCAGTTTGCGTCCTGTCCTAAAGACTTAACCTACTTCTTACCTCTGAGACACAACATGAAGTAATGAAATCCCTCAACAGCAAAGGGAAACCTACTCTTAGACAATTGTCACCAAAACAGGTGTCCCCTTTGCAAGATGTTCCCTCTCCCCCTTCTAATACTGTGATAACTCTAAAATTTTGGATTTCTATACATTTTTTCTACCAACGACTATGGTCTCCAGGATGGGCATGAATATTATTCCTAGCAAAGACACACATGAAAGAAAAAAAGACAAAGGTTTTAATACTTCCCCACTCTATCCAAAACTAAAGTTTAGGTTTTAGCTTACATGCACTTTACATTCTAGGGGTAAAAGTGACAGGCATGATATATGAGCATTCAGGGTGAAGACCAAAAAGAACTTAGTAGAACTATAGGCAAAACTGTGTTTTTTTTTATTTTGGATAGAAAAAGGGAGGGTTGAACCCCCCCCCCCCCCCCCAGGTTACCAGAACTAGTGCCCTCATTGGAAGATTTCTCTTCTATTGTTTTTCTGGGGATGACCCAAAATTTAGAATTTTCTTTTACTTTCACTTTCAATGATAATAAACAGGACAAATAGAGACAGTAAATCTCTCTAATGGGCATACAGACCCGAATAAAAAACGTAATAGGTGTTCTAATCCATCGCTACTCTGGCCAAAACTATAAAAAATGTTGCCTTACGTTATACAAATAAAGTATGGACTCCTTTGCTGAGGGATCAAAGAAGAACCATCCTCAAAAATGTGGGCAATTTTACGTAAGCATTTTAAAAAAATCATATAAGTATATATTTGTCTGTTTATGCCACTTCAGTTACAGCCTTGTACTTCTGAGTATTAATTAGTCCTATGCCTATGGATAATAATACATGATCAATACTGTATTATCTAATGAGTGTGACTCAATAGAAAAACTGCTGCTGCTGCTGCATGCTGGCACGTCTCCTGGACTGCAAGGCAACAAGGCAACAGACAAGGAAAGTTCCTTTATGGCCAATCTGAATGTCAACATGCTTTCATGTAAATCATTAGCGATCAATTATGAAAGAAGACATTGTTTACAGATTAGTAAGTTAAGTAAATGTTGATTAGGACCCAGGAAAGGTTATTTCCCAGTCAACCAATCGATCCCTCCTAAAATAAAGGGGTTGAGTTACTAAAGGAAGATAGGTTGTTAACTAATTTTCAGTTTGCAAGAGAATTTTCCTCTTAGCTTAGTGAAAGGAAAATTCACTTTGCAATAAAAACCCAATCACACACAAAGAAAAAAAAATATTTTTGTGTATTTTTCCTTGCACATAATTGGATAATGGAAGTCAGCAGAGCTTTACTTCATTCACTAAACTAAGGGGAAAATTTACTTGCTAAGTGAACAGCCTTATTGCAATGAATTAATCAACCTTAACCGCTTCCCGATCGCCTCGCGCAGATATACTGCGGCCGTACAGACAGATTAACATACCTGTACATTGCCCTTTAAGAGGTGGCTCTCGGGCGCGCGCCTGCCGGCAGCTCCGTGACCGCGATCGAGGGTCCCGCGGACTCGATGTCTGCGGGCATACCCGCGATCATCTCACGGTGAGGAATAACGGAGTGATACTAATGTAAACAAGCATCTCCCCGTTCAGCCTAGTGACACTGACACTGATCACGCTCCCTGTAATCGGGAGCGGTGATCAGTGATGTGTCACACACAGCCCCTCCCCCCCACAGTTAGAATCACTCCCTAGGAAGGACACACTTAACCCCTACAGTGCCACCTAGTGGTTAACCCCTACACTGCCAGTGACATTTTTACAGTAATCAATGCAATTTTATAGCATTGATCGCTGTATTAATGCCAATGGTCCCAAAAATGTGTCAAAATTGTCCGATGTGTCCGCCATAATGTCGTAGTCACGATAAAAATCCCTGATCGCCGCCATTACTAGTAAAAAAAAAAAAAATCAATAAAAATGCCATAAAACTATCCCCTATTTTGTAGACGCTATAACTTTTGCGCAAACCAATCAATAAACGCTTATTGCGATTTTTTTTTAACGAAAAATATGTAGAAGAATACGTATTGGCCTAAACTGAGGAAAAAAAATGTTTTTTTATATATTTTTGGGGGATATTTATTATAGAAAAAAGTAAAAAATAATGCGTTTTTTTCAAAATTGTCGCTATTATTTTGTTTTATATAGCGCAAAAAATAAAAATCGCAGAGGTGATCAAATACCACCAAAAGAAAGCTCTATTTGTGGGAAAAAAGGACGTCAATTTTGTTTGGGAGCCACATCGCACGACCGTGCAATTGTCAGTTAAAGCGATGCATTGCAGAATCGCAAAAAGTGCTCTGGTCAGGAAGGGGGTAAATTCTTCCAGGGCTGAAGTGGTTAAAGAACCCTAATTATACTAATTGGCTGTATTGAGAAGATTTGTAGGAAGTGGTATGCTGTATAACTTGCAATATACAATGTGCCTAATGGGTTGTCTTCTGTTTTTACCATGTGTCCTTTTATAAGTTGATTATTATTTTTAATACAATATTTGTGTGGCTACCTCTATCTGGAAAGTACAGAGGAAAGCAAGAAGCAATTAAACCTCAGGATGCTAAGAGGCAACATGAAAATACATAAACCAGAATTTATCTAAGCAAAAAAAAAATAGCCATAAAGACAGCACACCCCAGCATTGTGGGGATGCTGAAAATATTCCTACCTATCAACTATAACTTTTGGAACAATCAATCAGAGGTTTTTAAGTGTACCCAGAGATATTTTTAAATTTGTTTTACCCCATAAATAACAGAGCAACACTAACCTGTGTCTCTGTCCATGATCAAGCTCGATCTATTGGATGGAGAAGAGAAGTTGTATATAAATGTGTCTCTGGAAGCCTGGAGAAGAAGTGTTTTTCTGTTAATGATCATTCAGTAATGCAGAAGAATGTTAAGTTTTTTTTATCTACTGTCTATTATACAATGTATGGCATTATTAAGAATTAGGAAATGATTGAACCCATTCATTAAACTAAATGTCATTGTTACTGTCCTAAACGTGTAAAGAGATGCACTTTATACAGCTATCTAATCTTCCTAGAGAAAAATGCAAACCAGTCTTTAATAGTACTATACAAGATAGGGTTAGACAATGACCATATGCAAGGCATAAAGTGGAACGTTAGCACCACAACAAAGTTTCCTTTAAATTATCTGTTTGCAGATTGTCTTTTTGTTCTTGTTTTCTATATTCTTGCCCATGCTTCACTCTGCTAACATTACCCGTATCTATGCAGAGCCAGCATAAGGAGCTGTGACTGCTGGGGTGATGCAGATAATCACTACATCAATATTGAAAATAGTATGCAAGAATGCAGCTCCTAGGTCTCTGGTCAAATTATCAATTTCATCATTCAGAATTTCCCTGCACTTAAGGGAGTGCTCAGAAAAACACTCCTGAGTGGAGCTGGGATGTTGTGGAAATGTGGAATTCCACATTAAGGAGCTGGTCTTCAAGTAATGCATTGGTAGTGAATAGGCATCATAAAATGCACAGTGGCCAAAAGGTCATATTTTTATCTCAGTCTACTGATTTAAAATTGACAACTTTCACCTAGGAAAAACTTACAGATGCTGACATAGGTGTGCAATGATACAAGAAGTCCCTCCCAGTGAACCTTGAGACATTCTCCAACAACATCCCCACCAGAGGTAAGTAAAGCTGGCCAATTTTTGCTTGCTGGTTCTGAAAGACAAGACATGAACAATTTTCTTTATTTTGGTTATTTTATTTTAGGCATTTATGGGAAATCTCTGATATACATTTTACTGGAATTTAGTTTATTCCTGTATAACATGCATTTTTTTCCATACATTATTGTTTATTGTGATTACACTTCTGTGTTACAGGATGTGTCTCATGCTCCTACTATAAAATGTGACTCATCCCTTTTTATTATATGCAGAGCCTGGTCAGAATGTTTAAGCATCACAGAACTGCATAAAAAAAAGAGATGGGTGTTGAAAGACAATGTCTGGTTGGAAAAACTTAAAGGGGAACTCAATTCTTGCTGGCTTGTGGCACAGCATACTTGCGCACTAAGACAAACCCTAGGCTCAAGTGAACCACCATTGTCTTCCTTGCCACTTCTTCTGAGTCCTGTGATAGTCTCCTTTGGACACTGAGGGTGTATCTCCTGTATGCACATGCATCATCTTCCACACCTAGCTCTATCCTTGGTAAACCAATGTGTATAAAGACAAGCAAAAATTGCATGGCAGAAATGTTTTTTTTCTTTTGTAAAAAAGAGATTTGCATGTTTGTTCTTCCAAGAAACTCCTAGCAACCCAAGCTTCTAGTTCCATTTTAAGCACTGAGCAAATAGGTTGTTCCCTCTGTATTTTGATTGGAGTATCCTTTAAATGCAAATCCGTCTTAATGATTCTACTAAGCATTTTGAAGCCATCTGGAATCCCTGGGCCTGCATATGTACATGTGACTCTGTAGGGGAAATTACCATTTCAAGGTTTTTCCCCTGAGGGTTATATTTATTTGTCCTCTTTCCGGATACTCTTTTCTTCTTTCTATCCCCCTCTTTTTTTTCGCTTCTTTCTTTTTTTCCTGTTTTCTTTGAGGGTCCCCATACTGGGATACCCTTGCTATGACTGAATTCAGCCAAGGCTCATATTATTCTCTCTGTATATATTTATAATTGTGAGAGTTTTAGCCCAGTTTAATTATGCCCCGCATGGGTCGGGGAATATTTTCCCAGGGATATTGCTTTCTTTAGGTCATTGGTGGAAAATAGTTTAACCTTTTTCAAATGTTCTATTAAGGCTACAGTGTTATATCCTTCTGTTTATATTTTTGCATCTCTGAATAAAAATTATTGAAAGTAAATGCAAATCTGTGCCTCGCTAATGCAGGGAAAAGCAACAGACTTACTGTAATGCAGATGTATACTAATGAAAAACAAAATAGACATTGGGAACACCCAAAGGCACAGGTGGCTGTTTAAAGGGATATTTAGTATAGGATTCTATATTTTCCCCTAACCACTATGTGTGATACAGTGCATTGACTTGGATGCCTTAGTATGCTGGAGACCATGCATGTATGCACTGAGGTAATTTTTTTTCTATCATTTCCCTTTGGGAAAAATAGGTGTAGGCAGTTGCTGGGCCTTCCCCCTGCATGCGTCGCTTCCTTTCTTTTGGAAAATGATAAACGCAGGAGTAGATCAAGCCTCATGGTCAGACAGTCATGGAAAGTGAGCACTAAGGACCATACACTGATAAAGATGTGATTGTTAGTGTACAAGTGGAGCAATCGAACAGTGGGACATTGGCATGGGTTGGCGGACTGAGCCTTCTATACTCTATCTTGTGGGGACCCTGCTGCATTGAAAGGTATGAGCAGCACAGCACTTGAGATAGGGAAGATGGGAAAGTGTTCTGTAAATAGATGTTGCATTGAATTAAAACTTATTTATATTGGATGAAAAAGTACAACTACAGAAGTTACTGTTTGTGAGAAATGGTTTGTTCTAATTCTTGGGAAGAAAGATAGTGAATATCAGCTGGGGAGTGAAATGTAAACTGCCACGTTAACCCTTCAGGTGGTGAAGTGTGTAAACAAATGGGAAAGACGAGCAGCCAGCTACGCAGTAGAAGCGTTGATGGCAATTGACGAATGTTCTGTAAGTAGCGTGGTCTGGCACTGGATGCACCCTGCTGGGCAGGTGGGTCCCTATCTTAGGGCCCACTGTGGAACGGGACCAGTCCTAGGGACCTGGCCTGGAACCGTGGTGTCTGAGGCCTTGGCATGTTACAGTGGCTCCCCTTCTAGCCTACAGGTGGAAGCAGGAGAATTGTTGTGTGGTAAAAAGCTGATGGAGGAAATCTGTACTCATTGCTGTTCCCCTCAAAATGTCTCTGTATTCAGTGGCAGGACAGGTGTCACTGGCAGGTGAAAGGACATTATTCTTCTGTATGTGGGGCCTGGTGAGGAAATATGGCCTCCAGCCATGAGGGGGCACTGAGCCCACCTAAATAGGAGTAACAATTTCATCAGCATGCAGTTTCCACATGCTAACATGTGTATTTTAAACACCTTGGCAGCATCCCTGTCCCACGTTGCAGTAACAAATTGTCTGTCAGGTGGTGTCATATTTTAAAGTAGAAAGGTATAGTGAAATTTGCACCCCTGTCAGTTAAATCATTACCTTGTGCTGATACCTGTTATCAAAGGCATGCTTGATCAGCAGATGTTTAACTGTGGAGATTGCAGCATATCTGATGTCACAGTTGTCTTGTAGGGCCTGGACCATTTCTCTCAGCAGAAGCCCAACCAAGAAGTGATGCTTGCAGTAATCATCTGTTAAACTGCATTCAAGATTCATATCTACACACAAAGAACAGAAAATAAATTAGATGTTCATTATTCAGTGTCAGGACCCTGACAACAGGAACAAATCAGTAATGCAGAAAGAAATCTAAAGGGCTTTGCAGTTAGAAAAGTGACCTAGCAAACTAAAGAATGAAGATTTTATGCAGAAAAGTAGGGAAAACAGCAAGAATGATATGCAGTATCCCACAGCAACCAATCAAAATTCAGCTTACCGCTGCCAAATCACTGAAACATAATTTTTAATTCCTTGCTATGGTTTACTGCAGTTGGCAGGCAGCAACAACAACAAAAAAGCTGTTGCAAATGTATTTTGCTATTTTGTACTTTTATGTCTGTACAGATTTCTAAATAATTCACTGATTACACCAGAGAAAAGAGTTGACATTTTTAAGGTCATCAAGGTCATCAAAGTTCTCCAAAGAATAGTTTGTAGTTTCAACAGGGCCACTTCAATACTAACAACTGTCAATACTTTCTTACAGCCACTAATCAGAATCCAGCTACCAGATTCTAACTTTTGACTGTAAGAAAACAGAAAAAAAAAGAAAAAAAGCTGGCTGTAAGAAAACAGAAAAAAGAAAAGAAAAAGAGTTCTCTGTAATTACAGTACATTGTGATACAAAAGACGGCACATGCCTACAGTTTCACCATGGCAGTTTTGTTCAATGGACACTGTGGTTTCCCTAACAGCCTTTGCCAATTAAAATAAAAAAGACAAGAAAAAAATGTCACTTACAAAGCTGATTATTTTTTCCCTTCCTACTTTATATTATCAAAATTCCCAGAAAAAGGTGTCTTTTAGCCATGAACTGTTTAAAGAGATGCTCTGTCGGAAGCACCCCAAAGCTCAAACACAGAGCAGCAGAGGCAGTGGCTAGGGGTGTACACATTTCATAGTCACGATGCTTCCCAGCCATGGCAGAAAATACAAAGTGCAAATTACATGTGAACAATCCTTAATTAAAAAAAATATATAAATAAAAAAATATATCTATATATATAAAAAATCTATCTATCTATCTATCTATCTATCTATCTATCTATCTATCTATCTATCTATCTGTCTATCTATGTAATATATGTATTTTTTTTAAACATTTTTTTTTATTTGCATTCATTTTTACATTCTTAACTGACCTTTTGGGGGGGCTTTCGTGAAATATCAGGGTTCTAAACAGACCCCTGATGTCTTTCATGAGAAATGAATTTAAGTCAATGAACTCATGCAAAATATTGAACATTGAAGTGTAAATCAATAATAAAATCTCCTTTCTCAGTCGAAGCCCGTTACAGGGAAACGCCTGTCATAGGGAAATTGGGCGGAGCCATATTTTTTTACGTCATTCCGCATGAGCAGGCTGGTGCTGATCCCCGCCGTGTTTGTTTATTCATTTTTTTTTTTTACAGAGTGGTTGATTTTATTATTGACTTACACTTCAATGTTCAATATTTTGCATACGTTTATTGTCTTAAATATATCACAATTATCTGAAGTTATTCAGCGTTTGGCACGAGATAGCGCACCTTATATTAATTACTGGTTGTTAAGTCTTGTGTTCGGACTAATTTGGTTGCAGCTTTCTTTTGTTTGTGATTTGTATCAATTGTTTTGTTCGCTTATATTTGAGAGGTAAAGGGATAAGCGCAGGAATCTTTATTTAAGACTGAGCAATGACTGGGGACAGGATGGAGGCACAGATGCTAGAACTGATCCCCCTGCAGTGCAGCCGGGGGAAGGAGAGGAGGACAAGCCAGCAGCACTGCAGGGGTGGAACAAGAGGATCAGAATCTACAGTAAGGCAGTGCAGTTGGTCCTGCTGCTCGGCAGGTGCCCGGGCCCCCCTTTTGAACTAACAGGACACAGGCCCGGTACAGGGGGGTAGGATGTACTGCCTTATCATTATCCCTGGTGCATGGGGTGATTAGGGTGTGCATAGGCACACCCCCTGCGCACGCCTATGCTCAATAGTTATATTTAATGCAGTTGAGTATTCCTATTATTTTTATATATTTAAGTGTAATTTACATACAGCATAATTAACCAAATCTGTTTGGATATTACCCTCCTGTCATTTCTTGAAGCACCAGGAGAGGAAGGGACTGCACAGGTGAGCAGAGTTGATGACTTATTAGTGTGCTACTGCTCCTTCATTGTCCAGTCAACAAACTGTGGGTCAGAAGGTGGCACCACAATTTTCTTTAAAAAAAATGTAAACCCTAACAGAATAAAATGTATTTTACCAAAAATACTATTTTCACCTTTTTTCAACCTGTTTTGCACCACAATGCTGCTGATCTGCAACCTCTGCAATGCTCAGGGCAGCTTTCTTGAAAGTGACATTGACAAGACATGCCTGAGCAGTGTATATTGGCATAACACTTTAGAGGGGTAGATTTACTAAAGGCAAATTGGCTGTTTACTTTGCAGAAGAATTTTCAGTTGGCTTAGTGAATGTGGAGAAAATTCACTTTGCAAGGAATACTCAATTATGCGTAAGAATTATTATTTTTTTAAATTATTTTTGCTTGCAGATGAATGGATGATAGAAGACAGCAGTGGTTCACCTCATTCATGAAGCTACATTCACCTGTAAAACAAAAAATCCTTCGCAAATGAAAAGTCTATTTGCCTTTAGTAAATGAGCCCCAAAGTCTTCCCTTGAAGTACATGTGACAGGGTGACAACACAAAAAAGTAACTGGAAGATAGGAACCGAGCATTCAGGAAGATGATAGAATCGCGCTACAGCATTAACTCATTAATGTATAATCAATCAATATTACTGCCCATGAAACATAAGTACAATGTTCCCTTCACTCCAGGGTTGGAAAGAAAAGACTGTTCCTACCTGCATTCCTCCTGGTAGGAACAGTCTTTTCTTTCCAACCCGGGAGTGAAGGAAACATTGTTTATTGAATATTCAAGACAGATCTTTCCTCAAAGTTTACAACAAAGATCCGGCTCAAGCATTCAACCACACGCCCCAGGCGGTCAATGGAGACATAAGAGCCATATTGATCATCTATAAGCTGGGGAGATAAGATGGGATCTGAGTTCCAATAGCTTCATTCGGTATCTTTGGTTGTTAATGACCACCCAGGAATCTTGAATCTGAGACCATTTGTTAAGCTCCGGAGGGCTATCTCCATACAGGCTTCCCCTGATCCTCTGTAGTGGGGGGTCATGGGGCTCTGGTAAGCGGCCAATTTTTATTATTGGTGGTGGATTGAACACAAGATTTTTCACCTCATGGAAGACCCCATACAACTTACAATTTGATGGACTTTTTCCAATACTTTGCATTTATCCATTTGTTCATGGGTGTTTGATATTCATGTTTGGATATCACACTATATGTCATATATTTTTGAATTTATTAACAATTTTTGGTCTCACTTTTGGTTTATTTTTGGCACCATATTAATTTGTGGCAATCTGTTCATGTTACATATACTTATGTTTCATGGGCAGTAATATTGATTGATTATACATTAATGAGTTAATGCTGTAGTGCGATTCTATCATCTTCTTTATATTTACACTGTTTTTGCTGTGCAGAAGAATCGCTGCTTATACTATTTAGATTATTCACTATATGTTTTAATTGTGTTTTGGCACATTACTTCGATACACCTTAGCGCAGTTTTTTCTTCTTTTTTTCTTTAAGTATATGAGAGAGCTTTTACAATTAAACATCTGAACATTTGTAGTATTAAAAAACAAATACGTTATTTCTCACCATATATGACGGCTGTATTTATCTGTATTACAGTAAGTAGGCACGGTATACTGAGCTGTTGATCTCTCATGCCAGCCTGCTCATAGCAGTTATTGGAAGTTTACCTACATGCTGTGTTTACGTCACACTTAAATAACTTTTAGATATATTGTTCAGTCCCAACATCACTAAATAATAAACAGCAATAAGTAACCAACATGAGCAGGCTGGCATAAGAGCGCAACATACCACCCTACTTGCTGTCCTACACATAAGTCTATAGCAGCCATCACAAAAAAAGTGAAACCAAAGTTGGATTTTTCATTCTACATATATTTAGATGTTTACGTTTAGAAGTACTCTCCCATACATTTTTCTTTAGATACTTTGGATATTTGGTTGATTAGGACAAGCTGCTTTACTTAAGGGTTTTTATTGATATGTTACCAACCAGATCAGTGACTTTTTTGCTTGCCCACTAGATGAAAGTATATGCACTTTTCTAATGTACAGAGCATTGTCACCCCAAAACAGGTAGTGCCTAAACAAGTGGGTTCATGGCAAAATAACCAGGATTTTTTTTAGAGAAAGCGGCTGATTTAAAAAGAATGGAAATTAAAATACTAAAGACAAAACTTTTGTTTTAGTTTTGGAAAGAGTGGAGAGGGATTAGAACACCTGGCAGATTTTATTGCTGTCCGTGCTCCTGTTTGGGAGATTCACCCTCTCTATTTATCCTGTTTACCATTAGCATTAAAAGTGATAGTAAAAGAAAATCGCAAATTTTGTGTTGTCCCAAGAAAAGTAATAGATAGGAAATCTTCCAATGGGGACACAAGTTTTGGTGGCTTGGGGGTCCCCAAGCGATTCTCTTAATTTGCAGGGATTTCCTCTCACTTCTTGTTTTGGTTTTGGGACAGTATGTGAAGATAAAACCTCCCCAGTGGCGCACAGATGGCAAAAAATTAACCAACAGGGGTCAAAAACCTCACTTACTCTATCCAAATTTTTTTTTTTAAGTTTTGCCTATAGTTCTACTTTAAGTTTGAAATTTTGTGACCATGTTAATGACCATATGGGATTTTCATGACTGAGTTTAGATTTGTTTTAAAAGAGAAACTGGTGTCACCCTACTGGCTGTGCTGGCACAAAATATATACATCACAAAAGTGGAGGGAACAAAATTACAAATCCTCTGACAGATACAACAGTTGGGATGCTTGTATTTCAACTGTGTATGTAACTGTTTTCCAGAGTAAAGTTTGTCCACCCAGCAATCAAATGTTTATAGTTTTTTTCATAATTTTGGTTCATTTCTAAACTTGACAAGTCAAAAAAGATCTATATCTTGGAAAATAATGCATAAATATGAAGGAGTGACTGCTAAAGCTGGATTTAGTGATTGTAAGTGCATATACGAGCAAAGTCTTGTGCAGTGAATAGTGAAGAAGGAATACTGAATGTTGAAGATACCTGGTTGGAGATACCCATAGCTGAGTTTCCTATGAGAGCTGAGTTCCCTACGTAAAGCCTAAGAGCAATAGGCAAAATGAAGTGCCCACAGTGGCAAATACTCCATCTTTCATTGCACTAACTCTAGTAAACAAAATTGTAATTGGTTGCAATATAGCTACAGCAACTAGTAGTTTCTTTTCTATTAGATGATATCTGTCTAGGAAAAGAAGTGAAATTCTGCCCCCCACCAGATTCCAAATGTCATTCCAACACTGATAAGAAAATAGCAGATAACCAATAATTTACTGAACTCCGCCTTTCTTTTCATCTAAATTATATGAATCCAACCCAAAAAAAATGTGTACTCATGAGCAGCAACAATAAATCGTTAGGTCAAGGTAAATGTCTATGACTCAAGGAAGAGAATGCCAGCTTTTTATCATATTTTGTAGAAACTGTACAAATCAAGAATCCAACATAGACCTGCAGTCATTACCCATTGCTGTGAAGAATAGATCAATGGAAGGAAGTGGGGGGAAGAGTAGACAGAGGTACAGCAATGCACACTTCTGATGTGAAGGAGGAGGCTTTAGTGTGATGGAGGGGACTCTGATATGAAATATGGGCTCTGATGTGATGGAGGAGGCTCTGATGTGAAATATGGGCTTTGATGTTATGGAGGGGGCTCTGATGTGAAATGGGGACTCTGATGTGAAATGGGGACTCTGATGTGAAATATGAGCTCTGATGTGATAATGGGGGCTCTGATGTGAAATGGGGACTCTGATGTGAAATGGGGACTCTGATGTGATAATGGGGGATCTGATGTGAAATGGGGGTCCTGGTGTGATGGAGGGGGCTCTGATGTGATGGAGGGGGCTCTGATGTGATAATTGAGGCTCTGATGTGATTGAGGGGGCTCTGATGTGATAATAGGGGCTCTGATGTGATAATGGGGGCTTTGATGTGATGGAGGGGGCTCTGATGTGATAATGGGGGCTCTGATGTGATAATAGGGGCTCTGATGCGATGATGAGGGCTCTGGCCATAAAAAAGGTATGGGACATGTATCAATGCAATTATTTTTTTTTTAAAGATAGTTTTTACAGGAGCAGTGATTTAAATGATGCTTAACCACTTGCCGACCAGCATCCATCATTATACAGGTCGGCTCAATCCCGCAAATCGGCGTAGCTGTACATTGGTCCATTTTACAGCTATAGCACGTGCCTGCTGCACGGCAGAAAAGCTGATGGCTAATGGCCACAATATCCGCCAGCCACCAGTGATCGTTCCACAGAGGGCCAGAGCGGTGATCTGTCAATCTAAACAAACAGATCCCTGTTCTGACAGGGAAGTACAGAGTAATTGTCTGTTCCTAGCGATTAGGAACAGCGATCTCTGTCCTCCCAGTCAGTCATCGCCCCCCCCCCCCCCCCCCGCCCCCACAGTTAGAAACACCTCCCAGGGCATTTTTATAGCACTGATCGCTGTATAAATGCCAGTGGTCCCAAAAAAGTGTCAAAAGTGTCTGATCTGTCCACCGCCAATGTCGCAGTCCCACTAAAAATCGCTAATCACCACCAATACTAGTAAAAAAAAAATGTATAACTAAAATGCCATAAATCTATCCCCTATTTTGTAGACGCTATAACTTTTGCGCAAACCAATAAATATACGCTTATTTCCCCTTTTTTTTACCAAAAATATGTAGAAGAATACATATTGGCTTAAACTGATGAAGAAATGTGTTTTTTTTATTTTGTTTTGGGGACAATTTATTTTGTTTTTGTTTTGGGGATAATTATTATAGCAAAAAGTAAAAAATATTGTTTTGTTTTTTTTAATTTTCGGTCTATTTTGTTTATAGCGCAAAAAATAAAAACCACAGAGGTGATCAAATACCACAAAAGAAATCTCTATTTGTGAGAAAGAAAAGGATGTCAATTTTGTTTGGGTACAGGGTCGCACGACCGCGCAATTGTCAGTTAAAGCGACGCAGTGACGTATCCCAAAAAATGGCCTGGTCATTAAGGGGGAAAATCTTCCAGTCCTTAAGTGGTTAAAGTTAAAACAATAAAAATGAATAATTCCTTTAAATAGAGTCCTGGGGATCCCCTTAGTCTGCCTGTAAAGTGGCGAATCTGTACCATGTATAGAACATGCTTGTTCAAAACTGATATTGATAAAGAAAAAAAAATACATTTAAATTGCCGGCAACACAATACCATTTCTGGCAATAAAAAAATTTAAAAAAGCGTGGGCCCCCTAATCCTTTGGGTCTGTTATAGATTTTAAGGGGAACCCCACGCCAAAATGAAAAAAAAAAAAAAAACGACGTGGGGCCCCTTCCCAGAATCCATACCAGACCCTTAGCCAACCATACAGCCCGCAAGGTAAGGAAAGGGGAGGGGGCGAGTGAGTACTCCTCCTGAATAATACCAGGCCACATGCCCTTAACACGGGGGGGGTGATTTGGGCTGGGGGGGCAGAGTTAATGGGGACAAGGGCCTCTTTCCAACAACCCTGGGCTGTGGTTGTGGGGGTCTGCGGGCAGGAGGCTTATCGGAATTTGAAAACCCACTTTAACAAGGAGACCACTGGCGTAGCATGAAAGGGTGCAGGAGTTGCCATATCAACCCTGTATTTAGCTCCAGGGGGCCCGTGGCTCCCTGCTCTCATTGTACACGCTGGATTTTTCAATTACAAAATCCTGGAAACAGAATCCAGGTCTGATCCGCCTTGTGTCTCCTTTTTCCCAGACCCCAGACCACACCCCTCCCCTGCACTCACTGGCTGGAGGCGAGAAGTCTGGGTTAATTAATTAGCAGCCCGGGAGAGGAGTTTCTGGCGTTTCTGTAACCCAGGTAAGAGACATGCTGCTATGCAGGAGAGTTCTCTCATGTGGGCACAGATTAGTCCTGGCAAACTGGCACTGCATCTGGCCTACCAGCACAGACACAACACAGACTCACAGACAGAAAAGTTTTGTAATGTAAACGATCCTAACACCTCCTCCACCAACCTGAAATGGGGACTGATGTTAAGAGATACTCTGATGTGATGGAGGGTGCTCTGATGTGATAATGGGGGCACTGATGTGATGGAGGGGGCTCTGATGTCATAATGGGGGCTCTGGAGGGGGCTCTGATGTCATAATGGGGGCTCTGATGTGATGGAGGGGGCTCCGATGTGATGCAGTGGGCTCTGATGTGATGGAGCGGGCTCTGATGTGATAATTGGGGGGGGGGCTCTGATGTGAAGGAGGAGGCTTTGGTGTGTTGGAGGGGACTCTGTAATGAAATATGGACTCTGATGTGATGGAGGGGGCTCTGATGTGAAATATGGGCTCTGATGTTATGGAGGGGGCTCTGATGTGAAATGGGGACTCTGATGTGAAATGGGGACTCTGATGTGAAATATGAGCTCTGATGTGATAATGGGGGCTCTGATGTGAAATGGGGACTCTGATGTGAAATGGGGACTCTGATGTGAAATATGAGCTCTGATGTGATAATGGGGGCTCTGATGTGAAATGGGGACTCTGATGTGAAATGGGGACCCTGATGTGATAATGGGGGATCTGATGTGAAATGGGGGTCCTGGTGTGATGGAGGGGGCTCTGATGTGATGGAGGGGGCTCTGATGTGATGGAGGGGGCTCTGATGTGATAATTGAGGCTCTGATGTGATTGAGGGGGCTCTGATGTGATAATAGGGGCTCTGATGTGATAATGGGGGCTTTGATGTGATGGAGGGGGCTCTGATGTGATAATGGGGGCTCTGATATGATAATGGGGGCTCTGATGCGATGATGAGGGCTCTGATGTGAAATGGGGACTCTGATGTAATGATGGGGGTTCTGATGTGATGATGGGGGCTCTGATGTGAAATGGGGGCTCTGATGTAATGATGAGGGTTCTGATGTGATGATGGGGGCTCTGATGTGAAATGGGGGCTCTGATGTGATGGTGAGGACTCTGATGTAAAATGGGGACTCTGATGTGAAATGGGGACTCTGTCCATTGCTCTACTGACTGACAATATCCACTAAGGTGGGCTAAGTTTGGATTTTTGCAGCATCATTTGTTTTATTCTTTCTCTCAGACCCCTTTCATAGTGAAGACAGTTTTCAGGCGTTTTAGCGCTAAAAATAGCGCCTGTAAAGCCTCTGAAAACTGCCTCTCATGCCGGTGGGCTTGCGGGACAGTGAAAAAAAAATGTCCTGCAAGCAGCATCTTTGGGGCAGTTTGGGAGCGCTACATACAGTGCTCCCAAACCTCCCCTGCACATTGCATTGAATGGGCCCTAAAACAGCAGTAAAGTGCTGCTAAAACGAGCTGCGCTTTACCGCTAACGCGGAGCGGCCCCAGTTTGAAAGTGCCTAAGTTTTCCCTAATATTAAGTTTGGCCTTGCTGGTTAATTTCTTAAATAATTATTCAGGTAGGTCTCCACTCCTCAGAGGTTGTCTGCTCTGGATTACACAGTGTCAGTGGGGAAAAGTGCTCGCTGTGTCACCTTGTGTACATTCAGTAAACGCAGGGGCCCACCAAGGCCTATCCTGGGCACTCTGAGTGTCCAGTTTCACCTTACACAGAGTGATGGGGCAAGCACGCTGTAAAAGCAGCAGATGGTAATGAAGGGGGGGTGGGGTGGGGCCCAGGTCAGTTTTTGCATTGGGGCCCACAAGCTTCAAGCTACGCCTCTGAAGGGGACCCTAAGTTCCTGGCTCCCTCCCTATGTGAATGAGTATGTGGTACATTGTACCCCTACCCAGTCACCAAAAAAAATGTCAAAATAAATAAAGACAGGAGGCAGTTTTTGACAATTCCTTTATTAAAAAAATAAAAAAACATTGTAGATCTACCGTTAATCACGACACCTGACACACTGCTGGACCTGAAAAAAGGAAAAAAAAAAAGAAAAAAACGCTCAGCGCTGGTAACCTCACCTGGCGGCAACGCCCCCTTGTGACATCACAGAGAGGTGCATGCTGGGTCGGTAACGTCACAAGGGAGTGGTGCCACCAGGTGAGATCCCCAGGTGGCCCCACCCCTTACCTATTTAGGAACTGTCAAATGGCAGAGCGGACACTCGGCGGTTAGCCTTCGCCGCGGGCGGAGCATTTTTTTATTCTTTTTCTGGGTCCAGCGGTTTCTATTATATAAAGCTTGTATTATTTCCATACTGGTGTGCATCTATATACACACGGTTGATGTTATATGCTAGCCCTGGGTGGAGGCACTAACAACTTTATTATGAAACTCACTTTTCCACTTAATAAAGGTTCTGTTTTTTTTTTGTTACCTGCAGGTTCAGCGCAATATTCTGTTTGGGGAGGGCAATTTATCATAACCCCCTCAAAACAAGGCTACATACAGTCATCTAAAACACATGCAAGGCGATTTGACAATCAATGAGAACTGTTTCTATTACCAGGGCAGTGGGAATACATATGGCTTTACTTACTTTCCGGAATATTTACTATCTATTCCTGACAATCTGTTAAAAAAAAACTGTTCAGACCACATTTTTTTCCCTTACCTTCTTTCACTTTTAGGCAGACATATGCTTGGTGCTTACACTATGACTGACCAGAAATCATCAGTGATACATTAATTGCTGGTTAATTCTGTTAGTAATAAAGTCTGGCCATGTGCTCGCTCTGCTGTTAGTGACATTAGTAGGAAGCACATTGATTGGCAAATGTATGCAGCAGCTCTGATTTCTAGAAGTGAATTAAGTCTACTAAGCCAACCTACCTACAGAGCCAAACCGCTCCACAGCGTATGATAACAGATCTAGTGGCATTGTGAAAAGAAGAGGTACAAGTATCAGAACATAGAATCAGACTTCGTACACTGTGTACATAAGCTTCAGTGCCTAGCAACATAACAAGATGTAGAAATAGCACAATGATAACAATATACATGAGGTGCCTGCCATGTCAATAGGCAGCAAATGATGGCACCAGACACCAATGCCTGGCAGAGACCACAGCAAATGACTACAATGAAAAAAAAGTTGATCACCACTGTTCTTCCCCAACATAAATCAGCCCTTTAGATTGTTGGCTATGGTCCACCTCCTTTCCATAGAAATAAGCATGCACACTTGGGTGAACAAAATATACAATGAAATTGTAAATAAAAGGTAATTGGCAACGTGAAAGTACAGCGCAACACAGTACAGCTTACTAAAGTCAATAAAAACGATGTGTTCGCCAACTTTTAACATCATTGCTCTTACAATTCCCTTAGTACATAAGCCATATAGGTGTGGACTACTTTCTCTGCAAATTAAAAATGTACTCCATTTACAAACGGCCATGCAGCACTGAAATGCTATACAGTATGTCTTACATTAAGAATCTATTCTATACAAGAAAACTAACTGCAATCAAACTTAACAAAGCCAAGAATAAACAGTAAATAAATAGGTATGCATTCAGTTAACCATATACCACAAACAGCAGTCAGACATACAGGCATACTAGAGATCTATCTTATGAAACTGCTATCCATAAACATGCATGCTTGGTTTACATGACGGGGAGTGTGGTAGAGATCAGGAAGACATCCCCAGCTACAACATCTTGAAAAAAGCAACACAAGTGGACTGAAAAATGTCATCATGGCTGAACATCCTCGAATCCAATGGCTGGAGATGTCAGTGGTGACCATAGGAATATGGACAGTTGCCAATCAGGAATCTTATGTCTTTGAATACCCTTTTGCCCCGTACACATGATCGGACTTTCCAACAACAAAACCATGGAATTTTGTCCTGAAGGGTGTTGACTCAAACTTGTCTTGCATACACACGGTCACACAAATGTTGGCCAACAATTACGAATGTAGTGACGTACTAGACGTACTACGTGTTTTTTTCAGCTCTTTAGCGCCACCCTTTGGGCTCCTGCTAATTTCGTGTTAGTAGAAGTTTGGTGAGCGTTGATTCGCGCTTTTCTTTTTGCGTTTTTCATTTAGTGCTTTTCAGTTCGTGCTTTTAATTTCGTGCTTTTCAGTTAGTTTCTGAACGGCCGTTCGTCAACCAGACATGTTGCGGAATCGGAGGAGATAACGTGTTATTTATTATTGGTCTTGGAATTATTGCTTTGTTTTTTTCTTTTTGTGATTTTTCTTTTTGCGATTTTGATTCCCATGAACTGATGAATGTGTTTTTTATGCGATTTGGATTTCAACTGGAAATTCATATCCTATTTTTATTTTTTGATTGAACTATTCTACACCCTTTATTTGCACTTTCCTTCAAGGAGATATATTGTACATGTAATAGTTGTATAATCACCCTGCACTGTTGCTGTCACATTTTTATACATTGTGGGTTATAGTGTTTTTGAGAAGTTTCATCTGCAAACCAAACTTAAAACCAAATTCAAAATATATGGTATATTTATGCAAGCGCACATTTTTGGTATATATATATATGGATTATTGCTTTGACATTTTTTTTTGGTTGAATAATGATTTGATTTGGTATATTTTCTATATATGTGGATGCATAGAATGCCCTTTTTGGTTAAGTTCTATTGGCAGATAGCATGTCTAATTTTTTTTTTTTTAATGCACAATAAAAAAATTGTGTAGAATAATACTATGTGTTTTACTTCAAATGACAGTTGGCAGTTACATTTTAAAAAATACAATGTAAAATTGACAAGGGACACCAACATAGTTGTATCTTTGATCTTAAAAACTACGGGATAATTGTGTTGTGGTAACTTGACAAAAAAAAAAAAGCACAATAATATTATTCTTGATATCACTACAAAATAAAAGCCATTTCAAATACATTTGGCAGAACTCCATCAGTATCACCAGCAAAGCAGCTTCATTATTATCCCATTAAAGAAGAAGAGAATTGTGCGCTACATTTGGAGATTTCATAATTTGCCACGTCACTTATTTTAATTCTCTATTACAAGCGCTAGTTTACAAGACTGACCGCTTCTGCTTCCGAGCATGCGTGTTTGTACTTTGGACTTTTGTCTGACGGACTTGTGTACACACGATCGGAAAATCCGACAACATACATTTGTTGGCGGAAAATTTGAAGACATGTTAGCCAACAAAATAAACATGTTTGTTAACAATTCTTAGATGTGGTGGCTGCATTCGTTTTCTAGGTAGACTTTTTCCTTTATTTTCTTCTGGCAATCTGGCCAGTAAATCTGTTATTTATCAGCTTACTTTAACAGACCAAGTTGTCCAGCAAAAGGGGTAGTTAGAGTCAGCTTTTAACATTCAATAATTTATATTGAAACTGAAACAAAGATATAGATAGAGGTTGGTTTTGTGCTTTTATCCATTTACGTAAAACCGTTTTCCTAAAAGGAAAAAAATGTTGTTGCTGCTTAACCACTTCACATCCGGGCCATTTCTGACACTTCGCTCCTACGTGTCAAAAATCATCATTTTTTTGCTATAAAATTACATAGAACCCCCAAACATTATATATGTTTTTTTAGCAGAGACCCTAGAGAATACAATGGCGGTCTTCGCAACTTTTTATCTTGCACGGTATTTGCGCAGCAATTTTTCAAACGCGTTTTTTTTGGTTTCATGCTTTAAAAAAAAACAAAACCGCAAAGTTAGCCAAATTTTTTTGCATTGTGTGAAAGATGAAGTTACGCCGAGTAAATAGATACCTAACATGTCACGCTTCAAAATTGCGCACGCTCGTGGAATGGCGCCAAACTTTGGTACTTAAAAATCCCCATAGGCGACGCTTTAACATTTTTTACTGGTTACATGTTTTGAGTTACAGAGGAGGTCTAGGGCCAAAATTATTGCTCTCGCTCTAACGTTCGCGGCGATACCTCACATGTGTGGTTTGAACACCGTTTTCATATGTGGGCGGGACTTACGTATGCGTTCGCTTCTGCGTGCGAGCTCACGGGGACAGGGGCGCTTTAAAAATTTTTTTTTTTTTTTTAATGTTAATTTTACTTAAAATTTTTTATTTTGACACTTTTAAAAAAAAATATTTTTTTTGATCACTTTTATTCCTATTACAAGGAATGTAAACATCCCTTGTAATAGGAATATGACACGATCAGTCCTCTTTACAGTGAGATATGGGGTCAATAAGACCCCACATCTCACCTCTAGGCTGGGAAGCCTAAAATAAAAAAAATAAAATAAAACGATCGCCGCTTCACAGCCGAAGCGGCGCCGTTTTTTTGAATGCAGAGGCCGGGCGTGACGTCATAACATCGCGCCCGGCCTCCGAACGATCATAGAGACTCCGGCGACCTTCTGGTCCGCCGGAAATCTCTATGGTGAACATCCGGCGCCGGCGGATCCGCTATCCGACTCACCGATCGCTGAGGTGAGTCGGTAGAAGCACCGGAGGGCGGCGGGAGGGGGGGACGTCCCCTCCCGCCGCCCGTAAGAACGATCAAGCGGCGGAACAGCCGCTATGATCATTCTTATGGTGTACGGAATCGCCGGCTGAAAATGCCGGTATCTGAATGATGTCTGTAGCCTCAGACATCATTCAGATATAAGCCCTGAAAGTCGAGGCCGTCATATGACGGCCTCCAGATGTCAAGCGGTTAAAAAATGTTGACAAGCAGAGAGCTTGTCCCCTGGCCTCCACCTCCCTCCCTATTCTAGTATCACTTTCTATTTCTTTACTCTTTCGTTTCCTACTCTTGTTTCTGCTCTATGTTCGAGTCTGAACTTTATCTGTCCTATAATGGTGAGAATCCACACATACTGGAACAATGTTACTTTGATTATAGTTTCAAGGGCAGTGAAGTGGAGAACAATCTAATTTCATACTTTGCCTGTTTGACAGTATCATATATACTGTATGGTTACGCTTCTTTAACGTACATGTGACCTTTACCAACGAAATTCTGCTTACAGTGTTTCTGTTCACAGGCAGCCTAAACAGATCCATAAATATAATGTGAATGCACTCTTGAATTGCATGGTGGACACTATGGGGAAGATTTACTAAACTGGAGCACTCAGAATCTGGTGCACTGTGTATGGTAGCCAATCAGCTTCTAACAGCAGATTTAAACTTTGGCAATAAAACCAGGAAGCTGATTGGTTTCTATGAAGAGTTGCACCAGATTTTGCGCTTTCCAGTTTTAGTAAATAACTCCCTATATTTTTCAGTTTCATTACTGATCCATGGTACCAGTTGAAAAATAATAAACTGTCAAACTGTACGCACAATATTTATTATTATTAAAAAATGTATTATTTAAACAGAAAAAAAATGTTAGCTGGACTTTAGCTTTAATTCATTAATCAGGTCCATCTAAATTTGCTAGTGCATCTAAAACTACCCTCTCACAAAATTGACTATGCTGCTTTCCAAAGGTGTTTCCATTGCTCCTCCATAGAGTGGAGATACTCTAAAGCCCAAAAACACATACCAAATTTTTGGACAGTGTGTACCGCTGTCTGGTCATCAAAAGCCGGTCCAACAACCAGCTTCTGTCGAACAGTCATGCTGGAAAACCATAATTCAATCAGCGTTTGAAGCCAAGCATTCTGGTGGGGGGTGTTTAGTCCCCACTGTCAGAAAACAATATCACAGCAGGAGAGATCCCAGCATCCATCTCACTTGTCTTGATGCAGGGATCTATCAGTTTTTTTTTCTTTTCAACCCGCTGGTTGAAGGAAAATGGCTGGTTCACCTGCCAAAAATAAAAGAAGAAAAGCCTAAAAAAAAGAAATGAATGCAGCCATCACATTTAAAGTGATTGTAAAATCTTGTTGTGTTTTCTTTCTATAAAAATAACATACATGTTATACTTACCTGCTCTGTTGCAGTGGATTTGCACAGAGCAGCCTGGATCCCCCTCTTCTCGGGCCCCTCTTCTGTACTCCTGCCCCCCCTCTATTGAGTGCCCCCACAGCAGACAGCTTACTATGGGGGCACCTGAGCCGAGTCAAAGCTCCCTGTGTCCATTCAGACACGGAGCTGCAGCCCAGCCCCACACCCTGTTTCTCCTGATTGGCTAGCTGACTTTGATTGACAGCAGCAGGTGCTAATGGTGCAGCTGTTGTGTCTCAGCCAATCAGGAGGGAGAGTCTTGGACAGCCGAGACACTGGTGGACATCGTTGGATAGAGATGGGGCTCAGGTATCAGGGGAACCGGGAGGGCTGCTGCACACAGTTTTGACATATATCATTGCACGTGGTGGTTACAGCCCTTTTCATTTTGAGCAATTATTTTATTTTATACACCCCCGACAAAGCTCTTTTTTAGAGTGAAACATGTAGGGTATTTTTCTTAGTGAGTTTGGGTGCACTATCACGTTTAGATATGGTATTTTGGTTGGTGGGGAAAAGTTTTATTTCTAAGTTGTTCTCATATCTCCTAGTTATCAGTGGCCAGGGAATCACATGCCAAATCAGCCCAATGTGAACATGGGCTTGAAGATGGTTCTCACTATTGGCAACATGGTTAAAGTAAATCTGATACAAACCTGGGCAGTTTGGACTGAGCATGTAATTAAAAATTCATAATTACACGTGTATTTAATGCAAACGGCTAGCAAGCAATGTTTGATAGTATCTATCAGTAAAGCTTATGATATAATCAACTCTCACAAGGTGCTTCTGCCCACGCACCAGGAAACCTAGGGACAGCGCCTAAGAATGTTTAGGACTTTAATAAAGTAGATTTGTTTGATGTGTGTTTTTTACTTATAAGAAGGGGTGAACTGAGAGATACCGCAATTTGTCATTGAACTCTGTCTACTCTTAGTGGCTCTGTCTATACTGCAGTAAACAACTAAAGGAAGTACAAAAAGGAAGCACAGGGGTTGTAATCAACTGATAGAAATTACCCTACTCTATGCTCCTAAATGCAATCTATTACTTCCATTCTTTCTGGACTTAAAAAGAGTCCTAATTGCAATAAAACACTAAGGCTGAGTTCACACTATTGCGAATTGGATTCTGGTTTCACTGCATCCAGTTCGCATGTCAGGAGATTATGACCGGCTCTCTATGGAGCCGGTTCACACATCTCCAGAGCGGCTCCGGGGTGAATTGCACAGAAGTCTTGTGCATCTTCTGGTCCGTTTCAGGTCCGAATTCAGCAAAAAATTTGGGCTGAAATTGGACCTGAAATGGTGAATGGGGACGCACCGGACCCCTGCTGTGAGCCGCTCCGTGCCTAAGTGTGAACCCAGCCTGACTCCTGGCCACTGATAACTAGGAGATAAGAGAACAACTTAGAAATCACACCCCTCCCCACCAACCAAAATACCATATTTAAACGTGATAGCGCACCCAAACTAACTAAGAAAAATACCCTACATGTTTCACTTTAAAAAAGAGCCACTCCGGAGATGTGTGAACCGGCGCCATAGAGAGCCGGTCATAATCTCCTGACATGAAAATTGGATGCAGAGTATACTTACCTGAGCCCCATCTCTATCCAGCGTTGTCCACGAGTGTCTCGACTGTCTGAGACTCTCCCTCCTGATTTGCTGAGACAAAGCAGTGGTGGCATTGGCACCTGCTGCTGTCAATCAAAGTCAGCTAGGCAATCAGGAGAGAGAGGGGGTGGGGCTGGGCTGCAGCTCCGTGTCTGAATGGATACAGGGAGCTGTGACTCGGCTCGGGTCCCCCCAGAAGAGGAACCCAAGAAGAGAAGGATCCAAGCTTGTTTGGTTGTACTTCTCCTGTGGATTACAGGAGTGCAGTTCTGCTGTCGGCTGATGTCACAGAACCGCTAAAGGCCCGGGAAAGATCACGACCATATGATTGGAATCCTCCCACATGCCTGGACCAGCACCTGGCTCAGCCTCCCAGCAAAGCACGAAGAGCCTGAGCCGGTCACTCCCACCCCCTCCACAGCCCAACGATCTAGTGAGTGCTGAAGGGGGGGGCAGAGCAGAGAGCCGGTGACTGGCAGTCACCAGCTCTCTGCTCATAGAGCTGTGAGAACCGAGCGATTGGCGTTGTTTGATCGATCTGTTCTCAGTGTTGGATCCGGCGAGGGACAGATGTAGCATCGGACTGATGCTGCATCCACCTAGGTAAGTGTGAACGTGGGCTCAAAGATAGTGCCATCACAGCTAGAGACCAGATAAATTAAAAAAAAACAATTATTAAAAATATTTTTAATTAGGGGTTAGAAGACAATTTTGTGTTCAATAAACTCATATACTGGGGGGTTTAACTTATGATTACGAATGTTGCTTAGTGAATTTTTCTTCTTACAGCCAGAAGGAGCAATGTTCGTCACAGTAGCTGATTGATTTACAAATAACTATGCTATGTGATGGCTTTGCCAAGCCATTTAAAAGTGGAGAAGTTTAGCTGGTATGTGAACTGCAGTGCGTTCAAAGGGTTATAGTATATAAAGTGGTAAAATCTGCCAGCAGAGCAACCAAAACTCAGTATTCATAAATTTTATGTGACGAACTGTATACGCTTCCTTCTGGAAATACTCTTTCATTCATGTAAATATTTAACGAAAGTGCTTTACAAAGCACCACTGACATCTAAACTTGTAACATAAACTACTAAATAACGTGCGGAGAAAAAAAAACCCTTTCTTTTGATTGGGTGTCCTTGCCGCTAACAATGATAGACGTATGGATAGACTCAACACAGTATGCGATGATACTTGGTGGCATGTTGAGGATGGAGGACGTGCACTAAACACGTTTTAGGTGTTTAGTTTAACCGGCCTGTGATGACCCTATAGTAGAATATTTTTTTTGCAGACAAGTCCCATTGGTAGGAGAATAGTGATTAAAGAGACAGTATTGCCAGAATTCGAAAACCCTTCTTAAATCCATCAGAAGACTCAAGGTACATAGCACTGTGTCTTATTTAAATCTGTGGTGGTGTTGCTGAGCACCCACCATGATCAGACAGCTTTTTTCTGTACATCTCCACAATGCTATGTTTGTCAGTTGACTGGCTGATCACATGATCACAATGATTAGCATATGCACAACAACAAATGTTCCCACTGCCTACTTTCATTTTTAATTTTCTTCCCTTTCACTCACAGCAGCTGTAAGGAGATAAGGGATCTGCGTGACCGGCAGAGCCACACTGTAAAAAAAATATATATTATTACATAAAAACATGTTAAAAATATGTGATTAACAGGTTAGTTAATGGTACAGTGTTCAAATTGAGCCAGATTTATTCATTGGTGTTTAATCAATTATTTAATTTTTTGATTTTTTTTTTTGCAGTTTGCCCTAAAGCCCATCTCTGGAAAAAAATATTATGTAAATATTCTAATGGCCTTACAGTTTCTTCAGAAAAATGTAAATGGAGGGGTTCTGCATTAAATAGGGCACTGCACAGAGCTTCCAAATGGCAATTCAGGGACTTATGTGACATCACCCATCAATTTCCCTATACCTACATCTGTTCAATGTATCAATTGGTGGTCAAAATCAGGGCATTCAGGAGCTAATTCAAATTACCATACATATCTATCGTGTTCACTAGTCGCTCTAGCAATAAATTGTGGCTGCTTAACTGACATTTCCCATAACTGCATACTGATTAGAAAGCAACTATTTTTAGTGCTTCTATGCTCAGTAAAAGGTATTTGGCTTGGGGGGGAAAAGCTGCATTCGGTAAAATGGAGACGAGGCTGTACTTTACCTTGAACTCTCTGTAACTTGGGTTTGGCGAACGTCATTGGCAAATTTAAAGGAATAAAGTGTTCGTGATTGCAGATGGTTTGTAGAAACTCAAATTTGTATTCATTTAATATCTATAAAGAAAGGAAAAAAATAGGTCACATATCATTTGGTTTGAGCCTATCGCAAAACTCCAGATGTTTCAGATAACAAGTACAACTACTGTGAACAGCTAATTAAATATTGTAATTCTGATGGTATCAAAGTCCATTTGCATAACCTTTAATTTGAATTTTTTATCATGCCAGACTTACCAGGTTTCTCCAACGATTTATAGATAACACTGCAGTCACTTGACATTTGACTTTGTATTATGCAACTTCTCCCTCATGCTTCAGTGTAAGCAGATGAATGAGGCCACAGTAGGAGGCAGTGATAAATCAGTAAACACTTTTCGGATTCACGCTCATACATGAATATATGGAAACTATAGGGATTTATCAGGATAAACAGGTAGCCAAAAAGATTGTCAAAAAGCAAAATTAGAGGTTGTGTACCTTAATTATTTTCAATGTAAAACTTTACATGTTTGGACTGATTAAGTGTGCATTAAACCTGAAAGCCAAACACTGGTGCAGACCCAGCTGTAGAAAGGAGAGGATTTGTCCTACAGAGAAACTCCTAGGGTGGCAATAAGTGTGCTTCCATGTCCGATGACAGATCTTGCAGAAAGTAGACTACCTAGGTTTTAGCATCATAGGAATCACAAATTCCGAGATGCCCATGTCACTTAGAACCTGGGACTCGAAAGCCATGCCATTAAAGTCAGTAAACATAAAGCAGGATGGAAAATCAATCGTTTAGACAGAAGATCATGGTGATTTGGCAAAGTCCATGGAGCATCTGGCAGGAGTCTTACCAGAATGGCGTATGTCATCTGACTTGCCATTCTGGAGCAATGAGGACCACCAGAATGAGCTTCATTGTAATCCCGCTAAGCAGACAAGAAAGAAGTTTCAGGGGAGGAAAGGCATAAATCAGGGTATACTGATCCCACTGAACCACCATAGCATTCACTGTTTCCGCTAGAGGATCCCCGTATCTGGACACAACCCTGTCCAGTTTGTTGTTGAACCTGGACCTATTCATTGTAAGTGCATATACCTTTTAAAACTGCATACTCTACTGGTTTCCACTATGGCAAGTGTTTCTCTTTTGCTTTATGATACCATTCTTACACCGAGTCCAATTGCACATTAATCTGTGGGAACATTGCTGTGCGGTTGTTCAGCAAGGTGTTTGGATGTCTTGTGGGGTGTATTGAGTGCTGTCTGACCACTCTTTATTGGGGGTCATCTAATTTTGGTAAGCCTCCCTCTATTAAACACTGAGGTGGTGTGCGGTCTTACTGCTGGGAAGCTCAGAGGCTGTCATCTGTCCTACTCTTCATATATATACAAAGAAGATTGCTTATAACTCATCCTCTGGCTCTTCGTTGGGACTTTTGGTTCATTTCTTACATGCACTTATATGTTTATACATATTTTCTACATTAGTTTTTTTTATCACTTTTTATGATTGTGTTACACATATTATTTGTATTTAACATCATTGTGATTTTCATAGTGCTGCACTGTTATTTGCTACTGTAGTTTGAGAGCCTGTAGTCACAGGCCCTTCTGGGTCCCTCCCCCAATTTTGAATTTTGTACATTGATGATGCCACTGCTACTTTTACAAGGTATTGATTGGGTTTGCAAAGGCATGTGGTGCATACAAAGTGATTTTATGTTCTTTGTGGCTATTGAGGCAAATATTAAATGAAGGTTTTTGTGCCCAAAGTTTAGCTTTAAACAAAAGCAAACTGGAAGGACAGAAAACCCCAATCCACAAAAATACCCTGTGTTGTTCTTTTACAACAGGACTTAGAAGCCAAGTGCATTTTTGGAATAAAAGCATGTACTTTCTGTACATGTAGTGTTTTTAACACTTTAGCTGCTATGGACATAAAGCTTTTGTTGGAACAAGACTGCTTCTAGCTGGCCAGGTCACTTTTGCACCCATAGCATTCCCCCCTCTCCTTTAAGTTCTTGGTCACTTTAGTGACTATACTTATATCGGACATTTTAACCAAACTCTGCTGGGTAAAGGAATACAAACAAATGGCCACTGCCCCAACTTATAGCTGGCCTTCGCAGCAAGAAGCACTTGGAGGGGCAATGCATGTAAAACAAAACCAAAGAAAATTCCTGGCTCAACTCGCCAGCCAGCCTGCTATCAACCAAATTAACCTGTCTAACAGATTGCAATATAAAAACGGGTTTAGTAAGCACACATTTACATGCAAATACATGCGTAAGCTGCGTAGGCCGCGACAAGGTGTCAGGGCTGGGCTCAGCCCTTCTTTCTCAGAGCAGGCCGCTCAGCTGTTGGTTAATTGCCAGCCCTAATCTTTCCACAGTGACTCACCTGGTGATGATATCCTGCTCATCAGTCCTGCTGGTTACTTAAGCTGTTGAGTCCAGATTCTCTCTGCCTTCGCTTTGGTCAACATATCAAGAGACTCTCTCCTGTGTGCCTGTTTAAGACTTGCTTGGCTGGTGTCCCTTCTGGTTCCAGATCCTGCTTGCTGTTCCACTATGCTGATTCTCCAGCTTCCTGATTCCCTGGCCTGTTCTGAAGTATGCCAATCCCTGGCTCCTTGACGTCCTGGCTTGTCTGACTATCCGTTTCGGTTACTGAACTCTGGCTATGTTTTGACCACATTTGCTCTATTTACCTTTTACCATTATTATTATTAAACAGTGTGATTTTACTGCACTGCTGTCTCAGTCTGATTCATGGTTTCTGACAGTAGGCGAAGGCCATGAATTCAGAAGATGCAGTTAATCCACTTGTTTTGTTATATTCTTTCCAGATTGGATGAGCAGGATCACCGCATGGATCAGTTTGCAATAGCGTTACAGACGCTCCTGAATTGCACGGCTCACCTGGAAACTCTCACTGTGGCTGCTCCGGTGCAACCTGTGCTGCAGGCCACCCCTGCTGCTGCTCCAGTCTCTGTGCAGGCACTCGCCTCTAGTATTACCGCTATAAGAGGTATGCCTGGTTCCACTCCGCTTCCCCGGCGATTTGGGGGCGATCCAGTACAATGCAGAGGGTTTCTCAACCAGGTTGAGATATAATTTGAGATGCTGCCCCAGGCGTTTCCCACAGACAGAAGAAAAGTAGGTTTTGTGATATATTTGCTTTCTGAGAGAGCCTTGGCCTGGCAAACCCTCTATGGGAGATGCAAAAACTCGTTGTCCTGAGTTACCCTGAATTTGTGGCTTCCTTCAATAGGGTATTTGACGTTCCCGCACGCACCGCTTCTGCTGCCAAGAGCCTCATGTCCATCAGAGTACGAGAACTATTGCCGATCACGCCACTGAATTCCGTACTCTGGCAGCAGAGGTTTCTTGGAACAATGAGGACCTCGTGGTTGCCTTTTCTCATGGTCTCTTGGATACCATCAAAGATGAGATAGCAGCCCGAGATATACCTACTAAGCTGGAGAAGTTGATCATGTTTGCCATCCTCATTGACTCCAGACTCAGCGAAAGACTCTCTTTTAGCGCTTGCGGAAGCCTCCTGTACATTTATCTCCGAGCTTTGCAGTCCCACCCTTTCCTCCCTCTCCTCCCATGCCTCCTGGTACCAAGTCGGTCAGTGAAGTGGAACCCATGCAGTTGGGCTTCACACGTCTCTCTGCGGATGAGAGAACCCTTAGGAATAGGGAGCAATTGTGCCTTTATTGTGGCCAGGCAGGTAACTTTTTGAAGTCTTGTCCTATCCGTCCAGTAAACGCCTGAACCTTGAAGTCCTGTAGGGGACAGACCTTAGGTGTCGATGTTTCGTCCCCAGCTATCCAGAAGGATAAGTACCTGGTTCAAGTTACCCTTTCTTAGTCTGAGTCGTTCATCGAGATACAGGCTCTACTCGACTCTGGGGCTGCAGGCCTGTTCATTGATGCTGCCTTTGTATCTAAGTACTCAATTCATGAGCTGGGAATTTTCTTTGGTTTTGTTTTACATGCATTGCCTTTCCATGTGCTTCTTGCTGCAAAAGCCAGGTATAGGTGGGGGCATTGGCCATTTGTTTGTACTGTTGGAATACTGGTGAGGGGACACACTGGACCTTTGCTGCCATGGTGCTATATGCTGGGTGTCCAGTGCGCCCCTGTGCCTTTAAGGAGGGGTGGGCTCCTTCCAGGCTCATCTGTCCTCTGCCTATCCATTATAATGCATGTGCTTCTACTATGGAGGCTCTCAAAAATGTATAGAGTTAGGACTGCAGATAATACTGGGGGTGTCTTGTCGCAGCCTCCGCAGCTTACACATGGATCTGCAACTGTGTGGTAACTAAACCCCCATTTTTATCGCAAACTGTTAGACAAGTTAATTTGATTGGTAGCAGGCTGGCTGGTGAGTTGAGCTGGGAATTTTCTTTGGTTTTGTTTTATATGAGTAAAAGAATAGTTATGATCAGAATCTGAGAAGTATAAAGGGACCAAAATCAGTAGCACCATCATTTAATTCAATTGATCCTATGTTTTCAGAAAATGTATAGTTAACCTTAAGTTAAAAGTAAAGCACAGGACCTGGCAGCTAAAGGGTTAAACAAATAAAACATGAAAAATTATGCAAATACTGCCATGATATACTGCATTTGTCTTCCTTGACATACACTTAAAGGCAGCAGCAAGCAATATATTTTATTTTACTTACAATCCACTTGTTTACTTTGAGTCCACAATTGCAAAAATGTGGACAAATTTTAGAGTCACTTGCCATACATTCTAAGATTTCTCTCATTCAGCCCTGTGGCGTTAGGTAAATACCCCAAAAAATAAGTGCATCTGACTGGCTGCACTCACTATTTGATTGAGAATTGTCCACCCAGCCACTGCGATTTTCAGACTGAAGTCTGTTGAGCTGGGTGTTGCTGACAGGGCCACCCACGGCTTGGAATTTGGCCAAATCAGCAGGAATTGGACAAAACTCAAGCCATGTATGGCAAGCATAACAGTGAACTTTCACACTTCAGGTGCTGATTTTGAGATACTGGGTTGTTTATAGATGCTCCAGAGCTTCACTTTGCAAAGAATATCCAATCACATGCAAGGAAAATTTTAAAAAAAAGCATTATTTTGCTTTTACGAGATTAGAGGATGGAAGTCAGCAGATCTTCCCCTCATTTACTAAGCTCTGAAAAAACTGCACTTGCAACATGTAGTCTATTTGTCTTTAGTAAATTAAACCCACTGTCTGCATAATAAAATCATTGTTGAAACCCCCTGCCCAATGCAATAAAAAGTATTTTAAAAACAAGGACAATTATGAAACTAGTTCAATATGGCTTTTTATAATAAAATATTTTACACATATATTAACATAATGTTTCCTTTGAAGAGTAAGTTTATCTTTTAATGAAAAATTAAAAGGTGACCTAAATCCTGGCCACCACTGCACATAGCAGCCATGATGCGGTCTGTACACCGTAATATCCATCATAATGCTTGCAATAGAAAGCTCTCAATGATCAGCAAGATCATGTAACCGAGCTGACCAGCAAGAAGTGCTTCTTTTTTCCTTAGCAGCCTCACCAGAAGAAGAAGCCTCAGATGGTCAGAAGAGTAACGTGCCTGCGCTGGACCAATCAGAGCTTGCCTTTGCAAGCATTATGATGGAGACTCAGTCTGGAGCTGTGTATTGCAATGTACAACAGCAGGGGGCATCGTTGCCACTAAGTGCAGTGGGGTCCAGAGGCATGGCCGGGATTTTTGGAGTTAGTATACCTTTCCAATTTTCATGAAAATGTAAATATGAACTTTAAATGCTCAGATTTGTATGTATGTTCAAAGTTGTGTTTTTATTTACCTTTGGGTCCTTTAGACTGAATCCAGACATGTAGTCATTGACGATTTTGAAGACGAACCCTCGGTCCATCAATGTTAGACACCTCTTAAAAATAATATTGCATTGGTTATATATTACGATTAAAAAAAAAAACATGTAGAACATCTAAAATGTTTATTTCAAAGAAAAACTTGAGTTTAATGGAGAGTCTTTTTTAATGACCATTGAAAAATAGACTAAATATCATATTTACTTCCACTTTAGCTCCTGCTAAATCATGGGAACAAAGACACTGGTGTGGATTTGCCAAAGGCAAATATACTATGCACTTTGTAAGTACAGTTGCAGTCATTTTCCTTAGTGAATGTAAATGCAATGAAAATTTAAAAGAAAAAAAATGTTTGCTTGCACATGATTGGATAATGTAAATCAGCTGCGATTTACCACATTTACTAAGCTCGGAAAAATTAGTGCAACTCCACTTGCAAAGTGCACAGTTTATTTGCCTTAAAGTGGAAGTCCACCCTAACACTAAACTTCTCACCCTGCAATCATTATTGCTAGCTAAATTCAGCCTTCTGCCTCAAAATGAAAAAATCTCAGTTTTTCTACCTTTATTTTGCAGAATCCAATGCCGTCACATGACTTCAATTCTACTTCCTTCTGAAACTAAAATCAGCCAGGGGGTGTGGTTTCTGAAAGCTAGTGACATCACTTCCTGGGAGGGACATTGTTCCTGTGTAGCCAGTGGGCATATACAGAATGGGAGGAGCTGATCATAGGTTCCCGCCCAGTGTTCTCTTATCAGTAATGAAGGATGATGCATTGTACATCCTAATTCATGAGAAGATTAGGAAATAAAAAGCCCCAACCACACAGGACAGGGGGGGGTGGGGGGGTGCACATATACACTAAGCTGTGCACAGGAGAAGGGAGATGGACACGGGGAGGGGGGGGACTGTCAATGTAGCCGGAAATGCTCTGGGGTCTCAGCTCACAGTCTACAATGATCATAGTACATGCAAACCACACTAAGGCTCTGTTTCCACTAGTTCAACTTGTCATGCGACTTTATGTGTCCAAAGACACAGAGCCTTAGTGTGGTTACCTGTACTATGATCATTGTGTACTATGATCAATGGCACCTGTTCCCATCTATGCGACTTTCAAAAAGTACCTGCAATGCTTTGATGCGACTTTTGATGGGACTTTGATCCAGAGAGTGCAAAGTTGGATCAAAGCTTCACTCAAAGTTGCATCAAAGTCACAGTCCAAAGTCACACTCTAGCCTTAGGCTACGTTTCCACTACTGCAACTCCAAATCTGTGTGATTTAGAGTGCAGCTTTGATCCAACTTTACACCCTGGATCAAAGTAGTATCAAAAGTTGCATCAAAGTAGTGCAGGCACCTTTTCAAAGTCGCTGATTTTCAAAGGCGCATAGATGGGAATGTTTTTCTTTGAAATCAATGGGCTGTGATTGTCATGCGACTTTATGTGCCCAAAGTCGTCTGACAAGTCGCACTAGTGGAAACTGAGCCTTAAACTCATTACTCACATGTAGCTCCCTCAGCTGGGCATGTGCCACACCATGCACACAGTGCCCATCACAGTGCCACATTATGCACACAGTGCCATGCAGAAACAACCATGTGGTTGTACACTGTAGAAAATCTGCAGCATGTTGCATTGTAATCTATATTACAGTTTCTAACAAACAGAACATACTTCCAAAGCCTCCCCCCCTCTATCCCAGGAGAAACTGCTGGCCAAAACGAGGCAATGAAAACAGGAGATTTAAGATGGAGAGGAGGGATGGGGGTTGGGCTGGGCAGGTCTAGGCATGTCTGTCTAAAAAAGATAGGAGGGATGGATGTGGGGCTGGGCAAGACAGGGGCAGTTAGAATGAACAGTAGGCATGCCTGTGTCGAAGAGAAGGACAATGTTTTCAGGAAGTGAAAGGCCCCCATGCAGAATTCAGAAATAAGGAAGTAAGGTTGTCCCTGAATAACCGGAAGAAGCTGATTGGCTTTCATTAGACTTTCTAAGCTTGGCAATCAGCTATACAGAAAATTAATAATGTCAAAGATAAAGATATTTTACATAAAATTAATAGAAACATTTTCAATTTTGACTGGACTTCCACTTTAAGTAAATCCATCCCACTGTTTCCAAGCCAGAATTGCTCAGTTATGAAAAGCTGAGAAAGAGAAGCCACACGTGTCCTAAATTAGGTTTAAAACTCTATGTATGCTTTATTGTTAGAGGGATATGGCTCTAAATACAAAATAAGAAAATTGTATAATGTATGGCTAGCTTAAGAATTACATTTGTATTTAGCTAAAACCTTTTTCTTAAAATTTTGCCTAGAACAGAAAAGAATTACTACTCCTGTCAGTTTTCTTTTAGACTGGGTTCACACTGCCCGCGACTGTTTAGTCGGACCCCAACGCGACTTCGGCACGACTTGCATATGACTTCCTTAACAGAAGTCAATTCAAATCGTACCAAAGTCAGACCCCAACTGTAGTGCAAGAACCTCGCACCAATCAGAATGATTTCATTGCACTAAAGGGGCCAACTTCTGATGTGACAAGTGCTTTAAAGTTAGAGCGATTGTCACATCAGTGTGAACCGGGCCTTATGTCTGTGTCCCAGCTGGGGAGATATACCCACTCTAATTGTCCTAATGACCACATTTCCTAGGACAGAATGTGAAGTGAAATTGAAAATGTTACAGTGGTCACTGGAACAGGTGATAAGGGAACACCTTCCAATGTGGACACCTGTTCTGGTGACATCTGTCTAAGGCCCCTTTTACATGGGGCTGTTTATCTGCATGGTATCTCTCCCGGGATTTTAGTGCGCCTGGAAGGGAGAGGTACAATGTACAGCCTCGCTACAGGAAGCCTGTTAAAGTCTAAGGAAGGTTGTGGCTGGACAGGGCTGAACGCTGTACTGAAGGGTACCAGTGTTTAGGGCCCTATGTGTTCAGGGATGAGGTTCCTGAGAGCGCCCAGGGGAATGAACTGCTCATAAACTGCCCCATGGCCAAGGAGCCTTATAGGGGATTTCCCCTCACTTTGTAGAGATTTCTTCTCACATCCTATTGTGTTTCCAGGATGAGAAGCGTTCTCTACAGGACACAAACAGCAACAACAACAACAAAAAAATCGACGTATTACTCAATTCACAGCAATCACATTGGGTAGAAATGTACTTAAAACTGGCCACATGGGTAGAAGTATGTAGATTTGTTAGCTGTTAACAAATATGCCCACCAGCATGTATTTTAATATGTACAGTAGCTATCTTGGGTAGAAACATTCCCCTGATCACCTGGTTCAAGAATGTGTTTGCCTAAAGAGGGGAACATGATGTGCACACTATCGTACATATGTCTGCAGAATTGTTGGATGAACCCCCATATCATGTGATGGAGCAGGAGTCACAAGCCAAAGCATAGGTCACAAATCTATTGACAATTTCCTAAACTTCTGACTCAGATTGTGTCTGCCTTGATAACTCCACCTCCTCTCCTGCGCCCATCTATAAAATGTTACCTTTATGAAATGGGCCAAGCTGATGTTAACATTCCTGGACTCCTCCTGTATTTCCCCATACCGTATGGTGACATGTGGTATTATGGACAGCAGCAGAGAATGTAAGATATTTTGGAAAGAGTCAGGAAACCTCTGAGGTCTTGGTACCTGCAGTAAAAGAAAATGCAATTAGTATGCAACTTAACCTCACATGCAGCACAGCCAGAATCCCTGGTCTGGGAATACCTATTACATCTGGAAATAGGGGTCATGTTACCTGTGTTTCCAATGCTAATGCAAAGAAGACTACATTTTAAGAGGGCCCTCTGGTCATAAAAGAAGTAAAGTGTTAGCCAGGTGTCAGCCCAGGATGTCTGTGAAAGAGTGTCCGATCACACTCCCAGCCTCCTAAAACTAAGACCCCATACACACTATTAGATTTTCTGCAGATTTTTGTCTTCAGATTTACCAAAACCATGTAGTGCAAGGGACTGCCTGATTGCATACAAATTGAAACTCTTAAGGTTTGACCTCATATTATATGGTTTTGGTAAATCTGAAGACAAAAATATGCAGAGAATCGAATAGTGTGTATGGGGCTTTAAGCCTCGTACACACGGTAAGATTGTTGGCCAACCAAACGTCTGATTTTTGTCTTAAGGGTGTGTACCTGGATCTTGTCTTGCATATTAACGGTGTACACAACTGTCGTGCAACAAACACGAACGTAGTGACGTACTACGAGGAATTTCAGCTCTTGAGCGCCACCCTTTGGTCCCCTTCTGCTAATTTCGTGTTTGGTGAGCATTGATTCCAAGCATGCATGTTTGTACTTTAGACTTTTGTGTGACAGATTTGTGTACTGACCATACGAAAATCAGACAACAGACCGTTGTCCGCCAAAAAAAGCCTGACATCCAACATTTGTTGGCCGAAAGTTGGTCAACAATTGTCAAAAGGAACGTACAAACGGTAAGATTTTAGGACAACAGTCTGTTAACAGACAATCCCCTGCCAACAATCGTACCGTGTGTACGAGGCTTTAGGCTCCATGCACACTAGAGTTTTTTATAAGCTCAAAAAAGGCTAGAAAATACGCTGGAAGGAAAATGCTGATAATAGCGTTTTTGTGCCAGCTTGTAGTAGTGTTTTAGTAGCTTTTAGAAGCTTTTAGGAGCATTGGCATTTTATTAGCATTTTTACAGTACATGAAGAAAAAAAAAAAATCTCAAAAAGGATCCTTTTAGAGAGTGTTTAGGAGCATTCAGCATTTTTTTTTCTGCTGGAAAAACTCTTCAAAAAACTCTGATCCTAGACGCTGAAACTCAAAAAACGCTAATAGCCTAATGTAGTGTGCATGGACACATAGGATAACACTATTTAGCTTCTAAAATCAGAAAAAATGCTAATAACAGCTTCTAAGAACTTAAAAATACACTAGTGTGCATGGAGCCTAAATCTTAACCTCTGGGCCTATTCACACCACTGTGCTGCAGTAATGTATAAATGAAGCCCAGGGAACGTGGCTCAATTTATTTTCTTCTTTTAGTAATTGGCACATTTTACTTCTTAAATTTGTAATACTATAGAATAAAAAGCGCACAAGCAATGCGTGACACTAACATCTGGTACTCACAAATGTTCTTTATAGACTTGCTTTGTCACGAAAAATAACATCTATAAAATGACCAGCTCAAATATCACTGCACAGTAGAAATCCCTGTAGTATATCCTGTGGGATAGCATGCAGTCTAGCATGTATTACTGCTGACCTGTTTCAAAGGCGAACCTTATTCATCAGAGCCACTCAATATATTTTACAGGATTGTGAAGGTGTCGCAACCCCCACCTCCTGCTGTGGTTCCCCAGTTCTCCTGCTCCATCAGAGAGCCTGGGACCCCAGTGAATGCTGCCAACATGGCAAGCAGATCAGGGAACATCTATTCCCCAATCTGCTCTGAAGTCAATGAACCCAGGAGCCTTCAGCTCTGAGCATTTATAGGTTCACAGCTGTCAGAATACCAGTTGAAATGCGCTGGGTAAACAGACGATTAACACAGGACAGGGGAGACATTAGGGGTCTCACAGACTCCTGATGTCTCTATTAAGAGAACTTGTCACCTGCTAATTCTATCACAAATGGGGCTTGTTAGCTCACTCGCGATAACAGTAAAGTTAAATGAGAAAAAAAAAAAAGTGATATAAAAATGATTTATAAAATAAACACATAAATGTATGTAAACAGCGATTATGTAACATATTTGGTTTCTCCGCGAATGTCAGCATGAAAGCAGTAATTCCAGAGCCATCATTTACTGTTAACTCTAAACCAATGATCTGTAAAGGCTTTTAAAGTCACTTATGGAAAAGCTTGGGTTCTGGAATTTTTTTGCCATTTCACATGTTTGTTCAATTTTGATGCTTGACATGTTTGGTATTTTTGGTATTTACTTGACGCAACCCTTTTGATTTTACCAAACAATGGGCATTATATTGCGTTTGTGGGTCCTAAATGTTATGCAACATTTACAGCTTCCATTTTTTTTCTACAGAGCCTCTGCTTTCAGAGAAGCAATTATTTGGGACGTTTTCTAAAAAAAACAAACAGATTTTTAAGATGTGTGTGAAAAACTTATTTTTCTGGTAAAGAAGTGATTAAAGAATAGGACATGTGTACTTAAGTATTGTAACAATGTATTAGGTATTGTGATATTTTATCCAAACAGAAAAATGTAATACATGTCAGAGGTTCTATACTGGGGGTATTGAATTAAAGTGGTTGTTAAGCCACTCTAACCTGTATACACGATCAGCACTGCCTCCTGTTGTAGTATCCCCCTCTGTGTTTGATTTATAAAAATAAATGCTGCAAATACCTAATTTCACTGCAGAGATTGCGATCACATGACTGGCCAGCTTTCTCTTTTCCTGCTCTAAGAGATGGGGCAGGCGGGGCTGAGATTTCCCTGCTGATGTCAGTCTGGAGCGGAGGAGGAGAGGAGGGGAGAGCTGGCTGGTCATGTAATTGCAATCTCGGCTGTGAAATTAGGTATTTACAGCATTTATATTTATAAATCATTTACAGAGGGGGACACTGCAATAGGAGGAAGTGCTGATGGTGTATACAGGTTAGTGTTATGAGAGCAGCAGGAGGGGGGGCGGCTCACACACAGAGAGGGAAGGGGGGAGGAGGATACAGGAGCAGAGAGGAGAGCAGATAGCAAGCTGCTGATGACAGAGGCATGTAAATTGACCACGGTGTCAGGGCTCAGCAGCCTTGATACACCGTGGTCAGTTTATAGATGGGTGGGGAGAAACTGGCAGGATCAGCCAGGTTTTTTAGGTGTTACAGGGGGGCAAATAACACAGGACAAGCACTGTGTCATATAACATGATTTTAAGAGCAGGATCCATTTTTTTTTTTTGGGGGGGGGGGGGGCGGGTAACAAATGCTTTAAAATTAAAAGAAAGAGGTCTGATCAGTGAAATGATCTTCCAGCAGAGGTCCAAATTGCATGTTTGTCCAATGATTCAGGTCATTCACATCACAGCCCCCTCCCCTCTTATATCACAATCCTATTCTTAGATTAGTGTCCTCTGCCCCTTCACAGAAGTGTTCTGAACCCCCCTTCACATCAACAGCCCACCCACAGTAGTGTCCTCTGCCCCTTCACATCCCCCCCCCCCCAAATACACACAGCACTGTCCCTCATAGCACTGTTATCTGCCCCTCTTACATCACCTACCCACCACAACAGTGACCTCTGCCCCCTTCAACCCCCCCCCCACACACAGTAGTGTTCTCTGCCCCTATCACATTGCCACCCATAGTAGTGTCCACCTCTGCCTCTCCCCTCACAGTAGTATCCCCTGCCCCCACATCATCACCACTTTACATCACCCCCTCAACAGCACTGCCCCCTACACCCCCCAGTACACTCTGCCACTTTACACCCCCACAGTAGGACTCACTGCCCCTTTAAATCACCCCCCCCCCACACACACACACAGAGTAGAGATCTCTGCCCCATATACATCACTCCCCCCCCCCAGTAGTCTCTTCCGACCCTTTTGCATAACCCCCTTATTCCCCCCTCCCCCCTAACACACACACAGTAGTGTGTTCTGCCCCTTTACATTAACCCCCCCCTTTTCCCATAGTAGAGCTCTCGTTACGCTCACATGAAGCATTCCCGCTCCCCCATCCTTCAGTGCCAGGTGCTCTGCCCCCTCACTCTGCTACCTGACAGGGTGGGAGCTGCCAAAGTTATGTCTGCATATTAATAAGCTGGTGACTGGTTTCTAGGACCGCTCTGTGTCCTAGCAACCAATCACATGGTAGTTAATCTCCAAAGTTATCTTGGGCTGCTCCCGCTCCCACCCTCCATGCATTGTGTCTCGCTTTCAATCTCTCCTGCCTCCCGCTCTCCGCTCTGCTGTGATAATGACAGCGGCGGAGGCTGGGGGACAAAACTAGCTCTTAAACAGTGCAACCACAGGTCCGGGAGGGGCAATGACTCAATCCAGACCTGGACCTCGGTCCCCCATTTAGTGATGTCGGTTTTATAACCTTGCCCACTCTTTTCAAAACAAACGATGATGCAATTTAAACTCATATGTATTACAGATATGGTGCAGCATTATGTAACAAATAACTAATATCAGGTTACCTTGATCTTGTTCTCTTCTATAAGGTACAGTGCCATGGTTTTTGCCAATGCTTCGAAGAAAAACCAGGAATACTGCAATAAAAAGGAATGCAATGTGTATACAGTTACAAAGAGCTCTTAAGAACGTGCTTGCTTTAGGTGTTAAGCAAAATGTTTTCACAATGGACACAATTTTGGGACACCTGGCACAGTATAATTGAAGTTTAAAGTATTTTTAAATCATCAACAGGCAAATCAATAGTTCACAATAGTTGGCGATTTCAAATACACTCTCAGGTTTTCAAGATTTGTTTTTGAAAATGTACTAGATTTTGAAGGTTTGGTTAACCCAAATGTGACATTTAACCAAAATGTGAGGTTTAGTAGGCATCATCTGTTGCCTTCCTATGTCACTTAGGGACTCCAGCAGCAAGATCCGCGATCCAGACTTCCTGGCTTTGTTTCTGCACCCCTTGAAGTTTTTATTTGTTCCTATACACACAGTGGTGATCCCACTCTTACTTCTGCATATTCCAATAAATAACAAGGAGAATGGATCGCTTACAATACATTTGGCAAGTTCTTGTACGGTATAAAATCTTTCAATGTTTCTCTCCAATTTTAGTGGACTGACCTATTTCATGCTTGGTATTCAGTGCCAAAAAATCCTTCTGAATGTGTATTTTAGGTTAACTTTTTAATACAATGTGCTCCTTTAAATAATATGGACAGAAGAGCAGCCAAACGGCTATAAGGCCAGGCAGCTGAAAAATAATACCTAAAAGTAGCAAAATTATGGTGTGATTTTAGGACTATTGGGAATATTACTGCTGATGCCGAGTGTGGTCCTAATATGAGATACAATTATCTTTTCAATGCCTGTAACAACTGTTCAGTGCTAGAATGAATGTTAGAATTTCCACAATGCAGTAAGTTTTGAGTCTCTCACCAACATTGAATACCCTATTAAGCATGCAGTCATTTGACTATTATTTTGACTGTTCTATACAACCATGATCTAATCTTTTGTGGATCTTCAGCTGCATGTGGAGAATTATTCTGTACGTTAAATGCTACTGTACTATGCCTGTGTTACAGTGACAGGGTTCCATCTAGTGGTTATGTATCAGTACTATATTCCACAAGAAAAAAATTTAAAAAAATTAATTCATCAATTCACTCAATTCCTCGATAGCAAAAGTATAATGGTTTTTGGTCAATTTTCTTTTTTCTTTTTCGTAAAGTAATGAATTTATGTGCTTTGTTACTTTTTAAAATTAATATAAATCCTGTATAATAATAATTAGCATAAACTCTTTATTTTACAAATAATCAATCAATATAAACACATGCTGGGGGTATTCAGCTGCCTGGAGCAAGCCTGGATTTCTGGAATGTTGCTGCATTGAAGGCAGATAAGAAGCCTGCTTTCAGTTAACTCATCTCCATATACTGTCATATACACTATATTACCAAAAGTATTGGGATGCTTGCCTTTACACGCACATGAACTTTAATGGCATCCCATTCTTAGTCCGTATGGTTCAATATTGAGATGGCCCATCATTTGCAGCTATAATAGCTTCAACTATTCTGGGAAGGCTGCAAGGTTTAGGATTGTGTCTATGGGAATGTTTGACCATTCTTCCGGAAAAACATTTGTGAGGTCAGGCACTGATATGGATGAGAAGGCCTGGCTTGCAGTCTCCACGCTAATTCATCCTACAGGGGGTCTATCGGGTTGAGGTCAGGACTCTGTGCAGGCCAGTCAAGTTCCTCCACCCCATCGCTCATCCATATCTTTATGGACCTTGCTTTGTGCAAGTTCATTGGAATTAATGTGCGTATAAAGTCAGGTGCCCCAATACTTTTGGTAATATAGTGTATGTCCCAGTTGAGGCACTTTTATGCCAGTCACCTCTGCCTGCTCTATGTCAGCACAGAGAAAAGTCAACCCAACAATCATTAGAGGTTTAATTTCTCTTTTAGTGATGTAAAGACACCAGTGCTGCCTGAATTAGCGAGCTGGTATATTTAAATTAGCATTGATTATGCCTGCTAAGCTCTACATGTAGCCAATGCCCGAATCTCTGCTTCAGCTCAGTGCACCTTTTTTCATTGTTACTAAGGAGCCATGGATAATGAAAGTTGAAGAGGACACAGCAGAAAACTTATATATGGAGAGGTATGCCAGCAGGGAAGATTTTGGGGTATATTTGAAGATTAAGGTGTTTAAAATCTGTATGCACTAGAGCAGTGGTTTCCTGTCCTCAAGTACTCCCAACAGGCCAGGTTTTGGGAAATGTCCTTTGATAAAACAGCTCTCATAAATACCAAACCACTGACATTGATTTAAAGCACCTGTGCATGGTGACGAAAATACTGAAAATATGACCTGTTGGGGGTACTTTGAGGAATGAGGATGGGAACCATTGTACTAGAGTGGGCTGAAACTCATGGGAATTGTAGTTCTGCAGGCACTCTACCTACATAAGGATGAGATTTAGGGTATGCTGCAGAACCCTTTGCCTGGCGGCAGGAACCACAAGCAATCTCAACCAGTGACTGATGAGGTCACTAACCATAAGAATGATCCTTGAAGGACTGGTAAGCAGAGTAGAAGCCTATACTACTATGACAGGGGAAGGGTTGGGTGCTGAAAAAGATCATAGAAATGAGCTTTCATTTCAGTGGCTGACAATTTCTGATTCATAGACACAAGCTGGGGGTTTTCAGCTACATTGAGCAAGTCTGAACTTCTGATGTGTTGCTGTCCCTATAAGGAGGATGGGGCTACTTTCAAGATATGCCTGCTCTCTGTTTATTTATTGCTATATACAGTATCTCACAAAAGTAAGTACACCCCTCACATTTTTGTAAATATTTTATTATATCTTTTCATGTGACAACACTGAAGAAATGACACTTTGCTACAATGTAAAGTAGTGAGTGTACAGCTTGTATAACATTGTAAATTTGCTGTCCCCTCAAAATAACTCAACACACAGCCATTAATGTCTAAACCGCTGGCAACAAAAGTGAGTACACCCCTTAGTGAAAATGTCCAAATTGGGCCAAAGTTTCAATATTTTGTGTAGCCACCATTATTTTCCAGCACTGCCTTAACCCTCTTGGGCATGGAGATCACCAGAGCTTCACAGGTTGCCACTGGAATCCTCTTCAACTCCTCCATGACGACATCACGGAGCTGGTGGATGTTAGAGACCTTGCGCTCCTCCACCTTTCGTTTGAGGATGCCCCACAGATGCTCAATAGGGTTTTGGTCCTGGAGACATGCTTGGCCAGTCCATCACCTTTACCTTCAGCTTCTTTAGCAAGGCAGTGGTCGTCTTGGAGGTGTGTTTGGGGTCGTTATGTTGGAATACTGCCCTGTGGCCCAGTCTCCGAAGCGAGGGGCTCATGCTCTGCTTCAGTATGTCACAGTGCATGTTGGCATTCATGGTTCCCTCAATGAACTGTAGCTCCCCAGTGCCAGCAGCATTCTTGCAGCCCCAGACCATGACACCCCTACCACCATGCTTGACTGTAGGCAAGACACACTTGTCTTTGTACACCTCATCTTATTGCCACCACACATGCTTGACACCATCTGAACCAAATAAGTTTATCTTGGTCTCATCAGACCACAGTACATGTTCCAGTAATCCATGCCCTTAGTCTGCTTGTCTCCAGCAAACTGTTTGCGGGCTTTCTTGTGCATCATCTTTAGAAGAGGCCTCCTTCTGGGATGACAGCCATGCACACCAATTTTATGCAGTGTGCGGCGTATGGTCTGAGCACTGACAAGCTGCCCCCCCCCCCCCTTTAATCGCTGCAGCATTGCTGGTAGCACTCATACGTCTACTTCCCGAAGACAACCTCTGGATATGATACTGACCACGTGCACTCAACTGCTTTGGTCAACCATGGCGAGGCCTGTTCTAAGTGGAACCTGTCCTGTTAAACCACTGTATGGTCTTGGCCACCGTACTGCAGCTCAGTTTCAGTGTCTTGGCAATCTTCTTATAGCCTTGGCAATCTTTATGTAGAGCAACAATTCTTTTTTTCAGATCCTCAGAGAGTTTTTTGCCAAGAGGTGCCATGTTGAACTTCCAGTCACCAGTATAAGAGAGTGAGAGCGATAACACCAAATTTAACACACCTGCTCCTCATTTACACCTGAGACCTTGTAACACTAACGAGTCACATGACACAGAGGAGGGAAAATGGCTAGTTGGGCCCAATTTGGACATTTTCACTTAGGGGTGTACTCATTTATTTTGCCAGCGGTTTAGACATTAATGGCTGTGTGTTGAGTTATTTTGAGGGGACAGCAAATTGACACTGTTATACAAGTTGTACACTCACTACTTTACATTGTAGCAAAGTGTAATTTCTTCAGTGCTGTCACGTGAAAAGATATAATAAAATATTTACAAAAATGTTAGGGGTGTACTCACTTTTGTGAGATACTGAGGGGGTTATTTACTAAAGTTGGAGAGTGCAAAATCTGGTGCAACTCTGCATAGAAACCAATCAGCTTCCAGGTTTTATTGCGAAAGCTTAATTGAATAGGTTGAGGTTAGAAGCTGATTGCCTACCGTGCACAGCTGCACCAGATTCTGAATGCTCCAGTTTTAGTAAATCTACCCCTGTATGTCCCAGTTTGGGTTCTTATATCATTTTAAATAAGGAGCTACAATTTTCGGATGTGCATTTGCATGGTGTACTTTTTGTATTGCCTGGTATAGCCCCAGTATGTCACCCTGAAGTCAGCTGATCTCCCCTACAAAGAAAATTATTTTAATACCTTTAACAGCTTATTAATAGCCAGGAAATCTGCAGACTGTTTAAGCACCATGATCATTGCTGTAGCCAGAATTTCGTGCAGTGCTTTGCCCTGAGGAGAATTTGGCTTCTGGGTCTTAAAGACATACTGCAAAATCAAATACAAAAATATATATTATCATTATGAGAACAATAAAATAGTCACACAATCACTAACATGAGGGATTTTAACTCCATTTATTATGTGATCTTATGAAGATTTTCTCCTTATAATACTCAATTAACAAACAAACAAACTGACCACTTAATAAAAGTCTTAAAGTGTACCTATGGTCAAAATGTAAAATCTTATATTCATTCTCACATTGTATTTCAATTATTATCCCAACTCGAAAAACTGTGCTTGGAAAAAGTTTGATGACAGTGAAAGGATTGAATTATGCAAGCAAAAACTGAGAAGCAGCGGCTGTGCTACAAGATATTTTCACAGACCAAAATTAATAAATCAAAAGAGGAAGCCGCGCTATAATTAAGTGATTAGCACTATTTAAATCAAAACATACTTAAATATAATATGGTATTACAGTACCAACATAAATAGCAAGTGAACAATTGTGTGACACCCATGTGTATCAAAGTCCAAGTGTAAGTACACGGATATGCTGATAAAGTTCTAAGAGAAAAAAAGAGTTAACAAAAAAATGAAACAAATCCTGCTCATGAGTGTTTAGCTGGGAATAGAGGTCATCGAATCACAAATAGGGTCTCCAGATCATGACACCATCACCTTAAACAAGATGAAGGCTTACCAGTAAAATTGCTGGTCCCAGACGTCACGTGTGATGAAACGCGTAGGGAGGAGCGACATGCTGACGTCATCAGGTGTTCCAGGAAGTGCGGGATGCTTCTGTGTTTTTAGCCGGCCTGCAATTTTACTATGCAATTTAATACTCCTGACATGTAAGTGCAAGCTATCTTTATAATAAAGAAAGTAGTAAGGTTTACACTATGTGGAGCTTCTTCTTTTATGTTGATTGCGGCCATATTTGGATACTATCGTGATAAGATGTACAGCTCATACCCTTTTTCTTGAGTGGATTTTGCAGGAGAGTCCTGGGAGGACCCTGGCCAGGGAGTTTGGCCACATGCTCATCTGACCTCTCTTTAAATAGAGGGTCAACTAAATCTGGTAAGCCCACATCTTGTTTAAGGTGATGGTGTCACAATCTGGAGATTTGGTGATTCGATGCTCTCTATTCCCATCTGAACACTAATGAGAAGGATTTGTTTCAATCCTTCATGAACTCTTTTTTTCTCTAAGAACTTTATCAGCATATCAGTGTACTTGCACTTGGATACACATAGGTGTCACACAATTGTTCACATGTTATTTATGTTGGTACTGTAATACCATATTATATTTTATTCCGATTTGATTCATATATTTCTTATCACTTGTTTATAGTGCACCTTCCTCTTTTAATTCATTGTATTTCAATTGTTTCTAACCTACTCCTCCAAATATTTACTTCCTTGAATTCTGTGATATGTAGGTACTGCTGTGTCACTCATCTCACAGAGCCTGCCTTTTGAACTACAGAGGTGCTGGAGGGAGGAATTTCAGGAGGCAGAGTCAGTACAGGAATCACAGCTTGCAAGCAGAAAAGTACCATGGCATGTGTAGTCCTCAGAAACTGAAACTAAACAGCAAAGGAGAAGCTACAAAACATATAGGGAATCCAGGACGTTGTGGAGAGAGATGGTCAACAGTATCCCCTCTGATAATCTCTGTGAATTGACTTGTGTTCATAGTCAACTTTAAAATAAAGAACCAATCTAATTGTCTTACCTTAATAAAAGAACGGAGGTAGTGATCCAAACCTTCTTCATGGCATTTTGACACAATATGAAGAAGAACCCTGACACAAAAGGGAAATATCTAAAATAATCAATGCTGATCATAAAGAAGACAACTTCTAGAAATGTAACAGCTATAGTAGCAAAATGTGAAAGCAATAAGTATGAAACAATGTCGCGCTACTAGTGATAAAACTTAAAAATAGGTAAAAAGTAGTAAAGCAGCTAGCATAAACAGTATAGTAAACTGCACAAACAAGTGAAAAAGATAAAAAATGCAGCGCTAGTGTGTAACAAAGTGCAAAAGTGAAGTATCACCTCACGTGCAAATATAAAGCTGATAGTAACTTGTAGGTCAGATATCAACGTGAACAATATACAACAACAAAAAGTCAAACAAATCAGGAAAATTTGTCACAGGTAGGTGAAAATGTATTGGATGGGAGTCCAAGTTCGTTAGCCGGGCTGTCCTAGCTACACCATTTGCTTACCACGGATTGTGACGGAAGTATTGAGGCGTATCTCCACACCAGCTCCTTCCACCAAATATCTGCTGGATTGTTGAATCCAAACACCCGATTGACCCACCGCCATATGGTGAGTGTGTCTACTTCTCATGGTAAACGTACCCATCCCTTCAATATTTCCATCTTGATGCGGCAAAATATCTTATGAAGAGGTTATTCCTGTCACATATAGTGGTTGATTTACTATCATCTACAGGCATCATCTACAAATGGGACTTTATTTCTTTTTTCTGAAGAAACTCCCATTTTTTTTGGTTTATCACAGACAGTTTTAGTTGCAGTTTTTTTTTTTTCTTTGCTGTCTTATATGGACATTTTCACCTACCTGTAACAAATTTTCCTGATTTGTTTGTCTTTTTGTTGTTGTATATTGTTCACGTTGATATCTGACCTACAAGTTACTATCAGCTTTATATTTGCACAAGAAGTGATACTTCACTTTTGCACTTTATAGTAGCAAAATGCCTTAAAACACTCAGTCGTTTTTGTGTTTGCGATTACCTGGAACCTGCTCTACAGTGAATCCAGAATTTCCCTATTGGTTTTTCAGAGACAACATATTGGCCTTCTGTGTGCAACCCATAGAAACTCTATGGTTAGAAATTGTTTTAAAAGACTTACAGAGTACAATTCGAAGCAACCTCATCTTCATGGGAAAGTGTTGTCAAAACTTGAAAGAGCTGCATAAGAATGACGGGCAGGAACTGGATCATGACCTGGACTTCCATGGCATGCAGACACTGCAGAAAAAAGAACAAAAATCTTGTTATATGTCTCATAATTACACTGCAATGTACATAATTCTCCACTAGGTGGCAGGAGAAACATTGGCAAAATCATTCAATCAATGCTTCCAAGTTTACTGGGAGCATTATGAGTTGTGTCTGGAGGAAATATTAGAGTCTGGCAGGAGATTACCATTATATTCAGTGGTAGGTGGAAATGTAAGATTTGTGGTTTACATTAGACTACTGATTTAAAAAAAAAATGTAGGAAAAAAAGTAATTGGAAAAAGATGGCCTTGACAGTTACAGTTATTAATAAAATGATAGAACACATACAAACACAATACCTTCAAATACTTCACAAGGTCACCAGGAACTTCCTTAGAACCAGGCAGGATCTTCTGGCAGAACTCAAAGAAATTATACAGATGTAAATCCTAAAATTAGACAAAGTGTCAGGTTTATCATTTGGTTACAGATAAAAAATAGTATATGTTTAGTAGTTAATCTATCAACATATATATCACTTTTTACTGCAGATGTTGCACCAATTTGCATCTATTTCTGCCACAAAAGGTGCTTGGAATCTAATATTATTTCATAGTAACACAGATATGAATAATAGCACCCGATACATTGAATGGTGGCCCATGACCTGATTATAAGCCTGTGGGGGTTTTTTTCCAAATGATCATCTGCTGAAATTAGCTCAAAGCTTTTTCAAAGCAGTCATCTATAGCAACCAATGGGGTCTGTGTTTTAAATATACCAAAAAAATCTAGCTAGAATAGGCAAAATTTGCAACATTTTTAAATACATTTAATAAGTTAGCCTCACAGTTTCTAATTTAGAAATATAAATCCAATCCCCAGGGCACACACAGTGCATTGGACCATTTACTTTCTCAACAAACTCTTCTCGACCCCCTCCTTGTTCTCCTTTTAGTCAAGAAGAGCACCATTATTGCCACCTGAAGTATTGTCACTGGCCACTGGCACAGAAGAGAGGACAGGAGCAGGACTTTGAGGAAGCAATAGCTCCCTCACACGAGTTAGAAGTCTCTCCTGGCTCACAGGAGGATAATCCAGTGCTTTACACAGGTTATAAAGGTACCATTTGGTGACTGATTTGGTACAGCATATTTTGTCTAGTTATTTAGGAAAGCAGACAAAGAAGCTGCTATTGCAGAACTTCTGGCAAACTTGGACTTCCAATCTCCTATAAATATGGCAAGAGTGCATGCATGAAAAGTTGTTTCAAATTAACATTGTGACGGAGGAGTGAGCTTAACAGAACATGCATGGAGACTGATCAGTTTTAGCCCCTTTGCTAAGTGGTCCTTTTATGGAGGACACAGGGCAGGGATCCGGGCAAAGCAAGGGAAAAACAGCAACAGGATACAAGGATTATGTGGGAGCCTTCTATGTCACTGGAGCGGGCAGCACAACAAGATGGTCTCATGTGGCTTAAATTAACTCAGGGTTAATGCAGGTAGAAAATTGCAGGAAAGAGTCATAGACTTCCTGTATGGCAGGTAGCACATCACAGGAGAGAAGAAACTCAAAGGCAGCAGAGTCAAAGGGTCCTTGTGTGACCTAGCCTCACCTCAGGGTTCAAGCAGGTAGCCCATTACAGGAGGGAAACACAACAGGAAGGTACTCACAGGGTACCAGAGTCACAGGGTACCAGAGCTTCAACTCAGGCTCCATGCAGGTAGCACATTGCAGAAGGGGAACATAACAGGGTACTTACAGGGCAGCAAGTCACAGATCACAGGGCATGGATCACAAGGCAGCATCAGTGTCAGGAGGGGGAGTAAGGAGCATCTGGAGGGATGTGGCAGTGTTTTGAAGGAGGTGGAGGGCATATGGGACCTGGCCACAGCCCAGTCTATACAAACAGCAACATCATTCAAAAAAAGCAGGTAGGAAAACCATGGAAGAGAGGTCCACCAAGGCCCTGTGGCCTGGCTGCAGCCCAGGTCAATGAAGGTAGAAAGAAACATGTTCCAGAAGGAAGCAGGGAGGACGACCATAAATACAAAGCCCTTTGCTCAGGTGTTTACACGCAATCTTTTAAATAGGCAATCCTAGTGACAGGTTCCTCCTATTTTCATCCTACCTTTTCCTAACATGTGGTGGCTGGACCTACGTGCGGGCGCTGGGAAATTGGATGGTGGCTGGCTGGGCATTTTCTATCCTTACGACAAACACTATTTACCCTTAATTGCTTTTTTGTCCATGACATTAAATATTTCACATGAATGTGTTAACCAAATAGAGATTATTCTATTTTGAGGAACATGCTTTTCTCAAGCATGCATTTTGTAAAGCTTGTACACTTACTTGGGTATAGACTGTGGACTCCAAATGGCTTCTGATTTTAAAGAGCGGCTTGGCACCGTCCACCCACTTGATATCATTACCACTCTATATTGAAACAGGAAAAAACAAACTCAGTACATTTTTTAACAATTTTTGGAGGTTTGCAAGTCCTACCTAATGCCGTGTACACACGGCTGGACTTGCCAACAGGCTAAACTCCGTCTGCATTTCCGACGGAGAGATTTAGAACATGTTCTATATCTGAGTCAGTCGGAAATGCCGACAGAAAAAATCCGATGGTGCATACACACGGTCGGAATGTCCGACCAAAGGCTCCCATCAGACTTTTTCTGTCGGGAAGTCCAGTCGTGTGTACGCGGCATAAGAGTGGGCACTTTAAGGTACCTACTATTACTTTTGTTAATCAAATAAGACCCTCTGAAGTATGCTCCTCTGAAATGATTTGCACTTTGATACTAATGTCTGGCTTCTTTGACTTCAAGGCTAAGCCCTCCAGCTACCTTTTCCATGTTCAATGACAGGGCCTCAGTGACCAGTAAGGACACATTCATTGGACAGGATAAATACAGTTGGTAGACTTAGTCATGGATGTAGTACCCTGGTAACAAAACACATCTACTTTCGGCTAGGTCAGGAGTCTCCAAGCTCTCTAAACAAGGGGACAGTTTACTGTCCTTCAGACTTTAGGGGGGAGAGGGCACACTGTGGCTAGTGGGAGTAGAAAAAGTCCTGGTGTCAGAGGGAGTAAACAATTCCTTCATTTTAGTGGGAGGAATAATGCCCCATCATTGGTGTCAGTGTGAAAAATAGTGCCCCATCATTGGTGTCAATGGAAGGAATAGTGTATCATCATTGGTGTCAGTGGGCGAAATAGTGCCCAATTGTTGGTGTGATTGGCAGGAACTATGCCCCTACTGGTGGTGTCAGTGGCAGAAATAGTGCCCCATCATTGGTGTCAGTGGGATCCAATGCTGGCGTCAGTAGCAATAATTATGTGTCAGGAGGAATAGTGCCCCAAGGGCCAGATAAAGCCAAGCAAAAAGCCGGATCTGGCCCCGGGCCGCAGTTTGGAGACCACTGAGCTAGACAAACAGAAGATGAATCTTTGGATAACATCTTTTCTCCTTTGGAAAACTTATTTTATACAGGTTTGCTTTAAGGTTAAGTTTTTATCTTCTTTGACAAATCCCTGTTTTAAGTATTGGGTATATTGGAAAGGCCCTGAATAATGCTGGTCATAAACAAATTAATTTTTTCATGCAACCAACTACTCCAATTGAAACTGTTTGGGGTAAAAGTATACAAAATTTTTTTTAAATTGATCATCAAATGATCGGCTGGAAAATGAAACTTTTATCATCATCCAGTATTTTTCATTTGATCCTGAAAAATTGTTGGAAAGTGACTAAAATAATAGTGAAGGCCAACTAATAATTCATAGATCCAGAATACATGTATGACCAGAAGAAGAGATGAGCTCTTTACGCATGCACATTTAGAGAATGCTGTCATGTGCTTAGTGTGATCCCATTGTAGCATGTGATAAGCAGAGGTTATACCTTCCTTGTATCTGGATCAGTCTGACTCAGATATCCGGGGGGAAGACTGGCAGAAACTGGCAGCTGCTGGTCTGATGTGATAACTCTACCCTCCTTCAGCAGACGGACCCAACTATACCCAACTGTAAATGGGAACAAAACAGAGGAGCCTTATGAAATATACCTAATAATAATAATGATGAGATTGATGATTATGATAATAATAATTCAGATGTATAATAATAAAGATATGTCAGATTGCATTGTTTGCATTTCTTTTTTATGTGGCAATGCATGTTAAAACTATTATTACTGTAAATAAATTTTGCTTTTATATTAACCACTCAATGACCAGATCCTTTTTTCCGATAAGGCACTGCGTCGGTTTAACTGACAATTGCGCAGTCGTGCGACGCTGTACCCAAACAAAACCTTATTTTTCCCACAAATAGAGCTTTCTTTTGGTGCTATTTGGTCATCTGTGCGTTTTTTGTTTTTTTTTTGCAGTATAAACAAAAAAAATAGCAACATTTTTGAAAAAAAAAACACAACATTTTGTACTTTTTGCTGTAATACTGTAAATAGCCCCAAGTTTTTGTTTTTTTTTTTTAACTATATTTTTCCTCATTTTAGGATGATATGTATTTTTCTACATATTTTTGATAATAAAAATCGCAAAAAGCGTATATTGATTGGTTTGCACAAAAGTTATAGCGTCTACAAAATAGGGGATACATTTTTGGCATTTTTAATTATTATTATTTTTTTCTACTAGTAATGGCAGCGATCTGTGATTTTTATCAGGACTGCGACATTATGGCGGACATTTTTGACACATTTTTGGGACCACTGGCATTTATACAGCAATCAGTGCTATAAAAATGCACTGATTACTGTGTAAATGTCAGTGACAGGGAAGGAGTTAACACTAGGGGGCGATCAAGGGGTTAACTCTGTTTCCCATGTGTGTGTTCTATCATGCGGGCGATCGGAATGACTATAGGAGATGGGAGATCGTGGTTCCCAGCTCGTAGGAACTCACAATCTTTCTCTCATCTCCTCACAGAACAAGGACGTGTGTGTTTACACACACACGTCCCTGTTCTGCCTCTCATGCCCGTGACCGCTCGTGGCCGGCGGTCATCGCAACCGCCGGTCACGAGCATCGGCACCCCCGTGGGCGCCTGCTATCCCGTTTAAAGGGACCGATGTACAGCTACGACGGTTCGTGGAACCGTGTCGTTCGATGGCTGGTCGGCAAGTGGTTAAGCAAATACCAGTGTATATAGTACTGTAGGTAGTGCAATGTTATTTGCTGTGTGAAGTGCAAATTAAGTGTTTTATCTAGTTTACTTTTTGGGGTTGATTTACTAAAGGCAAACAGACTGTGCCCTCTGCAAGTGTAGTTGCTCCAGAGCTTAGTAAATGAGGTGAAGCTTCACTTTGCAAAGAGTACCCAATCACATGCAAGGAAAATAAAAAAACAGTATTTTTGCTTGTACATAATTGGATGATGGAGGTCAGCAGAGCTTTTGCTCATTTACTAATAAGCCCTGGAGCAACTGCAAAGTGCAGTCTTTTTGCCTTTAGTAAATCAACCCCTTTGTGTTAATTGCAACCCAGATGTACCATTATCAAAAACAATTCGTACCGGGGGTTTCAGCACTCTCATGTTTCTTACTGCTTCCCTTTGAGTTGATGTCACAGCTGACGTGATAGAAGGTGAACAACAGGTGGTGCTTGTGGTGTAGATGAAGTGGAAGCTCAATTTTTACCTGCAAAAAAAAAAAAGAAGTTATATATAACCCGGTAGGCTCTGCTGTCTACTGACAGCTCACATTCCTTATGACAGGTTGCACCTGGTGGGAATCTGCAGCAGTTTTGTATATGTAAAAACTGCCCTATTTCCTGCTAAATTAGGTGCAGACCTGAGCTAGGCCCCTTTCACAGGGAAAGGGCTGCATTCTGATTAGTAGGGGATCCGCTCACATATCCCCTGCTGATTAGAGCAGGACGGACGGATGAGAGGTACGTGTCTGCTCAGTTTATGCAAAGCGGACACGGACAGAGTCCGCTCTGCTCTACATGCAGTTGGGTGTAAACGGACTCTGTTGCCTGTTCACACCCAACTACCTCCGATCCTCCTACACGGAGGAGATTGAATACTCTTCTGTTTGTTTTTTGTGGACTGGATCAGATCAGAGGTTGGCAGATGTAATCAGACACAAGTCTGTTTACACCTGCCGGTCCATAGGGGTGATGGACTGCCTGATCAGGTCTGCCTGAAAAACTGACAGGCAGACCTGATCGAAATGGTTGTGCGAAAGGGGCCTTAGTTTCTATTTCATTCTGAAACGGAAACTGGTGCAGGTGGCACCTATAGACCTGAAACAGTACTATCTGCTTAGTTAAAGTGGAGGTAAACCCTCACATATACCCAGTGAAGTGAACAGCCTCAGATGATACACAGCGATTAAACAAATCTCCCTACATAAGTTTTACATGTATATCTGCTGTCTTTAGCTTGCTATATTCTTTAGAATTTTTTCTTCCTGTTCAGCATTTAGAGTGAAGTCTTGGCATACACTGTGGGACAGCTGATTGGAAGAAAGGCACCCCCCCCCCCCCTACCAACTCCGCATAGGCAGAGGAAGGAAGGAATGTGCAGAGCTATGCTGTGGATAGACAAGCTCTCTGCTAATCTATTTATAGCACCCACCCGACACAATTTTTAGGCTGTTTTTATCTCGGTTGTCTGAGAACTTGTCAGAAATTATCATGCTGATAACAGAAGATCGGAACAGCAGAAAGACACAGGACTTAGGGCTTTGGAGAGAGATAAGTAAACACTACAGATATATGTGCTTAGGTCAAATTTTATGAATCAGGTTTACATCCGCTTTAATGCGGCGCACGCCACTCCCAACAGTTTCCATTAAAATGTTGCAGGAAGCTTAGTTACTTCCCCTGATTAAAATGTCACAGGAAGCTCAGTTACTTCCCCTGATAGGGAATATTTGTAAACCCATTATTGTAATTATTCACCAAACAGGTGTATTCTTCTGGTGCATGTGCTTTAAATGACAGTAAATTATTCACCTGCAGTGGATATTTGGTAAATGTCACATTCACTGCTCTGTAAAATGCAGCTTATATACTTTATGTTCATATGTAAAGGAAAAAAAAGATTCAACATTTTTCCAGAATTGGTAAATGCAAATTTAGATTTTTTGAGGAGAGAAGGAGCATGAACATAATTGATTTTAGCCATAGAACACAGCATATTTGTGTTCAACATACCACAACATACCATATCTTGGTATACATCCCAAGATGTATACCAAGCACTCTGTATATCCTTCCAAGCGTTTTCCCATCACACAAACAAATCGAATAAATAAACAGAATAATTCCTCACCTCATCATAGAACTCCGGGTTTTGATTGTGATGTAGGACAATGGCGTATGCCCTTGTTGTGAATACTGGACCACCAGGCTTTCCATAAATGCACTGCAACCAGGAATATGACAAGATAACATACTGTATGAGTAGACAGTGCTAAAGACTGGTCATTCAAATCTAACTGCATACTTATTTTGAGGGTCAGTTTTGATGGCATCAGTTTGAGACGTCTGAAATAATTAGGAATTAACAGGAGCATTAGACCTGTAGTTGACTTCCATCTGACCTGCCTTAACAAGTTCCCGCCTGCACAATAGCCAAAAGTCGGCTACAGCACCGCTTATATTGCCGAGAGGGCGTCCATGTATGTCCTCCATTGATCGCGCTGTTCTTAGGACACAGCTGATCACAGATGAGGGTAAAGGGCCAATGACAGCGACCCTTTACCACATGATCAGCTGTGTCCAATGACCGATAACCAGCTTGTGTGAAAGGGACTATTGCACTGATAATCAGGGCACTGATAATCAATGTCCAGTGCTGCCAATCAGTGCCCACCAGGGCCTCCTCATCAGTGTCACCTATCAGAGCTACCTATCAGTATTGCCTACCAGTGCCCATCAGTGTCACCTATCAGTGCCCTTCAGTGCCGCCTATCAGTGCTAAACGGTGCCACCTATCAGTGCCCAACGGTGCTACCTATCAGTGCAGCCTCATCAGGGCCCACCAGTGCCACCTCATCAGTGCCACCAGTGCTGCCAATCAGTGCCCACCAATGCCTCCTCACTGGTCTCACCTATCAGTGCTGCCTACCAGTGCCTATCAGTGCCACCTATCGGTGCCCATGAGTGCTGCATTTCAGTGCTGCCTATCAGTGCCTATCAGTGCCACCTATCAGTGCCTTTCAGTGCCGCCTATCAGTGCCCAACGGTGCCACCTATCAGTGCCCACCAGTGCCGCCTCATCAGTGCCACCAGTGCTGCCAATCAGTGCCCACCATCGCCTCCTCACTGGTCTCACCTATTACTGCTGCCTACCAGTGCCTATCACTGCCACCTATCGGTGCCCATCAGTGCTGCCTATCAGCACCACCTATCAGTTCCCATCAATGCCGCCTATTAGTGCCTCCTCATCAGTGCCCACCAGTACAGCTTATCAGTACCCATCAGTGACACCTCATCAGCGCACATCAGTGAAGGAGAAAAATTACCTGTTTGCAAAATTTTATATCAAACTATGAAAAACATATTTTTTTCAAAATTTGCAGTCTTTTTTTGTTTGTTTAGCAAAAAATTAAAAACCCAGTGGTGATTAAATACCACCAAAAGAAAGCTCTATTTGTTTGAAAAATTATAAAAATTTCATATGGGTACAGTATAGCATGATCACACAATTGTCATTCAAAGTGTGAAAGCGCTGAAAGCTGGAAATTGGCCTGGGCGGGAAGGGGGTAAAAGTGCCCAGAAGGCAAGTGGTTAAAGGGCTTGTTCACCTCAATAAAAAAAAAAAAACACTTCAAAGTCACACTACACCATAGCAGCACTCTAAGCTAATTACATCTTAAAACCATGACTTTGTACAGCTATAGAAAAACATGGTGGAGCAATGTAAAGCAGTGGTAGTTTCTCTGGCAGGCCTCTTTTATTGGCATAAAGCCCACAGACATGGAGAGATCTGATTAACATAGGGTGCTGCTATGGTTTTGGTGTGACTGCTTTGGTGTGACTGTTTTTTTCTTCTATTACAGCAAACTAACCCTTTAAGCAGGTTTTGCATTCCGAAAGACTTCTATAGGAATGCAACCCCTGCTCGAAGCAAACAAAATTCCACTGATGTAGGTCCTATAGCTGTTAAAACCCAGACCGTGGTTTAGTAGGGCCCAACTCTTTACTCCTTTTGATGTTGCTTATGAAGTTGCTCAACTTTGTTGCATCTGTCTGTATGAACAATTGCTGCATTACATTCTTCTTAGTAGCATTGAATGATAACTAAATGTAAATGTAATTACAAATTGCAAGCAGTGTTGTCAGCCTTCTCCCTGCTGGACTACATAACCCCTCCCCCAATTGACAACACATGGGGAAGGTGTTCTGTAATCCAGTAAAGCATTGCTAAGACAATGCTTACAATACTTGGAATTTCATTATAGAAGAGGCAATGTATTGACAATACACTGCAGAAATTTAGGAGCGCACAGGTTTTCTGGCAGGATCAATGGGTATTTTTCTGTAATAGCAACATTTTGTAATGAAATGAATAGCATCTTTCACTGATCAAGCACCAATGGCTTTAAAGTAGAATTATAGGCAAAACTTTTTTTTTTCCATTTTGGATAGAGCAAAGGAGGGTTAGAACCTGTCAGTTTTTTTCGCCATCTGTGTCCTGTTTCAGATTTTCCTTCACTTCCCGTCCCATAGTCAATCAGGAAGCAAGAGGAAATCCCTACAAAATTAAGGGAATCACTGGGGGACCCCCAAGTCACCAGAACTAATGTCCCCCCATGTCCACATTGGAACATTTGCCCTCTATTACTTTTCTGGAGACCACCTAAAATTTGGGATTTTCTTTTACTTTCACTTTCAATGATAATAGTAAACAGGACAAATAGAGAGGGAGGATCTCCTTAACAGAGACACAGACAGCAAAAAAATCTAACAGGAGTTTTATTCCTTCTCCTCTATCCAAAACTAAAAAAAAAGTTTTGCCTTTAGTTTAGTTATACATTAAGTTTCAGTACTACTGTGTATAAAAGATAGTAATAAAAGGCACCTTTAGTGCTTGTGTATCAGGCTCATCCGAATCTCGGCATTCGATCATGACTGCAATATTCCTAGCCTGAAGGGAAATAAATTATTAAAAAAAAATATTTTATGAATGAATAGGAAATATTGCTTCCCAATAATATCATCCCAATCCATTGGTGTTTGTTTACCTTGGCAAACGTTTTCTGATTATCGTACTTTAAGAGCAGAGGGTAAACATAGAAATGGTTTCGGTAGGTAGTGAACGGGTAGCAATATTTTGTTACTTCCGGCACAAATTCTTCCACTTCCACAGCAACCCTCTGATCTTCTTTGTTGTACGGCCTGACCGGAATATAGGAAGAAGTGACGCAATCTGACAGAGGAAACATAGTAACATAATCAGTTCATAGATATTAATTCAAAACAATCAGTCTGGCCATTTTCATTTATCTGAGATACAGGGGTTGATTTACTAAAGGTAAATAGGCTGTGCACTTTGCAAAGTGCAGTTGCCCTCTGCAAGTGCAGTTGCTCCAGAGCTTAGTAAATAAGCAGAATATCTGCTGACTTCCATCATCAAATCATGTGCAAGCAAAAATGCTGGTTTTTTTTTTTGTTTTTTTTCCTTGTGTTTCATTAGGCATTATTTGCAAAGTGAAGCTTTGCCTCATTTACTAAGCTCTGGAGCAACTGCACTTTGCAAAGTGCACAGCATATTTGTCGTCAGTAAATCAACCCCACAATGTCTGTTTTACAGAGCACATCAGCTCCCAAATTTGCTATCATTGTACTGAAAAACCTGTGTAGAGAGAATACTTTCTCAGGGTCTTAGCTTAGGACATTGAGAATAATGAAATAAACATTCCCCCGGCAATATGTAAAGAGAATAGTTTTCTGTTGCAGGCTTAACCTTCCTCTCCAGCCACCCAGTATCAGGAGTGGGACCCCCACATTTGAGAACACAACACATTCAACACCTCAATCCTCAGAAAAGCCACTCACCATAAAAGCCAAGGTTAGGACCACTTGTTGACCGCCTAACTGGGAATATACGTCATGACCTTGACGTTAAATGCCGGGGTTATGGCTGCAGCTAGATCCAGGGAGTGCAACCCACTCCCAATCACAGTGGGAGTGGGTTGCCAGCAGCACTCGTGCACGCCCCAGAACCAGAAGTGAAGGATCCACAGGAGAGCCGCCTTGCCGCCGTATATGTACAGTATTCGGTCGGCAAGCGGTTAAGATAAATAAACCTTCTATGTGCAGCAGTCCCCCTAATACTCACCTGAGCCCATCTCGATCCAGAGATGTTGCAGGAGTGTCTCAGTTGCTCTCTCTCCTGATTGGCTGAGACACACAGCCGGCGCCATTGGCTCCCGCTGTTGTCAATTGAAGTCAGTGAGCCAATGAGGAAAGAGAGGGGGCGGGGCTGAACCACAGATGCGTATCTGAATGGACACATAGAGCAGCGGCTCGGGTGCCCCCATAGCAAGCTGCTTGCTATGGGGGCTCTCGGCAGGGGGGAGGGGCCAAAAGTGCGAGTGAGGGACCCGAGAAGAGGAGGATCTGGCTGCTCTGTGTAGAGCAGGTAAGTATAACAGATTTGTTCATTTTAAAAGAAAAAAAATGGGACTTTAGTATCACTTTAAGTGGTTAAAGAAAAGCAATGCACAGACAAGTCCACCAGGTGCAACTTGTCTATGAACTGAAGTTTAACAACTAATTTACTGAGTTTAATTCCCCAGAAAATTGTTACAATTCTTACCCCAGCACTTGCAGTTTGCAACTTTCAATGCTGTTGGCTCCTGCTCATTCAGTGCTGCTTTCCTGAGCTTCTGGTCTTAACAGGAAAAAGTTAACAGTGGACAGCGCAGTCTAAAGCCAGTCTGTTAACTTGGAGAAGGGAGGGGGAGAATGAGGGAGGAGCAGGAAGTGCCAAGCCTTGTGTTTTTATTATTGCACATGGTGTAGGAAGCCACAACTCTATTCCCTGCATGCAAGGGTGACTCCATAGGATGCTGCAAAACATGGTAAACTATTTTTTAAGCATATTTTCCTCAAATGATATACGCAGTGTTTATGGAATGATGGTATGATATACGTTATTTCTCATATTTGTCCATGAGATAAAAAAAAAGGTTAGGGCAGTACAGTGACAGTATACGACAGGTTAGGGCAGTACAGTGACAGAATACGACAGGTTAGGGAAGTACAGTCACAGTATATGACAGGTTAGGACAGTACCTTGACAGTATACGGCAGGTTAGGGCAGTACAGTGACAGTATATGGCAGGTTAGGGCAGTACAGTCACAGTATATGACAGGTTAGGGAAGTACAGTGACAGTATATGACAGGTTAGGGAAGTACAGTGACAGTATATGACAGGTTAGGGCAGTACAGTGACAGTATGTAGCAGGTTAGGGCAGTACAGTGACAGTATGCGGCAGGTTAGGGCAGTACAGTGACAGTATATGGCAGGTTAGGGCAGTACAGTGACAGTATATGACAGGTTAGGGAAGTACAGTGACAGTATATGACAGGTTAGGGAAGTACAGTGACAGTATATGACAGGTTAGGGCAGTACAGTGACAGTATACAACAGGTTAGGGCAGTACAGTGACAGTATGTGACAGGTTAGGGCAGTACAGTGACAGTATGCGGCAGGTTAGGGAAGTACAGTGACAGTATACGACAGGTTAGGGAAGTACAGTCACAGTATACGGCAGGTTAGGGCAGTACAGTGACAGTATACTGCAGGTTAGGGAAGTACAGTGACACTATACGGCAGGTTAGGGCAGTACAGTGGCAGTATAAGGCAGGTTAGGGCAGTATGTAGTGACAATATACTGCAGGCTAGTTCAGTATGCAGTGACAGTATACAGCAGGCTAGTTCAGTATGTAGTGACAGTATACGGCAGGCTAGTTCAGTATGTAGTGACAGTATACGGCAGGCTAGTTCAGTATGTAGTGACACTATACAGCAGGCTAGTTCAGTATGTAGTGACAGTGTACGGCAGGTTAGGGAAGTACAGTGACAGTATATGGCAGGCTAGTTCAGTATGAAGTGACAGTATACAGCAGGCTAGTTCAGTATATAGTGACAGTATACAGCAGGCTAGTTCAGTATGTAGTGACAGTATAAGGCAGGCTCGTTCAGTATGTAGTGACAGTATACGGCAGGTTAGGGAAGTACAGTGACAGTATACAGCAGGTTAGGGCAGTACAATGACACTATACAGCAGGCTAGTTCAGTATGTAGTGACAGTATACAGCAGGCTAGTTCAGTATGTAGTGACAGTATACGGCAGGCTAGTTCACTATGTAGTGACAGTATACAGCAGGCTAGTTCAGTATGTAGTGACACTATACAGCAGGCTAGGTCAGTATGTAGTGACAGTATACGGCAGGTTAGGGAAGTACAGTGACAGTATACGGCAGGTTAGGGCAGTACAATGACACTATACAGCAGGCTAGTTCAGTATGTAGTGACAGTATACGGCAGGCTAGTTCAGTATGTAGTGACAGTATACGGCAGGTTAGGGAAGTACAATGACACTATACAGCAGGCTAGTTCAGTATGTAGTGACAGTATAAGACAGGCTCGTTCAGTATGTAGTGACAGTATACGGCAGGTTAGGGAAGTACAATGACACTATACAGCAGGCTAGTTCAGTATGTAGTGACAGTATACTGTAGGCTCGTTCAGTATGTAGTGACAGTATACGGCAGGCTAGTTCAGTATGCAGTGACAGTATAAGGCAGGCTAGTTCAGTATGTAGTGACAGTATAAGGAAGGTTAGGGCAGTGTAGGGTGAAATAGTGACATGTTAGGTCTGTATGTAGTGACAGTGTGCTCAGTCACTTACAGCATGGCAGGTGTTGGAGATTCCCGGGCAGCTGTGCTCTCTCCTCCCCTTTGTTCTTTAGCTGCAGGATCAGCCTGAGGGGAGGAGTCTGTAGGAGGAGTGGAGGAGGTAGCCACACCCCGACCCCACCCACCAACTCCGGCAGCCTCAGGAGATAGTGAACATCCCCGAGGGACAGCCTAAGCTGATTAGACAACGGGGGAGTTTTACAGACAGCCTCCCCCACACCGCTGGACTCTCTGCTATCCCGATCGACTTTTTACCGCTCATTAAGGGTATTGTACTGGCTTAAAAGTGGCCCTGCCTGACGCCACCCCTGCAATCCGGGGACAGATTTGTTCCGGGGTGAGTGTCCTCAGTCCGGGCACTGTCCCCGGAAATCGGGGATGTCTGCTCACCCTACTTTAAAGTGTATGTAAACACTAACAAAGAACATCTATAATTTGATTATGTGCTCTGTTAAATATAACTGATGACTGTAAATTAAAATGTCAGAAATTCAGAGATGTCTTGTGCACACTTCTAGTGTTATTTCATGTAGTCCAGTTAGCCCTCCTAGTTCCTACTGTATCTTGGGAATACAGGATGATTGGTGTCTATGTTGTGGAGATGAGAGAGTGGATGGGTTTAAGTAGTTTGGCAAAGGACAACTGGGCAGGGCTGTCATCTCACAGCAGGACCTAGCAGTAGAGTGCATTTCCGGCAGATCAACAGGTATTTTTTTGTGTTTACGTGGTCTTTACCGCTTGTTGATTCAAGCACTGTGACGTACCCAAACATCACAGTGTACTTCCTGGCTTGGCAGCGCACTCGCTTGTTCCCCCTGCAGACCCATGCTGTGAATGGTCACGAGTTTGGCAGCAGACTTCAACTAATGATTTCAGCTTAAACCTGCTGATCGGCTGTGCCCAATCACAGTACAAAGTTCTGTCTTTACAAACACACAGAACTCTATGTACAGATAATAGCGATCTGGCTGTTTCTTCTCCCTGAAAAGCAGGGAGAAAAAACAACCATTTCAGTAAGTAAAAACAGCACACATTACACTAGTTAGGCATACAATTAACTTCTTGATTGCCCCTTGATGTTAACCCCTTTCCAGTCAATATCTTTAGCACATATACAGTGTTATCACTGATCCCTGTATTAGTGTCACTAGCAACGTCAGTGTAAATTAGTGACCCACCGAGTCAGTGTCTGTTGGTGCCAGATTGCCCGTCACACTATCAAAGTCACACTAAGTCGCTGATTACTGCCTTCACCAGTATAGCATCTATAGCTGCGTCAAGTGGTTATAGGTATATATCGTGGAGAAACATGCATGCAATGCAGAGAGATACAATTTTTTTTTGCCCTGAAACACACTTAAATTTTCTATGGATGGGGAGAAGTAATCATTTAATAGAGGCATAGGGGTTGATTTACTAAAACTGAAGAGTGCAAAATCTGGTGCAGCTCTGTATGGTAGCCAATCAGCTTCTACCTCAGCTTGTTCAATTAAGCTTTGAAAACAAAACCTGGAAGCTGATTTCTATGCAGAGCTACACCAGATTTTGCACTCTCCAGTTTTAGTAAATCAACCCCAGAGCTTTACGAAATGTTAGAAAATCTCTTAAACTTTTTCAGCTTGATACACAGGGGCTGAATATCTGCCAATATCAGTTGGTTCAACATAAACCTACTGACATTTGGCCAGTGTGTACAGCAGCCTGTCTGCCTAATGTCCAGCTTCTTTTGAATTGGCATGCTGAAAAACCAGCAGCCGGCCGGCATCCGACCAGAGTTGGCAGCCAATGGCTGCGAGTGCTGACCGGTGTTTTTTGGTGGAGGGCAGTCCCCCGGTCAGAACACCATAGATCAGAGGAGAGATCGTTGTACTAACATCGCATTGTTAATACAACAAGCTCCTCGCAACCGCCTACTTTTTTATTTGCTCAGCCTACTGGGTTGAATGAAAAAAAAAAACTACCTGTGTGTACCAGGATTTAGACATTCTTCTTAATGCTTAAAAGGGAATAGCTACGCAGCCTGTTTAAGATAACCATTGTCTGATTCTTCAACCTCCTGAAGTCTGGGCATATATTCCAGAGATCTACTGTGTTCTTCATTGCATGCTGGAAGAAAATGATATATCTTCCCTGCAATAGGAGGGCAGCTAATAGGCAAATGCAGTACCTCACATACTTACAAACTATGGAGTCTATTTGTAAATGTTTTCACCCAAAATGTATACAATATCACTCCAAATACACAAATTTTTCAAATGAAATCCCAATAAATGTGTGTGAATCTTGGGTAAACATTTAATAACAGAGCCCTATATATCTGCTCTCAGCCCTTTCAATACTTCATTATAAAAGCAAAGTATCCCGTATATGATGAAGATCTTGGAGGCTCCAAGGAGAACAGAGAGCTAGAGTCATGCCTTATGTGTCAAAACAGGGAATGCTGCCATTGCCTCATAATAAATGGATGTAATTTTAATTTGTTCAGAAATCCCATCTACGATATGCTTTGAAAGCTTGTGCCTGTTTAATCAATTTCACCCTGATGTCATTTCATCTGGCAGAGGACTCACCCACCCCATACTATGCTGCTTGATTAAAAACTAAACAGCTCCTGATGACTTATCTTTAATTTGAAGTACATTTGCTTCTGGATCTCATGTGACATAATGAAACCCCAAAAGGATTTGTCAATTAAGAGTGCAAGGAGCAAAGTGTCGTAACCCGCAGCAACCAATAAGAATTCATGATAGTAAAGGCAGAGCACTACAAAATGGACTCTGATTGGTTGCTATGTGTACTGGACCGTTCTTGGAATTATTGAATAGGCTCTCACTCACACAGCCTGACGTTCTAAATAAATATTGGTTTTGCCCTTTTTTGCTTAAACGTACAAATAACAAATCATACAGTATGTAGAAAAATACATTTTCCCTTTTGAACACTCAGAACATGTATAAGTACTTGCTCCTGGAATAGTAATACGTGTTATCCCTAGAGAGGAGGCAGATTTATTTTAACATTTTTCTACGTTCCACTGTGATTGGCAGAGTAATCTCTACATAGGAAGAAACATGGGAATTCCAGGAACTTTAATAGAGGTCAGCAAAAACTATGTCTGCTGTATGGGAAAAAAACTTTTTTACTCTACTTTAATAACACACAGTGGATGTGTTCCTCTTTATGAGCAGTTACCGCTACACACAGCAGAAACCCTACTAAACAACATGAAGTGGGGGATTCTACAGGAGTCTACAGGACATTACTGAAAAGTATTAAAGACAGCAATCACACAGCAGTATTTTCCCTTCTTTTTTTTTTTTTTTTTTACTCTCAAGAACTTACTGGAAAAGTCTAGAGGAACACAGTCTATAGAAACATCCAGGTGTCCAGGAATCACTTGTAGCTTGGTCTTTTCTGGTCTGCAACAGACAAGGGATAAATATCACTGTGAGTATTTGTTTGGTGTTTGATCTCAGGATTGAATGATCAGGTCCAAAATTGCCTGCTCTTGTTTATTATAAAGCAGACCTTCACACAATTAATGCTCTAGCACTGTACTCTCCCCTCGCTCAGTAATCAAAAACGTGATTTTTTTTTACTCTGGGCCTGCTTTCTGGGATATGTAAGTCACATATCCCTGCCAGTTGCAAGAGCATTGACACATAGGGGCCAGCAAGCAGAGCTGCAGCGCATTAGCCGGGGCCAGCTGCCCACACCCAACTTACCTTTCCTTCAACAGTCACTGTTGCTCGCTGGCGCCAGCATCTCCGGCTGGGTGCCAGTGGTCAGCCACCTTTACTGGCCTGAGCAGGATGACATCACTCCTAAGCATTCGCAGATGTCAGTTACCCTGAGACACAGGGACTGTGTTCACTAATGTATGCTGAGCTGTGCATGTGCAGCTTAGCTTACATGATGGTGAAGACAGTGAGCAGGCAGGTAGGTGTATTTTATTGCAGAAGAGACACTGCATGTCTCCTCTGCAATAAAGATTCTTGCCTGCTTGCAGCATGTGACAGTGGAACTTTAGTTACGATTCAAGTTAATTTGCGATGAACCTAAGGAAACTGAATTTATAGTGTTTTAGGTCTCTCAACAGTACAAGTGAAATCACACAATTAAAGAGAATGGACAAATAACATTTACTAATAACAGATGACAGGTTACAGAAAATAGCAGCCTTAGTTCTCACTCTCAGGGTCAGACTATCTCAGCAAGAGGACAGCAATCGTGTTTGCACTACTTTCACCAACAAGTGAGTATCATGGCGAGTCTGTGCTTGGAAGAAATTGTGCAAGGACAGGCAGCTATCTAACCACCCATTCATTCTTGGGGAGATATCTGCCCAACTGAAGCCAGCCTAAGAAGAACCGTGACCAGTCATTCCAGAAATTAAAATAAACAGATGTTATAGGCCAGACAAGCACATACTTCCTGTATTCAGCCAGCAGCTTTAGCAGGTCGTCGATGGAAAGTTTGCTGCTATCCTGTTTGTAAAGAGGAGAAAATTTCCCTTCGATGTCCAGCGTCCCCTGAGTGTCCTTGAATACTGGCCTTAAAAAAAACAAAAAACACACAATTATTTACACAAAAGAAAACCATTATGGGTTTAATAGATCATTTTATTAAATTTTTTAATAATTTTCTGACTGTTATGAAGCTTATAATTTCTGACTGACTTGTATACTGTATTTTAATTTCTTGAATAGAATTGTTACATTACAAATACACATTTAATACAAGGTACTTAAATGATAATTAGCTTGCAAAGCACATTGGGATTTAGCCCAGCAGTTCACCTTTTGACTCTCACTCTAGCTGAAAATCAAAACAGTCTCATGTGAGCTAGTGGAGTCTTTACATATGGAACATAACACTGCGCCCCTTCATTAAGGTGACAGACTGACAGGTAATCCTCCTGCCTGCATTGGAACAAATGTAAAGTTTCTGTGGTTTTAAAATGATGTCTCATTCTGGCAGTGCCCTTTGACAGTAGACAGTCCTAAATGCCCGCACTTCCTGGGAGATCTCCTTTAGCCTGTCCCGTGCTTTTAAAATGCAGAGCAATGACAGGACTTTTGTTGCCTGCTCTTGGCTTATTCCTCCAGTGTTTTATTATTGGCTAGTAAGCTTTTCCTTTATAATAAGCAACAGTCAGGCAGGAATTATCAAGCCATAGCTGATAACCACAAAGGTGGTCACTTTTTGCAGACCATGGCACAACAATTTAGCAAACTCCAAAGTGCTTTGAAGGTCAAATGGCAGGTCATATGGAGGTGCCAGACATATAAGGTAAGTTTTGTGCTTCAGATTACTGAAACATTTTGCAGTAATCAGATTGTGGCCGCATGTCCGAGCAACCTCTGATGTCCAGGAGCAATTACCGTATATGCTCAAGTATAAGCCGAGTTTTTCAGACCATTTTTTAGGCTGAACCCCCCCCCCCACCACCACCACGGCTTATACTCAAGTGAGCCGTACCTTTCATTACTAAAACAGCGTGTGTCTCCCGCTGTGTTATGCATTCTGTTCGGCCGTCCATTGTAACAAAGCCCCGCCTCCTCCTCGTCCGTGATAAAGAAACACTGATACAATGCTGGGAAACTGTATCAGCGTTCTGTCTAGGCGGGGCTTTGTTACAATGGACGGCCGAACAGACTGCATAACACAGTGGGAGACACCCGCTGTTTTAGTAATCACAGGTACAGCTGCAGATGGGCACAGTGAGATTACAGATGGGCACAATTAGGCTGCAAATGGTCACATTGAGACTGCAAATGGGCACAATTAGACTGCAAATGGGCACAGTGAAGCTGCAGATGGGCATTGTTTACCCAGTAGCTGCTGCATTTCCCCACCCTAGGCTTATACTCGAGTCAATATGTTTTCCCAGTTCTTTGTGGAAAAATTAGGTGCCTCGACTTTTATTCGGGTCGGCCTATACTCGAGTATATACAGTATATAGTGCTGCAAATCAGCCAATGACATTTCACAGAATGAAAGAATGATTACCTTGCAGCCCAGGCAAATGGCATCCTGTAATGACCAAGGCGACTGCATACTTGCTTAGCTATTTTGTGCACTTTCTGTGCGGTCTGAGAAAAATAAAAAAATGTATAATTATATATATATGCATGATACACAAATCGTCAAATACTTTAAACAGTGTCCATTGCTGTGAGTTTCTTCATATGCTAATGAGAACCAAATTTAAATAAGCATATATAAAAATTGGCATGTGATAGAGACGTTTTTATTGCGATCACACTGGCAGGATTAGATGCAAGGAGCTAAACGCCCAGCGTGCATGTGGCCTAAATCTAAAGGTGACATGAAATGCAGACTATTCTAAAGAAATGACATTATTATTATTTACTGAAGGCAAATAAAAAACAGCATTTTAGCTTGCACATGATTGGATGATAAAATCAGCAGAGCTTCCACTCATTTCAGATCTACCCCTTAGATTTAGAGCGACTGCACTTTCAAGTGCACTTGCAGTGCAAAGTGGATTTGCCTTTCATAAATAACCCCCATAATTATCATTTGCCTTGTCATATTGCTCCTATCCAAACATAAGCAAAGATGTAATTACTTTTCAAATACAAGAATATGATTTTGTAATATATACACTTACTAACTCTCTGATATAAGGCCTACACTTTAGGTATAGGCGTCCTTTAATTTATATACATAACTTTCATTTCCCCGTTATAGCTACAAAGGAAATGTTTGCATAAACAGGAAGATATTCATTCGATGCAAAGGAAGTCATTGAATAACAGCAAGGAAGGAAGTCATCAGTATAAGAATCCATTCATAAACAATGAAGTGAAATAATTAATTTACTTGCTGAGAAATCATAGGCTTTCTGGAAAAATCTGCATTTCACAACAATACCTTAGTGGGGTCAGAAATTTTGATGTACGGCTCTGCACAATGTGTGATATTCCCTTGTAATACCTTTTCCACACGTGCTACCAGGAAAATCTCAGGATGTGGATTTGTTACTGAGAATATTCCCTATAACCAAGAAAAAGAAACAAATGAGTCGAAAAGTGCCATCTCCTCTCCTCTAAACAGCAGTGTTAAAATAAATTGTATTTATACTGTATAGTGACTACTGTCCACTGAATATCTGATTTTACTGCCATCAAAAATTTAACAGGGAATAAAAGAAGTGTGCAAAGTACAGTAATCTCGTTGATCTGCTTCAGTAAATTCTAATCCGATTGGTGTCAGTGATGGCTATTTTCAATTAGTTTAGTAAGGCTAGCCATACTATTAAAAATATCAAAAACCAATAGACTTACCCAGCCACACATGGATGGAGGAATCCATGCCCACTATTGTATTCTGACAGCCACTGTTCCCGCAGCTGTCAAAATACCCAAACACTGATTGCATCTGATTGGCTGCAGTCACTGTTCTGCCTAGAAATTTCCACCCAGCTACTTTGATTTTTAGATCAAAGTTTGTTGTGCCAGTTGGTGCCAAAATTGCCACCTATAGCCCACATTTCACCAAGAATCAACTATAATTAGAGCTGTGTATGGCCAGCATAATGTGTTGATTGAATATAATGTGGAAATGAAAATATAAAGATATAAAAAAATATAAAGGCGTCACAAAACATAATCCACTTATAAATATTCAACAAAACTGAACCATTTGCTTTTTGTCTTGCAGCAGAAACTCAGTTCTTTTTTAGTTTTTGCCTATTTACAGTTCCTGACATCTCACTGATACAATCCTCCTTTTATCTGTTGGACATACAGGGGCTCTTTTCATGCAAAGGCCCTGATTTATCAAGCCACTGAATCATTTAGGGCAGGGGTTGGGAACCTATGGCTTGTGAGCCAGATGTGGCTCTGTTGATGGCTGCATCTGGCTCTCGGCTCTCAATCCGCGGATCGTGTGGTGTGCCGATCCGTGGATTGAGCCCAAAGGAAAGACCGCGGCTTCGGCCTAGCTCCAGAGCGGCGGCTATCTTGGTACACCCGGCGGCGGCCTAGGTGAGTGGCGCGCTGACGTCATCATCACCCGCCTCAACTGCTTGTGGATCTGCCTGCTTGTGTAGTGGTAAGCAAGCAGACAATCGTAGGGGAGATGTGGGTATTACAGTGGGGTAGATGTGTACATTACAGTGGGGGAGATGTGGATATTACAGTGGGGGAGATGTGGATATTACAGTGGGGGAGATGTGTACATTACAGTGGGGGGAGATGTGGATATTACAGTGGGGGAGATGTGGATATTACAGTGGGGGAGATGTGGACATTACAATGGGGGAGATGTGGACATTACAATGGGGGAGATGACGATATTACAGTGGGGGAGATGTGGATATTACAGTGGGGGAGATGACGATATTACAGTGGGGGAGATGTGGACATTACAGTGGGAGGAGATGTGGATATTACAGTGGGGGAGATGTGGACATTACAATGGGGTAGATGTGGATATTACAGTGGGGGAGATGTGGATATTACAATGGGGGAGATATCAATATTACAGTGGGGGGAGATGTGGATATTACAGTGGGGGAGATGACGTGGATATTACAGTGGGGGAGATGACGACATTACAGTTATAATTAATCGAAATTAGAAAATTAATTAATTTTTTTTTTTTTTTAAATCGATTAATCGAACACGAAAAGTCGCATTAATGGTAAGAAGTACTTTATTCATCATTGGTTAGCAACAGCATAACAAACGTTATTAAAAAGAATTCAGAGACTTAATGTACTTTAAAAGTGTTGGTCTTACATAAAATGCACACATTTACTTGTATTTAGTTTTAAACATATTGTATGGCTCTCACAGAATTACATTTTAAAATACGTGGCGTTCATGGCTCTCTCAGCCAAAAAGGTTCCTGACCCCTGATTTAGGGCTTCTAAATAGTCCTTAAAGCGTGCTAAAATGACAACTAATAATACTGACAGGCTACTTTAGTATGCATTTAGTGTAAATATAATTTTAAAGATTGCTTTCAATATTTTTAAAACTGCACCTTTTGTTAACCAATTGAGGACACTAGATGTTCTACCCACACCCAAAAAAAAAAACCCATCATCATCATAGTGCACAGGAAGTGTGTTGCAAGTCCAGTCCTTCTGCACTTTCCTACCTCCCATTTATCTGCAGTTCTCGGCTCAGAAAATAAGCCGGGAACTGCGGTGTACTTACAGCATCTCCATCAGTTACAGCTGTCAAAAATAACTCTGACTCAGTGTTTAACACAGTTCAGTTACCGGGTTTCCCCTAAAATAAGACCTACCCCGAAAATAAGCCCTACTGTGATTTTAAGGGAGGGCTACAATATAAGCCCTACCCCAAAAACAAGCCCTAGTTTAAAGTGGTTATAAAATCCTAAAATGCACTGTATTACAGTATTATATAATGTAAACTGTGTATGTTTCTGTAACCTATCTATGATAAATACCTTCGTTACAGCATCACTCAGCGCTCAGCTGATCCTCCGCTGCTCTCCTCCTCTTCTCCCAGATGCCAGAGGGGGATCTCGCCCCCTCTGAAGTGCTGGGAGTGGGGAAGACAGCTCAGACAGGCCATGGAAGCGCTGAGCAGTGCTCAGCTGATCCCCCGCTGCTCTCCTCTTCTGCCAGCTGTCAGCCCGGAATCTTGGGCCCCACCTCTCACTGCAGTGCTCAGAGCAGGGAAGGCCGATCAGGCGGGTCATGGAAGCGCCGAGCGGCGGTATAAGAAGGTATTTATCACAAATATATTACAGAAACATGCACAGTTGACATTATATAATACTGTAATACAGTGCATTTTAGGATTTTAAAGCATTTTTACAGGTCCACTGGGGATTCCTGACAGGCAGAAAGAGAGATGGAGAGAGAAGACAGCACATGACAAGCCCTACCCCGAAAATAAGCCCTAATGGGTATTTTGTTGCCAAAATTATTTTAAGACCTGGGCTTGTTTTCAGGCAAACACAGTACCACATGAATAGATACAAAGTAATATTGTTACTTTTGTATCTTCTCTGTTTCATTTATCTGCAGATCAAAGGAATAAACGTATCTTTGCATATGCAGTCAATTAAAGGGTTAATTCACCTTTTTCAGGAAAAAAAATGGTTAATCTCCTTTTGTAGGTTTTTACATTTGTGATTCATATTAATGGAAAGAGGAGACAGCTTCCAAAAATGTTTGTTATTTCTAATATTCTTAGGACGCTATGTTGTTGGATCAGAGGTTTCATGGTACTATCAGAGACTTGAGCACGCCTTACCTCCTTTATGTAGTGGAAGTGAGATTCTGGGATTCCATTGATAAGAGCACACCTTACCTCCTTTATGTAGTGGAAGTGAGATTCTGGGATTCCATTGATAAGAGCTCCACTGGCTGACCCGCTCCTAGAATCCCTGGCTACATCACCAGAAGAGATACTCAACATTTCTCTTACTGCCGGGGGATTGAGATCCACATGGAAGTCAGCAGAAATTTTGCAGTTATTTTTCACATCAAATAGTGCCAAACTTAAGAAGAATGGCTCCACCTGAAAAAATTACATTTGCACTTACACATTTGAAGTAATCCTGTAATAGGTAATAGGATGTTAAAACACAAACAGCCCCTGAACAGCCCACTACTCCAATCCAAGAGCAAAAAGGTTGTCTTAAACTACAACTAAACAAAACAACACAAATATAATACGGTTCATCCTACCACTCCTTACACGTGGTGGCTGCATTAGTTTTCTTTTTTCAATTTTTTTTTCCATTCATTTTTACCTAGTGACTCTTCCTGTCATAGAGTGACACACTCCCTGTTCTATGGTGACAACAATTACTCACTGTACTGAATCTATGTGTATCTATGAGTCCATGGAGAAGCAGTGTTGTCACCCCCAAACAGGAAGAATATTAGATAAAAAATGTGACCTATGATTATCCAATGGGTAACAGCGCTACCGAAAGCTAAGTATCATGAACCAACATAAATATAACTTTTGATATCACATTAATACAATAGATAAATTATCAATAAGTGTCCATTTTATAGTGACATTCTCCAGATGATATAATCCAGAAAGTGAACATTCAACTCAGTGTCTATATTAAAAGTAATCATCCAAAGCCCATGCTCCAGAGACCAAAAGAAGTGCTCCACCGTGTATCTTCTCCAGAAGACCCCGATCACATAGATTTCACACCAAACTCTCCAGAAAATTTGGACTCCTTGTGTGAACAAGAAAGTCAGGAAATGCCTTTTCATTCTGGATGTCACATCCTCTGTATGATCCACACCTCTTCCTACTGTCCTCCAGATCCTATTTGCTATCCCAGACCTAGGGAAGGTACTCTGAATCCAACCAGTAGGGAGGAGGAAAAGAGATCCTACATAGTGAAAAGTACCACATAGAAACCTATGATGAAACATGCTGGGTGAGGGACTTCGGGTTTGACGTTACTTCCAGCACCGGAAACACGTGGCGGTTATCTTAGTGGTTTCTAAGGCCATACACTGTTTTTATCCATGTAAGTGCATTTCTTTTAATTTTTAAAAATAAAATTAGTACTTTTCACTATATGGGATCTCTCTTGTTCTTCCCTACTGGTTGCATACAGAGTACATTCCCTAGGCTAATACCTGGAACAGCAAATAGGATCTGGAGGACAGTAGAAAGAGGTGTGGATCATACAGAGGTTGTGACATCCTGAATGAAAAGACAAATGCTGTTTCTGACTCTCTTGTTCACACAAGGAGTCCAAATTTTCTGGTGAGTTTGGTGTGAAATCTATGTGATTGGGGTCTTCTGAAGAAGATACACGGTAGAGCACTTCTTTTGTTCTTTGTTTGGAGCATGGGCCTTGGATGATCACTTTTAATATAAACACTGAGTTCAATGTTCACCTTTTGGATTATATAATCACGAGAATGTCACTGTAATATATACACTTATTAATTATTTATCTATTGTATTAGTGTTAGCACAAACTTTTATGATTGTTTTCACAGTTAAATTGCAACCATAGCATGGGTATTTCTATTGATGTTTAGAGAAAATATTAGGCCTACAGAGCACTTCCCCGTGTCCTCATTCCCATAACATAAAGGGAGGTATTATGTAGTCCACAGAGAAAGCTGCGAACAATGTAGCTTTTAGCAGTGGAGCAGAGGCAGAGACCTCAGGATATTACCAGTTCACAAGTTTTCTGGCATGGTCAACAGGATTTTTGTGCACTGGTTAAACAGATATACGTAACAAAATGCCTTCAAACGTACATTTAACCGACCAAAAGAGAACAAATAAAAAATGTCATTTCATCATTAGTGTCTATATACAGTTTAAAGCCTCACTCAGGGCTTTAGGCCAGCAATACTCACTCCCCCATCAATTTCCGCCTCCAATTTCACTGCGGGGGACCAAAAATTCAGGGCTGCCCCAAAACCACCAGTCCCCTGCTGTCCCCTTGGTGCCATCTACTAAGAAAATGTCATGGACACCCGGAAGAAATGTCAGGTCCATGACATGGCTTAAGGTAGAACTAAAGTGAAAAAAAAAAAGGGAGCAGGCAGGCTCTTTATTGCAGAAGAGACATGCAATGTCTATTCTACAAAAAAATAAACCTACCTGCATGCCCACAGTTTTCTGTAGAATGTACACTGAGCTGCTTAAGTGTGATGGGATAACTTCACTCCTATGCATTCCGGGGAGAAAATGCTGCCGCCACTAAAGGACCTTGCGGGCACTGGACCATTGGAATGAGCTACGGTAAGTATTTTGGATTTTAGTGACCTTTAAGGTAAGTGAAAAGGGGCATTTACATATTGATTTTTTAGAATACAGTGATAAGATAGGAGGGATGGGAGGGAGGAGCGGGCAGGGAGTAAAATTTATCCTGGAGAGGGGCTTTAATTGGAACCACCTTAGAGCAGCTTGAAACTCATCCCAAACCCAAGAGGCTTCATCTCTAAAACACCGAAGGATAATGTGTAATTATGCAGGTTACATGTCTCTGCAATCTTTATTGCTTGTATACAGAGGTCTTGCCAGGGAATGAAGGGGCTGCTTAGTATGCTTAGTATAGGTGGCAGAGCTTAGCACAGGGATGTTGGAGATACCTAAAAAGCCTCAGACTTATCCCCAGTGATGTATTTAGGTTCTGTGCTGCCTTAGGCAAGACTAAGATCAGCCACCTCCCCCCCCCCCCCATCTAAATTTGTCCCAACCCAGCCGCAGTATACCGTTCTTGTCTCAGGGTCTGATGAGGAAGCTGCAGCCATTCACAGTGAACAGCTGTGGCTTTCTCATCAGACCATGAGACACGATTTGTCTCAGGCCACATATGTGGTCAATGGAGCAGAGGATGGGGTCAGCGGGGCAAAGGATGAGGCGGCATTGGTGGGCACTAATGAGGAGGCACTGATGAATCTTTCCTATAAAAAAAGGTAGTTATTACCAGGGGGCACAGATTTGGAGATTTGGGAAGCAATGTCATAACTTTGAAGTAGAAATACATACATTTGTCAGGGGTCCTTCTGAATTTTCAATGACATTTCCGACTAAATTAAAGCTCAGTTCCTGGCAATTCACTAAGAAATGTCGGCCGCTTTTTTCTTCAAATGGTCTTATATCAGGCTCAATCCCGGAGAAATCCAGTCGCTAATAGAATTACAGGGGAAACAAATTTGATTAACCACAGCTTTTTTTAGTTTAAGTTGAACTTTAGGCAAATATTAAAAAAAAAAAACTAAATGTAATTATTTTTTTTCGTTAAAAACCAATAAATACATACAGCTGGCATTTTTATCTTATCCTATCCTCATATCAGCCATCTGTAATCCTCTAAACCAGTGTTTTTCAACCTTTTTTCAATCAAGGCACCCTTTAAAATTATGAACAGTCTTGAGGCACCCCATTCTAAATTTTAAAAAACTATTCTAATAGTTTTACATAATGCATCAACATCCACATGTAGGACACTCAGCGTTAGAGGTGATTTACTATTTCAAAGCAAATACACTTTTGCACACTGGTACTGTCTACTATTCCGATGTTTCCCCCTCAATTTCTATCCATCAGTCAGCTGATGTCACCCCAGTGGTGAGGGAGAGGGGCACAGGATGGTCAAACAAGGATGCTGTGGAGGCAACAGACATCCTTATTAACTGATGACATCATTGATTGTTAGGATGCCAGTGTCTACAAAGTCATAATGGTGCATAATGAAAATCCTTGGTTTTGTGTAACTAAAAGGCAGGCTTTCTCCACCTGCTGGCTTGTATACACTTTCTGAACAGATTTTAGGCATTTGCCAAGGCACCCCTGAAGAAACCTCAAGGCGCCCCAGGGTGCCTGGGCACCCTGGTTGAAAAAGGCTGCTCTAAACAACAGCCTTGGAGAGGAAGGGGCAAACATCTCAGCCAATTGGGTATTTGTTGTTTTGTATAGTGCTTGTTAGCCCAGCAATGAACATACTTACAGGAGGTGAGAAAAAAGGGATGACCTCATCATGTTCCTCCTGCATCTTGTACCTTAATAATACAGAAGGCTAAACAGTGATCTTGCAGAACTGAAGTCATAGGTTCAGTTCACACCAATGACGCATAATTTATTTTTCTTGTTCTACCCATGTCTGCACAGGCTTCCTCCAGGGGCCCTGGTTCTCTCTCACATAAGAACATACCGGTAGGATAATTATTCTTTAGCTAAACGTTCCAGTGTGTGTTTTTGGGGCTTTAGCTTATAAGCTCCTTTTGAGCAACATCAGAATTTCTGCTAAGTCACAGGACAATATTTTCTAATGCGAGCGAAGCATCATCAATAATTTCTAATTCTAATGGGTAAAAAATATATAAGTAAATTTAAAAAACATGTCCTGACTAACTATGCATGAATTATTTATCAATTTGCTTTTATGCATTAAGGATGATATTTGGTACTTGAACTAATTGCCTTCTCACGTTTCAGCCTTCATTAAACCTCCATATATTCTTCAGATTCATTCAAAGCAAATATAACATCCACTTACAATAAGAAGTACCATGTTTTCAGGCCTAATTTATCAACACGCTTTTGCTAAGGAATAGAGTTGGTTCAACTTTCAGGTTCGAATCTTAATGGTAGTTGTGAGGAAATAACAGCTGTTAGTAGGAATATGATGATATTCTTAGTGGGTATCAGTCTTGACTCTTGAGTCCTGTGAGTATGGGTATAGTTCCCATGAAGGACACTACCCCATGGAACTTTCATGATCATGGTATATTTGTGTAGATTGCACTTCAAAAACATACAATTAACTGTGAATGACAGTAGTAGAGGCTTTAGATTAGAAGCTCCTTCTAGGCAGGAAGAGATGTAAAACATATCTATGTAGTTTGTACACAACCTATGAATATATGGGCCTATATAAACACAGTAACTAAAAAAAAAAAAGAAATGCACCTTCTTTTTTTACCTTTTCAGCCTCTTCCAGCCACTTTAAAAACTTGGACTCCCAGAAAAGGGGCAAATGACTACACTCCTTCCTCTATGCCACAATGGCTATAGATCACTGAGGAAATACGCACTGTCCCATGTGCGTGGGTGGTGGTGGTGGTGGTGGTGGGGGGGGGGTTGCCTTACTTAGCTTTATTCATCAAAGTTATTTGGTGACTGCTGCGAAAATAGGCAGGAACTCTAAGGTTAAGATGTGGCATCAGGGGGTGCCTGCTTTGGTAGGGCTAGGGAGGACGCTCATCAACTTTTCATTACCATATAGAAGCTATCACATAATGTTAAAGATATTCTGCTCAGACCCTACAGCCCCTTTTCTATTCTGAACAGGGAATAAATTATATACAGTATATCTCGCCATGCACGCTCAACATTATACCATTAAGTGAGACATTGAGAATACTACAACAGATGACGGAAGCCTGTAAGCGGAGTGTAAGGGGGCTTCTATAGTATACCATTCTCTCTGTGTCCCACTCCATAGCACTCTACAGCCAGGTTTGCCCCCAGTTTTTACTCTCTTACTTCCCAAGGTCATTAGCACTCACTCCAAGGGCTCTGGCTTGCCCATTAGGCTTTATGCATCCAGCTCACTACTCCCTTCATGTCGTTCTAGAGACAGGACTGCAGCTGTACACTTCTCCCAGGATCTCCAGGTGGATTAGAACTCACACTAGAGAACACTTAGCCTGGCCTAAAAGGCCATATGCATTCCACTCCTAATCCAGTTAGACCATGTTCACAGTCCATGTAAACCATATTTCGTGAGACAGGATGACTACAGCTAGCTCTTCCGTGTATAGGCTGATCTCATCCTGACCTTCTTTACTGTCCAGGGACTTTGCAGTAGCTGACTACACCTGCCGGTGTGTGGAGTGTTTGAATCCCATGCCCCAACTGCTCTAGGCTCCACCCAACCTGGCATATATATGGGCACTAATTCCACCTATTACATCACTACTGGAAGGCCCTATCTAAAAGGGGACCTAACACTCAATTACATAATTCCCTATTACCATACTTTTTTGGTTGCAGAGCCACCTAGTGGCAGACAAGCTAGCTGCACCTGCTTATAGGAAGACAGACACATCTGTAACCACTTCTCATTGGTGTTGATATCTGCCTAGTTTGGTTATCTTATAGTACACCTTACATGTAATTACAATCAAGAATTGGGGGGTTTATGGCTAGCAAGATGCATATTAAGTTATTGTCTTGGACAATTGAGCTGAAAGGTGAGCTAAGGGGAGCTATACCACAATAAATCCCATCACTGACCAGCTTCTGCCACCGTTATAAATGTAAATGATGGTGGTCATGAAGTAGAACTGTGAAATTAATAAGTGGCACATTTGTTATATTATTGTGGAAGGAGGTAAAGACACAAACTACAAAGGTTGGACTGGCATGCTCATCTACACCCTTGCTTCACTACATACCTGCCCTGAAACAAGCATGCAGGCCTAGTATCCTCATACTCATTTAGCTGCATGCTTGTTCCATGTCAAGGAGTTGATGGTAAAACAAGGATAAAGATGACAGCCAGAGTTATTGCAATGCCGTGTACACACAAGCGGACTTTTCAGCATCAAAGGTCCAACGGTCTTTCCAACGGACTTTTGACGGAGTTACGACAGACTTTCGACCGACTGGACTTGCCCACACACGAACAGACTAAAGTCTGTTCGAAAGTCCGTTGGTTTGAACGTGATGACGTACGAAGGGACTAGAAAAGGGATGTTCATAGCCAGTAGTCAATAGCTGCCCTTGAGTCCTTTTTTGTCCGTCGGACTAGCATACAGACGAACAGATTTTTTAACCGGACTCGAGTCCGTCTGAAAGATTTGAAACATGTTCCAAATCTAAAGTCCGTCTGATTTTTGACAGAAAAAGTCTGCTGAAGGTCCGATGAAGCCCACACACGGTCGGAAAAGTCCAGTCGCGTGTACACGGCTTTACAGTTCATAAAAGTGTGGATGCAAAAAGTTACATATTCGCTTGCCTGTTGTTACATATTTTCCTAGATGTATTTCATAAAAAGGTGTAAATCAGCATTATACTGCATATCAGCTGTACTGTCGTGTTAACCAATCTTTACTGGTTTAAAATGTCATCATCCTGGCTATGTAGCAGAGGTATGTTAATCAAAAGACTGAAGACAAAATGACATATTTTAGCATAACAAGTTTACATATACAGTACTGTATGTCCTTGTTCACAGGGGCATATTACAGAGCAAGCTAGTGTGAGGACCACGTTTGCCCTCACGGGGATGCACAGGTGTTCTGTGCATACCCATATAGGCAGTCCCATACATGTCAATTGGGATGTAGCGGCTGTACATATACCAGCTGCTGCTCCCAGTTTGACAGCCATGTCAGTGTGGGTGCCCAACACAGACAGCGTGCATTCGGGTCTATGCACCTGCACCCACATGGCTGTCAAAATGGGAGCAGAGGCTGTGCCTATGCAGTCACTGTGTCCCAAGTGAAATGAATAGGCAGCCTGCACAGGAATGCACAGAACACCTCTACATCCCCATACGGGCAAACACGGCCTGCGCACAAGCTTGCACTATAGTACACCCCCGTGTCAGTGAGGCCTATGTGCTTCATCAATGTCCCTTCTGTTTGCCTAGGCTTGTTCCATTTAAAATATTCCGATTATTTACCAGCACATCTGAGTCAAATGAGAACAGATTTTGTCGTCCTTCACTTCTGCTCATTTTATTCAGCTGCTCAGTCTCTCTTCCATACTGTAACCAAGAGATAAACAATTAATAATGAATATGAAAATATTACTGTTATTATTACTACTATTAGGAATTTATATAGACTCCATCCTCTAACAAGGTATGGTACAAAATATCAAATAAGACAATGTAGATGAAGACAACAGTGAGCAGTATCCAGCTACAGCCAATCAGGAAACATCATTTAAAAGTTTAGCTGCCCTAAAGAGCAGAAAGCTGATTTCTAATTGGCTACTACAAGTTAGATATCATTTATATTGTTTCAGTGCATGGCTAAAAAAAAAAAAAACAACTAAATCTACATTGTAATTTCACCCCACAATGATTCTATAGATAGAGATGTTTTTATATTCTGGTAAACTGCCTGACTGTTCAGTTGCCTTATGTAATCAGCAACAAAATATATGATGTATTTTTAGATAAAATAAATGTACAGCTTTTAAAAAGCGCCATTAATGCATTTAGTAGGCTACTGGTTTAAAATAACACAAGGTTTAGTAGTGCTCCTGTAGATGGCAGCTGGAGAGCCAGGCTTGTAAGCTTGCTCTGGGGCATTGCCAAATATACGTAGGTTTCTAAAACTTCATTTGTTGGTATAAGAGGACTGATTTCCTTTTTTGACATGCTATAAGTAAGCATGGCCAGGCATGCTACAATTTCATTGTACTTATTATTTTTGCAGAATGCATATGAAATTAAAGGAAAATATATTACCAAAAGTATTGAGACGCCTGCCTTTACACACACATGAACTTTAATAGCATCCCAGTCTTAGTCTGTAGGGTTCAATATTGAGTTGGCCCACCCTTTGCAGCTAGAACAACTTTAACTCTTCTGAGAAGGCTGCCCACAAGGTTTAGGAGTGTGCCTATGGGAATGTTTGACCCTTTTTCCAGAAGTGCATTTGTGAGGTCAGGCACTGATGTGGACGAGAAGGCCTGGCTCGCAGTCTCCGCTCTAATTCATCCCAACTCGTTCTATCGGGTTGAGGTCAGGACTGTACACCGCTCCTACAGCGCTGCAAAGATGCTGCTTGCAGGACTTTTTTTACCGTCCCTCAAACGCACCGCTCCAGCGTGAAAGCACACTGAAGAGAAAGAAGAAGCTATTTACAAGCACTATGCAGGCGTTATTTTTAGCGCTATAGCGCCTGTAAAGCGCCTCAGTGTGAAAGCAGTCTTAAGGATTTGTATTTCTGTGCATCCAGTTCTGAGATTTAAAAAGCCCTTTCACAGCTCAGTCCTGTCTGGTAGGAGATCTGATTTAGCTCTGTTGCAGTTATTTAACATGTTTGACCCAACCCTGGGACTGGACAGTGAAAGGAGAGTTAGCACAGTGATGTGCACATTTCTTGGTCACTTTGCTCTCCTCCTCCTATCAGCATGCTTCTTGTCGGCACATTAACTAAATGGCTCCTTGTACTGACCCTGTCTGAGGTCTGCTGTACAGGAACAACAAGAGGCTCATACCAAGTCAAAGTCAAGTGCTTACACTGCTTGCATTTAAAAACAACCATTTAATGATGTCTTATTGAATACAGAGATGCATTATTTGTTTCTTTTTTTAACTGCTAAAAGTTCAGTTTTGACAAAGCTGATGATGCGTGTTATTGCTCGTACACACAATGCGAAAATCAGACAAAAAATACCTAACATAGAGGAAGTGTGCAAAAATTCGAGAAATTATGGGCACCTTGGTTGGATTGGCCCCGTTGGAACTGGTGGCTGACACGTTACTAGGAATCAATGTTGGGTGAAGTACAGAATGAGAATGGCTATAACTGGGATAATGTGTTAATGATGTTACAATCGTGCTGTTGATTAATAACTGGAATGAGTAATATGCAGTTGTACGATATGGTATTGAAAACAATGTTTGTAATACTTTTCTGCAAATTCAATAAAATTTTGTTGGATAAAAAAAAAAGACGAAAAATACCTCTTTTGAATCGATCGTATGATAATCTGATCGTTAGTACACAGCTTTCGAGAGCTGATCACGACAGTTCATCCGATGTTTTTCGATTGGACAAGCACGAAAATGTATCACTGTACGATACCAGATCATACGATTTTCATTTTAATCAGTACAGTTGTTGTTCGAAAATACAATACAAATACACTACAACGCATTACATCACTTCCGATTTTTTATTCAGTCGTATGATATGCAACTAGCATATTTTTGATATGCGACTAGCATGCAAAGAAAAATGGACGATCTGTCGTCCGATTTTCGAATTGTGTGTACAGGCCATTAGGATGAAATAACTGCGGCAAAAAAGATGGCTACTGTAAGTAGCAAGTTTACAGGTTGACCACTTGTATTTTTTAGACCTTGCCAAATGTGATAATAGCACTGAACATTGAAGAACTACTCCACCCAAAATGAATATTTATACTTTGTGTAGTTGTTGGAAAGAAAATTTACATATTGTCCTGCTATATCTTTTACAGTTTACAATGGCCAGATCTCCTCAACATCATGGCAGTGTCACACTAGATCAAGGAAAAAGAATGACACTTTAGCCCTGGCTCACACCAGTGCGACTTGTCATGCGGCTTTGAAAGTCGCACCACATTTGCTGCAATGGAACTGTTCAAAATTGCGGCGACTTGAGTCGCCGCAACTTTGAAGAAGGTTCCTGCACTATTTCTGTGTGATTTCATGTGGGACTTGCATTGACATCTGTGTAAATTAAGTTGCACAGATGTCAGCAAGCCGCACATGAAACTGCACTGATCAGAGTCTTTGAAATCAAGCTGAAGTAGCGCGATTTCTAAGCCACACTGGTCTAAACCAGGGCTTAGTTATGGTGCTATCAGAGGGAACACTCAAACTACAGAGATAAGATCTTGTCACTAAGAGATAAAAAAAAATAACTCAACCCCCTGTTGCCCACCCAAACCTGAAATAACACTTTGAGGGAGAGATGACATATAGAATATACCTAAAGCCAAACATTTTTTTCTTCTTTTAATTATGAATAGAGTGGAGATGGATCAGAACAGCTGTCAGGTTTTTATTACTGTTTGTGCCCCTGTTAGGGAGATCCACCTCTCTATTAGTCCTGTTTACCATTATCGCAGAGAGTAAAAGTAAAATAAAATCCCAGGATTTGGGTGGTCACCAGAACAGTAACAGAGGGGAAATCTTCCAATGGAGACACTAGTTATGAGGACCCTGGTGACAACCATAGATTACCTCACTTTGGATAGATTTTCTCACATTCCTCCTGTTTTAACTATGGGACGGGAAGTGAAGGCAAATCTCCCCAATTGGGATATCAATGGGAAAAAAAGAAAGGGGCTAATACCCTCCCTTAAGCTGGGTACACAGGGGTTGAAGTTTGCTGCTTAAGCAGACAAATTTCGATTGATGTGTAGACCTCCCTGTTCGACAGAAGCTGATCATTAGGCTGGCTTCTGTCGAACAGACTCGCTGGAAAATCTGCTGCAAAGCCACTGACTGAACAGAAAAAAAAATGATGTTCTACTTTAATACATTTTTATTTTATCATAATTATTTGAGTCAGCAGCAGAGTAAAATACCAAACATACTTCTTTTGCAAGGAATTTTGCTCTCCATAAACCCTAAATTTGTGCATTAACTAGGATAAACTGTTGGAGGCTGATCTCTGATTGGTTACCACAGGATACTGCACATTGAGCCTCTTTATTAGAAAAGAAGAGTAAATATATTTTAGATTTAGTTGTGCCTTCACCAAAAAATACTTTTACTTGTTCCATATTTATTCAGTATTACTTCATGTAATAGGAATGAATGACTAAAACATATTAAGGAAAAATTCCAACTCCATCACTTAATCCAGACCAAAAAGTAAGAGTGTGGAAAATCGGTTTCCAGGCCCAGGGTTGATTCTCTGCTCTGATTTCAGCTGAGCTGTGCAGTTTCAGCCCATAAAAACTGATACCTTCACCAGCTCAGGGTGCATGCTCTTCTCCAGGCTTTCCATGATGTTCTCTGGCTTCCCAACACCACCGCCCTCTTCATCTGTGCAGGAAGAAAAGCAGATGTGAGCAACGGAAACCTTCTGAGTTCCCCTTTCTAAGTACAACTGTTCCTTTTTACAATCTCATGCTTCTCAAGTAATCCTGTTAAAGCAGAACTCCAGGTAATACTTAATTTAAAATGTGCGATCATTTTTTTTTTCAGCCATTTTAATCAGGGTTTCATGGAACCTTAGGGTTCCTCCAGAGTTTGCTAGAGGCTCAATGAGCATTGATAAATTTCTGCCTATTAGATAAGTATCCACTGACAGCATTGATCATTTTAGTTGTGCTTATCTGTAAGGGAGGATTCTTCCCAATGACCAAAAATTTAAGAAGCATACTTTCCACTTTTGTACAATGAGCTGTAGATAAATATTAGCAGGGGTTTTCCGAGACCTGAAAGTTATTTTAAGGGTTCCTCCATGTTAAAAAAGTTGAGAAGGGCTGGTCTATATATTCAGTTCCCATCATCCTCCGCATAAGAAGATGAAATGTAACTTTGGGTACCACAATTCTGTGTACTAACAAAGCGAGTGACACTTTAAGCACCACCCTTCCTCTTTTAGGGTTGATGTCCATCACAGCAGAAACCTTTTTTTTTTTTTTGGTTTTTGGTTGAGTGGGAAAAAGTGAGAAAACCTTTTTAATTGCTCCAAAGAAGAGGTTGGGGTGAGGTACAATACATGAATCTCCAACTGATACAAAAACCAAGCCAGTGGCTTAGGTTTAACAGCTCTTCTTTAAATAGAAGTCCTCCAGAAGGGCAGAGGACACCCGTAACCTATGAATATTTGAGCCAGAAGGAGAGCAAGGTGTTCCTTCTGACTCACGTATACATAATTTTTATTGTTGTCTGTGTTCCTATTTGAGAAGTGTGAGTCCACATAATTCCAGTACACTCCTATCGTCTACTTACCCATTCTGAACAATGGGTGCTGGAGTGACAAAATCATGGATGGCGTTGTCATGTACAGCATCAGTGAATACATGGGAACTAAGTATGTTTTCCCTCATTTTGTACTCTGTCTAAGTAAGGAAACTTCTCTCAAATAGGTGAAAAATCAAAAAGCGTCACCAAACACTCTAAAATTATATAAACAACAGGGACATTCATTGTCACACATTTGTGAGCCGTTTCTTGGGACGTGGAATTGTGTTTATTTTTTGCTGTTGTCACTACTGTCCTCTCAGGCCCCAAAGCATCTCATCACAAGTCCATGACAATACGTATCCCTGTCTTTTGCATAATTTTTGAGCGCTGGTGACACTTTTTGATTTTTCATCTTTTTTGAGAGAAGTCTCCTTATTTCCTGTCAGAGAGAACACAAAAAGAGGAAAAATGTATAAACGTCCTGTGTATGTAATATGTGATAAAAAAGGTGAGGACAAATAACCCTGAAAGAGACACACACAAAATAGGAACACATTTTCTAGTAGGCAAAGGAAGGTTTAAAACCTCTTCTAGGATTACTGTCTGTGTCTACCTGTAGGTAGACGTCCCTTCACTTCCTGTCCAGGTGACAGGTATCAGACAGAACAGGGGGAGAGAATACATTTTCCCTATGAGGGCACAGATAGTACTGAAATTGCAACAGTAACAAAAAAAACGTCAGAAATTTCAGTCCTTTCCCACTACATCCAAATCTAAAACAATTTGGCCCCTTTACACGAGAGGTCCCATCGGGTTTGTCTCTCCGTTTTTCAGGCAGACCAGATTTGACCCTTCATTTTTCTCCATGAAGCGGTGTATGTAAACGGACTTGTGTCCGTTTACACCGGCCTACCTCCAATCAGATCCGGTAAAAACAAACGGAAAGGGATCAGAGTGCAGTCAGATGTAAATGGACAGCCCGTTCATGTAAATCCAACTTCCCATAGAGCAGAATGGGCTGTGTCCATGTCTGCTCTGCATAAGCGGAGTGCACAGGGCCCTGTCATCTTCCAGATCAGCTCAGCAGGGATCAGCGGATAGATCCCCTGCTGAGAAAAAGGGATCCAGCCCGTGTAAAAGGGGCCTAAGGGCCTCCAAATTTTGGTTGGAGTTAGTCCTTATTGGAAGTATAATCAATAAAGCTCTGACGCTGGATGGGCACATCAAGAGTAAAGAGCATCAACTTCTAGAAAATTAGGTTGTCTTTCAAGCTGAAGCAGATATTTGCCACTGGTTACTATAACCCAACCAAGGACAAACAAGAGACTGTACATGTGATATAACCATTACAATATCTCAGCAAGACTTGTTTCAGTTTTTGACTGCTGTGATGACAATGTTTTTTGGTTTATAGTCATCGTACTGTACAATATTTAACCACTTACCGACTGGCTCCTGTACATATATGTCGGCACTTTGAAGGTGGATATCTCGGTAACGGCAGCAGCTGCTGCCACAACCGAGGTATCCACCTTTACAGGAGCCGGTCGTGTTTCCGATAATGGTGGTGTCTGCGGCGGGTTCGCCGCGAGATCACAGTTATCGGCGGTGGGAGAGGTGCCACCCCCCTCCCATGCCCTCCACTGTCGGTAGCGGCGGAGGCGATCGGGACCTGTCACTTCCTCGGTATGGAAATGAGTGAGGCTAAGATGGCCCCCACCCGTCTCCATACCATAGGATGTCAGAAGCAACGTCATAACGTCAGCTCTGCCCATTTGCCTTAAAGGTATATTTCTTTGTTGTCTTTTTTTTTTTTTTTGCATTTAAGTCCAAATATGAGATCTGAGGACTTTTTGACCCCAGATCTCATATTTAAGAGGACCTGTCATGGTTTTTTATATTACAAGGGATGTTTATATCCCTTGTAATAGGAATACAAGTGATCCAAATTTTTTATTTTTTTTTTAAAACAGTGAAAAAATAAATTAAATAAAGTAAAATAAATAAAAAAAAAAAAATTAAAGCGCCCTGTCCTGACGAGCTCGCGCGCATACGTGAGTAGCGCCCGCATATGAAAACGGTGGTCAAACCACACATGTGAGGTATCACCGCGACTGGTAGAGTAAGAACAATAATTCTAGCCCTAGACCTCCTCTGTAACGCAAAACATGCAACCTGTAAAATTTTTTAAACATCGCCTATGGAGATTTTTAAGGTTAAAAGTTGGACTCCATTCCACGAGCGGGCGCAATTTTGAAGCGTGACATGTTGGGTATCAATTTACTTGGCATAACATTATATTTCACAAAATAAAAATAAATGGGCTAACTTTACTGTTGTCTTATTTTTTTATTCAAAAAAGTGAATTTTTTCCAAAAAAAGTGCGCTTATAAGACCGCTGCGCAAACATGGTGCAAAAAAAAAGTATTGCATTGACCGCCATTTTATTCTCTAGGGTGTTAGAAAAAAAAACAATATATATAATGTTTGGGGGTTCTAAATAATTTTCTAGCCAAAAAAAACTGTTTTAAACATGTAAACACCTAAAATCCAAAACGAGGCTGGTCCTTAAGTGGTTAATAAAGGAAAGCATTTGTGTTCACAATTAAACATATGTATGTGAATGTGATCAGCTTTTTGTCTTTTTTTTATTGAATGGTAACACTCCCAAACTCATGTTTCTATATACAAATACAATATATACACACGCACGTGTGTATATATATATATATATGTATATAAATATATATATATATATATATATATATATATATATATATATATATATATATATATATTGTGACAGCAGGCAGGTAAAATCACCTGGTTGCATCCAGGATGGAAAATATGTGTGCCCTAGATTCAGGCTTTATGCTGACTTAAATCACCAGGGGGAGTGCTGGGAGTCCTGCAGGGGAACAGTTAATGAGCCCAGCTGAAGTAAGTGGGCTCATTAAAACCTATACAAAAAAAAACAGCATGCTCAGGGAGATTCTCCATGCTGGAACCAGTTCTATGTTTGTGTAGACTGGGGGAGTATGGTATCTGTCCTGTGTGGTGAATAAACTGGCAAACTTCTAAAACAGAGAGATAGGGACTGGGGCAGCACAAGGCTGCACCCAGGCTGCACCCACAAGGCTGCACCCAGTAGTTAGATAGGGAATCTACGTGTGTAGTAAGCAGTCAAGCTGACCAGGATTTCTTTTCATGTTTCTTTTTGTTTTGCTGTAATATTTTTCACTGCATATAGCATAAATAAACTGCACCTTTTTTTTTTTTGCCTACAACGCTGTCTGCTGTGCCTGATTTTGTGTGGTGAACCCATCCAGGGGGTCACACACACCCGCTGCCGAGCTAACCCCCTCACAAAAACACACACACACTTTATTTTCATGGTAGCCTCTTTCAGTGCCAGTCCTTGGGCACCCACAGGGACAGACAGATAACTGTGTGCAATAGATAAATACATTCACACACTTTGCTACTTTATCCTAATTGCATATACAGTATGCTCCTCCACTCAACCCTACTTGATAGCACACAGCCTGCTGATTACTTCGTGAAGTGTCACCCAGCATCTTGTGCACTGTGAATCATGTGATCATGTAGTCACATAGTATATAATGAGAACTATCTGGCATTTCTCCAGACCAATCGATACTGTGCAGACAAGTAGGTCAGCATAGGAAAGTATTTTTCGCATGTGAATACTATACACAGCCACTGCTATGCCACATCCAGCATAGGCCAGTGTCTGTGCAGTAAACACACACACCACCACCAACAAACATCTAGATAAATAGGTGAAAAAAAAGAAGTCCTACTTGTTTCATGAGCAGGAGTCAGGTCACAATTATGACTTCTGATCTCATGCTACAGTTTGGTAGTCCACAGACACCAGATTTCAGTATCTAAAGCCAAAATGTTTCTTTTTTTATATTGAATAGAGAAGGTAAGAACCCCCTATACCAGTGATGGCGAACCTTGGCACCCCAGATGTTTTGGAACCACATTTCCCATAATGCTCAACTACACTGAAGAGTGCATGAGCATCATGGGAAACTTGGTTCCAAAACATCTAGAGTGCCAAGGTTCGCCATCACTGCCCTATACATTTATTTGTTGCTGTCTGTGTCCTTGTTGAAGACTTTCCCTTCACTTTCTATCCCCAAGACACAACAGGAAGTGAAATGAAATGTCTCCAAAGTAACAAGAAATTTCCTCTTGCATCGGAAAAAAAGTCTCCCCAGTGGGAACCCCTGTCCCTACCCCTGTTGTGGTGACAACAGTAAAATGAAAAATGTCTCATTGCTTTCTGTTACAATGACAATGGTCACTAGGACAAACAGAAATGGTGAATTTACCTTGTGGGGACACAGACAGCATATACAGATAAATGTGACAGGGGTTCTGATCCTTCTTTACTCTATCCAAAACTAGAAAAAGCTTTGCCTATACATGTGACATGTTGCATGAATTTCACATTATGTGTGCTATATAAATAAAATGATGATATAGACAGTAGAAGTGCTGCAGGGCTCTTTACTGCTTAGATTATGTCTCTCATAATTTGGCCAAATTTATGTATTTTTTTTACAGTTTTGCACATAATTTTCCTCACTCTGCATCAGTTTCATGTGATAACACTAAAGAAATGACACTTTGCTGCAATGTAAAGTAGTGAGTGTATAACTTGTATAACAGTGTAAATCTGCTATCCCCTCAAAATAACTCAACACACAGCCATTAATGTCTAAACTGCTGGAAACAAGAGTAAGTACACTCCTAAGTGAAAATGTCCAAATTGGGCCCAATTAGCCATTTTCCCTACCCTGTGTCATGTGACTCATTAGTGTTACAAGGTCTCAGGTGTGAATGGGGAGCAGGGGTGTTAAATTTGTTATTGCTCTCACTCTCTCATACTGGTCACTGGAAGTTCAACATGGCACCTCATGGCAAAGAACTCTCTGAGGATCTGAAAAAAAGAATTATTGCTCTACATAAAGATGGCCTAGGCTATAAGAAGATTGCCAATACCCTGAAAATGAGCTGCATCACGGTGGCCAAGACCATACAGCGGTTTAACAGGAGAGATTCCACTCAGAACAGGCCTCGCCATTGTCGACCAAAGAAGTTGAGTGCACGTGCTCAGTGTCATATCCAGAGGTTGTCTTTGGGAAATAGACGTATGAGTGCTGCCAGCATTGCTGCAGAGATTAAAGGGGTGGGGGTCAGCCTGTCAGTGCTCAGACCTTACGCCGCACACTGCATCAAATTGGTGTGCATGGCTGTCATCCCAGAAGGAAGCCTCTTCTAAAGATGATGCACAAGAAAGCCCGCAAACAGTTTGTCCTGTCTGATGAGACCAAGATAAACTTATTTGGTTCAGATAGTGTCAAGCGTGCGTGGCGGCAACTAGGTGAGGAGTACAAGGACAAGTGTGTCTTGCCTACAGTCAAGGAGCTGGGAAGCTACAGTTCATTGAGGGAACCATGAATGCCAACATGTACTGTGACATACCGAAGCTGAGCATGATCCCCACCCTTTGGTGACTGGGCCGCAGGGCAGTATTCCAACATAATGACCCCAAACACCTCCAAGATGACCACTGCCTTGCTAAAGAAGCGAAGGGTAAAGGTGATGGAATGGCCAAGCATGTCTTCAGACCTAAACCATATTGAGCATCCTCAAAAGGAAGGCAGAGGAGTGCAAGGTCTCTAACATCCACCAGCTCTGTGATGTCGTCATGGAGGAGTGGAAGAGGACTCCAGTGGCAACCTGTGAAGCTCTAGTCAACTCCATGTCCAAGAGGGTTAAGGCAGTGCTGGAAAATAATGGTGGCCACACAAAATTTTTACACTTTGGGCCCAATTTGGACATTTTTCACTTAGGGGTGTACTCCCTTTTGTTGCCATTAATGTCTGTGTGTTGAGTTATTTTGAGGAGACAGCAAATTTACACTGTTATGCAAGCTGTACACTCACTACTTTACATTGTAGCAAAGTGTCATTTCGTCAGTGTCGTCACATGAAAAGACATAATTATTTACAAAAATATGAGGGGTGTACTCACTTTTGTGAGATACAATGTGTGTGTGTATGTATGTAGGGACGGAAAGTATTCAGACCCCCTTACATTTTTCACTCTTTGTTATATTGCAGCCATTTGCTAATATCATTTAAGTTCATTTTTTTTCCTCATTACTATACACACAGCACCGCATATTGACAGAAAAACACAGAATTGTTGACATTTTTGCAGATTTATTAAAAAAGGAAAAACTGAAATATCACATGGTCCTAAGTATTTAGACCCTTTGCTGTGACACTCATGTATTTAACTCAGGTGCTGTCCATTTCTTCTGATCATCCTTGAGATGGTTCTACACCTTCATTTGAGTCCAGCTGTGTTTGATTATACTGACTGGACTTGATTAGGAAAGCCACACACCTGTCTATATAAGACCTTACAGCTCACAGTGCATGTCAGAGCAAATGAGAATCATGAGGTCAAAGGAACTACCTGGAGAGCTCAGAGACAGAATTGTGGCAAGGCACAGATCTGGCCAAGGTTGCAAAAAATTTCTGCTGCACTTAAGGTTCCTAAGAGCACAGTGGCCTCCATAATCCCTAAATGGAAGACGTTTGGGACGACCAGAACACTTCCTAGAGCTGGCCGTCCGGCCAAACTGAGCTATTGGGGGAGAAGAGCCTTGGTGAGAGAGGTAAAGAAGAACCCAAAGATCACTGTGGCTGAGCTCCAGAGATGCAGTCGGGAGATGGGAGAAAGTTGTAGAAAGTCAACCATCACTGCAGCCCTCCACCAGTCGGGGCTTTATGGCAGAGTGGCCCGACGGAAGCCTCTCCTCAGTGCAAGACACATGAAAGCCCGCATGGAGTTTGCTAAAAAAACACCTGAAGGACTCCAAGATGGTGAGAAATAAGATTCTCTTGTCTGAGACCAAGAAAGAACTTTTTGGCCTTAATTCTAAGCGGTATGTGTCAGGGAAATGCCAGAATCAGGGCCTGTCAATATAGGCATTTCCCCATGCGCCTGCGTGGTAGAATTGCACATCGGCACGTACCATTTCACAGTCAGCGGGTACGAGCGCGTGTTCCGAACGGATCCGCTCACGTGGGTGCACGACGCAGCGCATCGTTACGAACGCGTGCACGCACATCGGGACGTTCCCCTGGCGGGCCTATATAAAGACGGCTATGGCCTGTGTTTTGTTGCTGGTTTGTCTTTTCAGCTCCTGTAACCTGCTCCTGAATCCGTGTACCTGTGCCTACCCGTTGTGACCCGGACCAACCCCGACTCTGCTTGAACCTCTCTTGTGCTTGACCCTCGGCTGCCTTCTGGACTTCGCTACCTGCCTGATTACCTGTGTTTGACCCTCGGCCTGCTCCTGGACTTGCTTCTGCCTTACCCTACTGTGGATTATCTGCCTGCCTGATTACCTGTGTTTGACCCTCGGCCTGCTCCTGGACTTGCTTCTGCCTCACCCTACTGTGGATTATCTGCCTGCCTGGCCACCTGTGTTTGACCCCCGGCCGGTTCTTGGACTTTGTCTCAACCTTACCCAGTGTTGGACTTTTGCCTACTTGCATACCGGTGTTTGACCCTCGGCCTACTTCCAGACGTCTGCCTTGTGGTTGACCCTCAGTACCCGGCTCAGCTACCCAGCACGGATCTCTTCCCTGCCTGAAGAATCGCCCAGCTCCTCTACTACCTGCTGGCGACCCGTGCTTCTTCGTGCCCAATACCCGCTGTGCCACTTCCAGAGGGTATCGTGCGCCCAGCTGCAAGGGGAGCCTCTCTCAGCAACTCGGCCTTGGTGAGTACCTGACAGTACAAACCAGCCATGAGCGAGGCCGACAGAGCTGGCTCTCCCCTTGAGGCACTCTGCCAGCAAGTCACAGCCCTCACCCAGGCTGTCCAGAGACTCCAAGACGGCTACTTTCAGATGGAGGGTCGTCTGCAACATCTTACCACATTTCCTAACCCCTCGGATGCCGCATCAGCATCTGCTAGTGGAACATCTCCCTCTCGGGATCAAGCCAACCCGGCTTCTGCAGCAGTAATGGCCTTACCTGAACCCAGGGTTCCCATTCCGGAACGATTCTCCGGTAACCGGAAGAAGTACAGGGCATTTAGAAACGCTTGCCTACTATACTTTGCCCTTCAACCCAGGACTTTTTATTCTGAGACTGTGAAAGTGGGGTTCATTATCTCTTTGCTTTCTGACGAACCGCAATCCTGGGCTCACAACCTCCTTGAGCAGAAGAGTCCCCTCCTTGACTCTGCAGATGCATTTTTTGTTTCCATGGCCCAGCTATACGACGATCCTCAGCGTACTGCCACGGCTGAGTCCGTCCTGCATACCCTGACCCAGGGAAAGAGACCAGTGGAAGATTACACTGTGGAATTTCGAAAATGGTCAGGGGACACCAGCTGGAACGAGGCTGCATTAAAATATCAGTATCGCCAGGGACTCTCTGAGATCCTAAAGGATGAACTGGCTCGAGTGGATATCCCGGCCTCTCTAGAAGACCTGATCCAGCTCGCTATTAAACTGGACAGACGCCTCCGGGAGCGTCGCAGCGAGCGTTTCCAGTCTCCAAGGCCCACTTGGATGATGCCACGGGTACCACCTGTTCCTGCACCCCCTACAACTTCTTCGTCATCCTCTCATGGTGAGCCCATGCAACTGGGTCTAGTTCGACCCCCACTCTCTCCTGATGAAAAGCTCCGCCGGCGCCAGGCCAACCTTTGTCTATATTGTGGAGGAGCCGGTCACTTCCTAAACAACTGCCCTGTGAGACCCAGTAAGTACCGCACTCGGTCTGCCACCAACTTTCAAGTCGCTAGTTCAAGCCAGTCTCATCTTGTCCTCATGATCTCATTACAGGTGGCGGAAGAGAAGGTCCGGTTGCCAGCCATCGTTGACTCAGGAGCCTGCAGTTGCTTCTTGGATGCATCTTTGGCCCAAAACCTGCACATCCCTCTCCGAGTTAAGGAGCAACAGCTACAAATCCACCTGGCAGATGGATCCCTACCCTGTTCTGGCCCTGTCACACAGGAAACGAAGCCTATCCTCACTCATATAGACTCAGATCACTCCGAATTTCTTTGCTTTGACATTATAAGTTCACCGATGTTTCCCATCATTTTGGGGTTTCCATGGTTGCAGGCCCATAATCCCCAGATAAACTGGAGCAATAAAGAAGTCCTCTTCTCTTCCATGTACTGCTCTCAACACTGCTGTTCACCAAAATACGACAGAATGGTTCCATGTCTAACGTTACAACCAGTACCGGATAATCTCCAACATGTCCCAGCAGCATACCATGAATTCCTGGACATTTTGATAAGAAGAAAGCTGACAGTCTACCTCCACACCGACCCTATGATTGCCCCATCGACCTCCTACCCGGTTCCGAGATCCCCTTCGGCCGCATTTTCCCTCTATCAGAGATCGAGCTAGAAGCTCTTCGCTCCTACATCGATGAAAATCTTGAAAAGGGATTCATCCGGGCTTCTTCTTCTCCAGCTGGAGCGGGAATCTTTTTTGTGGAGAAAAAGGATGGATCCTTGAGGCCTTGTGTGGACTATAGGGAGCTTAACAAAGTTACCATCAAGAACAGGTACCCGCTTCCTCTTATTCCTGAACTGTTCCAGCGTCTCCGAGCCGCCCAGATCTTTACTAAATTAGATCTCCGGGGGGCGTACAATTTGGTTCGGATACGAGAAGGAGATGAATGGAAGACAGCTTTCCGGTCCAGATTCGGGCATTTCGAATATTTGGTGATGCCTTTTGGTCTCTGCAATGCCCCGGCTACGTTTCAACATCTAGTCAATGACATCTTCCGTGAGTATCTAGATAACTTTGTAATTGTTTATCTCGATGACATCCTGATCTTTTCCACCACTTTAGAAGCACATCGTACCCATGTGAAGAAAGTACTCTCGGTCCTCAGAAGACATGGCCTATACTTAAAGGGAGAAAAATGTGACTTCGAGAAAACCACCATCCAGTTCCTTGGATTCATTATTTCAGTAGGAGGGGTCGCAATGGATCCGCAGAAAGTTAGGGCCATCCAGGAATGGCCAGCTCCCATAGAAAAAAAGGGAATTCAGCGATTCGTTGGCTTCGCCAATTTCTATCGCAGATTTATTAAAGGTTTCTCCTCTATCATCTCCCCTATTACTCAACTAACTCACCAGCAGACTAGATTCCAATGGTCCCCAGATGCTCAAGAAGCCTTCAATGAACTAAAGAGACTGTTTATATCGGCTCCCGTCCTCCAACATCCCAACCCAGTCCTACCCTATGTGCTTGAAGTGGATGCTTCGGAGTCAGCAATAGGGGCGATCTTGTCTCAGAGAAGTGGCCAAAAAGCCTTGCTCCATCCGGTGGCCTTTGCCTCTCGCAAGCTCACCCCTCCTGAGAAGAATTATGATGTCGGGGATCGAGAGTTACTTGCTATAAAGTTTTCCTTAGAAGAGTGGAGATATCTGCTGGAAGGGGCTTCCCAACCCATCATGATCTTCACTGACCACCGTAACCTAGAATATCTTCGAACAGCTAAACGCCTCCGACCTCGTCAGGCCCGTTGGGCCTTATTCTTCTCCAGGTTTAACTTCCATATTACCTATCGACCTGGCTCCAAGAACGGGAAGGCGGACGCACTTTCCCGTATGTTCCCAGAAACCAGTGGACCGGAAGAACCCGGAACCATCCTAGCTCCTCACCACTTTCTCAGCCTGGTTCAGCCCAACCTTAGGTCAATTATTATACAGGCCTCCAGTCAATGTACAGAACCTGAAGTATCCGCCCTAGAAAAGAAGGATGGTCTGCTATGGGCCCAGGACAAGGTATTTGTGCCACTCCCAGTAAGACTTCAGATTCTTCAAACCTTCCACGATCACAAGTTGGCAGGACATTTTGGTATACAAAAGACCTCTGAACTAATTAATCGCTCGTTCTGGTGGCCGGGGTGGAGACAAGACTGCAGAAAATATATACAATCTTGCATCACTTGCCAACGCAATAAGGGATCTAATGCCAAGTCGTGGGGACTTTTAAAGTCTTTATCTATACCAGAACGTCCCTGGTCAGAGGTCTCTATGGACTTTATTGTCGATCTGCCTCCTTCCGAGAAGTTTACTACCATCTTAGTGGTTGTTGACCGCCTTTCAAAGATGGCCCACTTCCTGCCATTGGTAGGCACCCCCTCTGCTTCCACAACCGCAGAGGTTTTTATAAAAGAAGTAGTGAGACTCCATGGCGTTCCCCACAACATTGTATCCGATAGGGGGATTCAGTTCACGTCAAGATTCTGGAAGGATATGTGCAAGTCCTTAGAAATCAAGACATCCCTTTCTTCCGCCTATCACCCACAAAGTAATGGCCAGACAGAAAGAACAAATCAATCTTTAGAGCAATACCTTCGATGTTTCTGCTCCTGGTCCCAGGACAACTGGTCTTCCCTCTTACCGTGCGCAGAGTTCGCCTACAACAATTCTGTACATTCCACCATCAACCAAACACCTTTCTGGGCAAACTATGGTTTTCACCCTTCCTTTCTCCCGGATTCCATTCCCGAAATCACTACTCCCGCAGTACAAGACCGTATACGTGCTATTCAAACAAACTTTTTGCAAATTCAGGAAACGATGAAGAAAGCTCAAGAAAGTTATGAAAAATTCTATAACAGGGGAAGAAGAAGTAACCCAAGTTTCAAGGTTGGAGATAAAGTTTGGCTATCAGCCATCAACCTCAAATTGCCTTGCCCATCACGCAAATTAGGGCCAAAATTCATTGGTCCTTTTGAAATTAAGAGAGTTGTAAACCCCGTGGCTTTTGAACTGACCTTACCTAATTCTTATCGGATACATCCGGTGTTCCATGCCTCCTTACTAAGACCGGTCACTCCTAACTCTTTCCCAGGAAGGGAAGAACTACCTCCTCCACCAATCCGGATTGAAGGGGAGGAAGAATTCGAAGTGGAGGCAATAGTAGATCACAAATGGAGGGGGGGGCAGGAACAGTATCTAGTTAAATGGAAAGGGTACCCCCCGGAGGACAATTCTTGGGAGCCCGCTAGCAATATTCATGCCCCTCGTCTAATGCGAGAGTTTCACAGAAGACATCCTGGGATCCGAGCTAGGTTGGGCACCCGGAGGTTGCCCCTTGGGGGGGGGCACTGTCAGGGAAATGCCAGAATCAGGGCCTGTCAATATAGGCATTTCCCCATGCGCCTGCGTGGTAGAATTGCACATCGGCACGTACCATTTCACAGTCAGCGGGTACGAGCGCGTGTTCCGAACGGATCCGCTCACGTGGGTGCACGACGCAGCGCATCGTTACGAACGCGTGCACGCACATCGGGACGTTCCCCTGGCGGGCCTATATAAAGACGGCTATGGCCTGTGTTTTGTTGCTGGTTTGTCTTTTCAGCTCCTGTAACCTGCTCCTGAATCCGTGTACCTGTGCCTACCCGTTGTGACCCGGACCAACCCCGACTCTGCTTGAACCTCTCTTGTGCTTGACCCTCGGCTGCCTTCTGGACTTCGCTACCTGCCTGATTACCTGTGTTTGACCCTCAGCCTGCTCCTGGACTTGCTTCTGCCTTACCCTACTGTGGATTATCTGCCTGCCTGATTACCTGTGTTTGACCCTCGGCCTGCTCCTGGACTTGCTTCTGCCTCACCCTACTGTGGATTATCTGCCTGCCTGGCCACCTGTGTTTGACCCCCGGCCGGTTCTTGGACTTTGTCTCAACCTTACCCAGTGTTGGACTTTTGCCTACTTGCATACCGGTGTTTGACCCTCGGCCTACTTCCAGACGTCTGCCTTGTGGTTGACCCTCAGTACCCGGCTCAGCTACCCAGCACGGATCTCTTCCCTGCCTGAAGAATCGCCCAGCTCCTCTACTACCTGCTGGCGACCCGTGCTTCTTCGTGCCCAATACCCGCTGTGCCACTTCCAGAGGGTATCGTGCGCCCAGCTGCAAGGGGAGCCTCTCTCAGCAACTCGGCCTTGGTGAGTACCTGACAGTATGTGTGGAGAAAACCGGTGGCAGCATCATGCTGTGGGGGTGTTTTTCAGCTGCAGGGACAGGACGACCGGTTGCAATCGAGGGAAAGATGAATGCGGCCAAGTACAGGGATATCCTGGACGAAAACCTTCTCCAGAGTGCTCAGGACTTCAGACTGGGCCGAAGGTTTACCTTCCAACAGGACAATGACCCTAAGCACACAGCTAAAATAACGAAGGAGTGGCTTCACAACAACTCTGTGACTGTTCTTGAATAGCCCAGCCAGAGCCCTGACTTAAACCCAATTGAGCATCTCTGGAGAGACCTAAAAATGGCTGTCCACCGTTACCATCCAACCTGAAAGAACTGGAGAGGATCTGCAAGGAGGAATGGCAGACTCATGGCTGTATTGGATCAAAGGGGTGCTTCTACTAAATACTGAGCAAAGGGTCTGAATACTTGGGACCATGTGATATTTCAGTTTTTCTTTTTTAATAAATCTGCAAAAATATCAACAATTCTGTGTTTTTCTGTCAATATGGGGTGCTGTGTGTACATTAATGAGGGAAAAAATTAACTTAATGATTTTAGCAAATGGCTGCAATATAACAAAGTGAAAATTTGAAGGGGGGCTGAATACTTTCCGCCCCCACTGTGTGTGTGTGTGTGTATATATGTATATATATGTATGTGTGTGTGTATATATATATATATATATATATATATATATATATATATATATATATATATATATATATATATATATATAATTTCTAAATTAAACTGGCTAAAGAAGAGATGCACTCAATCTTTCTTCCTGACCCCCAATATGCTGTTTATTTTCATATTTTTCTATGATGCTGTGGCCAATAAACATTTCAGCATCCCTGTCAGTTTACTACACGAGTCTGCACAATGTCAGTGGCTGTACAATGCAGTGAATCCAAAATTTCTTCAGCCTCTTTCCATGCATGCCAAGCAAAAAGTAAATCCCAGGAAATGTTTCAACGACAACCAGAGCCAGTTATTCTGCCGCCAGCTAGCAGCTGCTAAATTTACTGAGGATTCACATAGAATATTCTCATAACGACAGAAGACTTTTTTTTCTTCTAAACACATTTTCAGGAGTTTGAATGGATAGCGTTATTTTTAGAACATATGGAAAATATAAGTCGGTCAAAAAAGTAACACTACAGGAAGCACTACAAATGTTCTAAACATGGTTCACATGGTTTATCCTAAGGTCCTGTTCACACCACACTGCTTGCTTTAACATGCGCAAAACACATGTGCTTTTATGTGGTGTGCATTTTGTACAGCACTGCGTTGTGTTTTTGTGTGTGGTGGTGAGGGGTGTTCTTCCCCCTTCTTCTTTTTTTTTTTTTTTTTTTTTTTATATCATAGGGTATTGGTGCGAACTGGCATCCTAGAAAACAAATGATATTTGCCTAGTTGCTGGGACTACGCAGTTCAATGCAGTTGGTGTGAACAAGTCCCTAAACTAAAGCTGCTTGTAGCCCAGAAAGAATCACAAGCTGCTGCAGAGAACACCATGTATATAAGTATCTTAACCCTTTTTGCTGACAGCCCATTTTTGCATTTATTTATTTTTTTTGCACACATATAGTTAAAACCTCCAAACATTTTTTTTATTTTCTGAAAGCTGAGACCCTTGAGAATAAAATAGTGGTAGTTCCAATTTCTTATGTCACTTGATATTTGCGCATTTTATTGAGCGCAAAGTTTCAGTAACAAAATTTTACTTATTTTAGGGCACAATATTGTTATGTATTTTTTGAAGAATATAAAAGATGAGGTTGTGCAGAGTAAATTAATTACCCAACATGTCAAGCTTTAAATTTGCACGCGGCCATAACACAAAGACAAACTTCGGTATATTTTAACCAGTGAATAATGGCCCTAGAATAATTGATCTTCGGCATGCGTGGCGATATGTAACCCAAGTATTGCAAGTGACATTTCATATGTTTACGCTCGTGTGTGCACATTGGTTTTGGGGGAAGGGGGAAGCTTTATTGTTTGACGTTTTCTTCTTTTTTACTTTCACTAAAACTTTGTTTATATCACTTAGGGGACAAAAAGACCCCTATGTGATATAATATTAAAGAGAAACTATCTTAAAAATAAGACATCATTTCCCTTCCACCTGCCTTCCATTGAAGCTAATAGCGTGGTAACAGAAATTAGAAGTGATGTTTTACATGTCACTTCCAGGTTCATTCTAGCGAGGGGAGATCAATGATCAGATGTTACCTGGTTTCCCTCCAGTCCACCCGGCAAAGTCCACTATGTGGGTCCCAGGCCCAGAGGTGAGACAGCAGAGCCTGAGATGGTGGAGGGGGAAGCGGTGACAGTCAGCTTGGGGAGTGTATACAGCGTCAGCAGCCCCTGCTGCCACCGCCTTATGCCTTGTGGCAGTAAAAGGGTTAAAGATGAACTACTGTATGGATGTACTAAACCTGGCCGATCCCCATGGAAGCTGGAAATCACTGTAGTAGGCTCTACTACTACAGTTATTGCTGTTGGCTTCCGGGTCCAATGCCAATGGGCTGCTATGCTGCTTAAAAGATAAGTTCACCTGTTGGGAAAAATAATAAATGCATATCTTTGCAGGGGAACAAAAATGTGCATTTATAATTTTTTTATCTAAGGAGCCTAGAAAGCATTGCACTCGTGATCAGGGGTGTAATGCCATACTTCTGCAGACATGCCCTGCAGCTTTCAGCCCGTACCTGCATACGGGATGACTGTTTAAAAGCTGCAGGGCTTGTGAATGAACTATGAGGCCATTCAGAACTATAAGCCGTCAGCCACAATGGATGTAGTTGTGGTTCGTGCACTCACAGGCAGCGGCGGCCCGTAATGCAGGGAGCAGAGGCGTCGCCCCCTATCCATGCATCTGGCCCCCTAATCTACATGCGGGACGCATGGATTCTAATAGTTGTTTTTTTATTTTTTTATTTTAAGCACGTGAGTAGAGCCAGAGACTCTAATAGGCTTCAAAAAAAGGTGGGCTCGGGGCGCAGAGCACTGTGCCCTGAGCCCACCCAGTTATGTGACAATAGCAAATAAATATTTGCTATTGTCACACTGATTCTCCTCCCGGCCAATAAGGAAGTGGGTCCCGATTGGCCAAAAGGAGTAGGAGGGAGGAGACGCATGGCTGCCCTGATGCCGAGGAGGAAGACGAGACTGATGAGACGCAGAGGAAGCTGTCCTTCGTTGCCTGTCGGGAAGCGCGGCCTGTGCCATAGATGGGGTAAATGCGGGGCTGGTAACCGACCGACCAGGGGGGGGGGGGTGACTCGACTGATCCACCGGGTGGGGGGTGTATTGTCCCCCCTCCAAAAAAAAATATAGCATCAGCCACAGGAAACTGTGAATGCATGACGTGGCTGTGTAGGCGGAGCCTTGCAGGGCCGCCTTGTTTTCAAATAGTGATCGCAGGTGCGGGGAGAAGATCCCACACTCGCTGTCACAAGGAGAGGGGGAGAGCCTGCAGCTGCTGGAACATGTTACATATTCCACCCTAAATACAGATGGAACATGTAACATGTTCCAAAAGGTGAACTTATCCTTTAATGAACACAGGAGGTTGCTTGCTCTGTAGGCACACCATCCAGAGAATGCAGCTTAAATAATTTTACTGTAGCTCACATGCCCAGTGAATTAAGTCATTTTCTGTTTATTTATCAGCAGCCAATTTTTCGGTTTTCCCTTATGGAAGCAAATTTCTGCCACGATTCTGCAGATCCAGTTCCAATAGAGGAACTAATGATCAGAATTTTAGGACACAGGGCTAGAAAACATCAAGTACATGGCCAGGAAAAAGCAAGAGTAATTCATTTACTCAGTTGCTCTGAGATCAGTCCTATGAAAGAAATGAAAGAAACCATGCACTCTGCACAGCCTTTAACTAGTATATAATCATTCTTTAACCTTGTACAGGATCAGCTGTGTACTTCTTCTCTTGAACCAAGCTGTCTGTGTTGTACTGAATGATTTTCTTCAATGTCAGCAACCACTCCTCCATTTCCTGTTCCGTCTCAGCTGCCAGATGATGGCTTGACTTATCTTGCATCCTCAGCTCGAAAGCATTGCGACGCAGCTTTGGGCACTGCAGAAACAAGAGAGGCTGTGCTGTCAATAGACACTGGAGACAAAACTCACCAAAATACATTTCTGGGAAAACGGAGAAAGTCCGCTTCAACTTATATGAACCGGATGAAATGCAGGATAATGTGTCTGAATTCCCCCAGAGTAATAGATAGAGAATCCAACCTGCAATGGAATTTTTTTAAAGCCTTTATTTGACACATAACCAACCCAAGCATGACCTCATCAATGCACACTATTATAATTACCTAAAATAAAACAAGTTTTGATTATGTGATAAAACATAATTTGGTTTATTAACGCATCTACTTTGGGGCACGGCTAATACTTCATAACCCTTAAAGCCAAACTTCACAAAATAGACTAAATCTACCCCTAGAGCTTTTACACCCGACCTTTACATTTGGCCGCCCACCTGAAATTCTAACATTAAAGTCTGACAGGGCTATGTACATACCGAGACTGTGATGTGGTGTCACCTCCGGGTTTTTTTTTTTTTTTAATATATGCTATTTCCCCCCCGTGAAAGTGGAGTTATCCTTTGATCTATCTGTGTATAGCCAGTACTGTATATTTAGTAGAGTATAATAAAGCTCTGTAAATTATTGTGATTGATCATAGGCCATAATTGTTTTACATATATAATCAATTTTAGCGTAACTCCACTTTTGTTGAGAAAAGAACTTTCCCCCTTGGGTGATCTATGTACATTACAAGGATTTTAACAAACTTTGTTGCAGATTCCTGCCTTTTGTTATTCTGAAGAAATATCTGTTTGTCTGTGTCCATGTGCACAGTAAATCTGTATGGGAATGATTTATCATGATCAATCAGCTGCTGCACCTGCAGAGCTCTAATGAGGACATTGGCAGGGTCTGCATCCCTTTAGACGTGATTTCCCTTTGAGTGTATCTTACCAAAAAAATTATTTTTTTGTAGCAGGGGATGCCCAAAATCTGACTTGTATCTTAGTGCAGACTTCTAGGAAAATCAGTAAGCCAATCCCACAAGCAGTAAATAAAAATTTCAGGGGGCGTTCTGTACAACATGTGTGTACAGAACGCCTCCAGGTAGCCATATTACATTGCATTTTATAGAAAATGACAGCGCTGAAGACCAAAAAAGGAAAGGTAATTTTTAATAACATTTAACTACAATATAACTTCACATTTGTATAGGATATATATGTCTACTTTTTTTTTTTTTTTTATACAGAACAGGGAAGTCCCGTTGCTTAAGGACTGCATGCATTAGCAGCAGTGGTAACTGTATGACTGGAACTTCCATTAGCTATTATATACTGTCAATAAGAGTAACTTTGGATATAGGAATAATTTTTTACAATATTCAAAAGGGAAGTTCAGGAATTGAAAATATACAAACATTCATACTCACCAAGGTGGATGCAGCATCGATTAGATGCTGCATCTTTCCCTGACTGCCTCTAAGGCCAAGAACTGAGCAATCAAAGACCACTAATTGCTCTGTTCTCAGTCTTCAGTGAGCAGAGAGCTGGGGACTATCAATCACTGGCTCTGTTCTCTGCCCCTTCAGTACTCAATGGAGTGCTGGGTTGTGCAGGGGTTGGTAGCAGCTGGTTCAGTCTCCCCAGCGGCTCTCTGAGAGGCCGAACCAGCTGCTGGTCAAGCATCTGGATAGATCCTGACATTAAAGTTGGGATCAATCCAGAGCCTGGACCAGCTAAGTGACGTCAGCCGACAATGGACTTTAGTGCAAAATACAGTGCACTCCTGTGACCTACAGGAGAAGTAGGGCCAAAAGAGCTTTGGCTTTACTTCTCCCCATCCATGCCAAACAGGGAAAAAAAAGGAAAAGTCAGCTGCTAGCTATTGTATTTAGCAGTTACTGCACTGTAGATGTTAAATATCTGAAAGGTGCTTTCTCCTGACTGAATGCAACGGCTTTTTGGGACAGCCCCTTTGACAAAAGTATATTGTAAAATTGACTTTTGTCAAACTGGGACGTACTGTATGTGGTAGGGAGTTCTGACAGAGCCAACCACCACTAGCAACTCAAATTTCAGCCAATTCAGCAATCACCAAAAATGCAAGCAGTGTATCGCTAGTTGCAGTGAAAGCATGGAATCAGCAACTTTTTGCAAAGTGAGGATTTAGAGAAAGCATGACTACAAGAAGGGGACCAGAACCAAGCAAAGGTGGGACAATGATAGAGCTAGAAATTTCATAAGGAAAATGTTGATGCTGGAGTTCCAGAAAGCCGAGACTCTAGCTGTAAACTGGGAGAAAAAAGGGGTACTACTGGAGGTACTACCAAATGTCGGACTTTGTAGGCCAGGAAACAATGGAGAAGGAAATATTATATTATCACATTTATTGAAAAAATACAAAATATACATATAATTGTTGTAAAGAGTAAAAAACATCATACATATGCATTTATGCAATTTGTACAGTGAGCCCTTGTGCGTCTACGCGTTTCGCCGTTAGGCTTCTTCAGGGCACGACCAAGGTTCAAACAGATAAGAGACCGAATCTTACTATATTGAGTTGGAGTACATTGTTGTATATACCCGCAGCCTGGGATAGGCAATGGGTTTTCAAAATTCGAAGTAATAAATGAATTTCAAATTTTATGAACGGGCAGGTATAGCCTTCATTCCAAACATGCATGGGGCCAGCAGAGCAATACTATAAGGTATATATCAAGGAAAACAACCCTTATTGGGATTAGGCATTGCTCATGGCTAGTAAAGCCTGAAAAGACATGCTGTGCATGGAGGATATAGTAAGGAAGTGTGCCCCTGGGAGACAGCCAGGCGCTGCTCAACCTTAATTCATTTATTACTTTGAATTTTGAAAACCCATCACCTATCCCAGGCTGTGGGTATATACAACAATGTACTTCAACTCAAGATGGTGAGATTCGTTCTCTTATCTGTTACGTCTTTGAACCTTGGTCGTGTCCTGAAGAAGCCTAACGGCGAAAGGCGTAGACGCACAAGGGCTCACTGTACAAATTGAATAAATGCATATGTATGATGTTTTTTACTCTTTACAACAATTATATGTATATTTTGTATTTTTTCAATAAATGTGATAATATAATATTTCCTTCTCCATTGTCAGCTCTAGTCACATGCAGCCGCCCCTCCCCTCCTCCTACCCAATGACAGAGCACTTTGTATTATGTAAACTCTTTCATGTAATACAAAGAACAATGTCTCTCCTGCCAAAGTGCGGGAGTATAGCGATAGCTGCACTCCTAGTGCTCAGTAAAACTGTCAGTTGTAAGTAAAAAGATAAGTTCCCCAGGTGACATGCGCCTCATTGAACTTAAAGCAGTACTAAAGTCCTGTTGTTATTTACTGTGAGTAGGCAGCTGTGCATGTGCAGCTCAGCAGCCAGCCTGATCCCTCTGAGCTGGGATTACAGGTTCCTGTGCATGTGCGCCGGCCAATGAAGATGGCCGAAAACCAGCACACAGATGAGGATGCTGGCATCGGGGAGGGCCAGGGGTGGTTGGAGGAAAGGTGGGTATTCCTCCCTTTTTAGTTGTGCTTTAACTCATAGTAAGCCAGCACATTTTTAGAAAGTGGCTTAAATCCTGAATGATACATTTTTAAAGCTGTTCTGTAGCCAACTCAAAAAAATGTATATTCCTTATTTTCAATGATGTTGTGAAATGTATTTTATCACCAGTAGATTCCAAAGCTTTGTGTCTAAAATCACTTGCAGTTTGCCCAATTGACAACAGACTGAAGTGGGCAGAGCTCCCCTATCCTGAATCCCCCACACACCAGTGTCCGGATTACCGCTCTGCATTCAGACAGCTTGGCGGGAGAGAATACCTGAACAGAAACTAAAGCAATAGTACCGTGAATAGGAAATAATGCAGGGATGGGATTTTCAAAAAGAAAGAAACTAGGTCAACTACTACACCACAAGGGATTATTTACATGGCAACAGTTCAGTTTAAAGTCATTATCTGGGTGAGTGTCAAGACTTGTCCTCACTGGCTTCTCAATAAGAATATCACATGGGCAAACGCACACTAAGGCTTCATGTACACGGGACGTTTTTCAACCTCTCCTGAACGCTGGAACATCACAGCTAGTAATCCACGTTTAAAAATGTGTGTTTAGCAGCATTTACAAGCTGCGTTTAGCCAAGTATGCGTTCAGAAGCCTTTACTAAAGGAGACCCTCCCAGGAGACCCTCCCAAATGATAATAAATACTTGTTTTTAGTGCTTTCTAAACTATTTCAGCCATGCTGTGAGAGAGCAGTGTGCTTGTAGCTAGCTGTTATTTTTTGGTTGGTTTGTTAATATGGATTCCGTGATGAGCATGTGTGAGGAAATGCTCCTGATGTTGCTTTTGCTGGGGCTCCAAAGACGTAGAAAACTGCGTGAGAGGACCAGAGTTTGTCGCTACTGGACACATCCATTGATGGCTCACAGGATACTTTTCTAATATGTATGTTCAGCTGCGTAATTACCCAGAGAAATCTTTTAATTTTACACGCATGTCAATTGCCACCTTTGCTGTTCTCTTGGAAAAGGTTAGTCCCCGTGTAGTTGGCATGGACACCAATATGAGGAAAAGTGTGCCACCAGAGGAACGTCTGTTGGTGACTCTCAACAAGTAATGCAAGTCGTGTATTGTACAGCATAATTGGCCGATGAGGGGAATATCACATGGTATATCAAGCTTGCAGGCAGTGATAATTGAGTTTTTGGTGTGGTGTTTTTTTTTTTTTTTTGCATTTTTCAGGCTCAAAAGTAATAAATAAAATGTTTCCCTTGGGGGCGCATGCGCGGCGCGAACCGAGCAGGAAGCAAGAGCTGAGAGCTCCGTGAGCCACGAAGGAGAACGGCACTTCCCCGGGGCCTTACACGCAGGTTTCTGACCCAATTCTTCCCAACACCCCCGGCGGAACTTCCAGCGCATGCCGGGACCCAAAAATCGCCGCTCCAAACCGGCTCAAAGATCCCTAACTACATATTTACTGAGAGTGAGAGAGCGGAGCATGCAGGCCCAAGATGGCGCCCGGAGGACACAGCCACAGGCAAGCCCTCCTGCTGCATCTACTTCACCGGCACACTCCCAGGGAGAATGTGAGTACTCACTACAATTAACCAAGGCGGACTTAGATGCCAGTCTAACCCTGATGTATGACAAAATAGCCCAAAAGTTCCAATCTGAGCTGCATAAGTCCACTAATACCCTGTCTCTAGAGATTGCAGCTCTGGGCAACAGAACGGACTTGCTGGAGACTAAACACGATGAGCTGTCCCTGGGGTACTCTGATCTCAGGAAAGAGCATGAATCTTTATCAGAAACAGTCCTGCAATTGCAAGCACACATTGAGGACCTCGACAACAGAAATAGGCGTAACAATCTTAGGGTGCGTGGGGTCCCCGAATCAGTGACTGAATTGCTGCCAGCCATTCAAAGGCTATTTCAAACTCTCCTGCCTGACTCCCCATTGACGGCCTTTTCCTGTGACAGGATCCACAGGGCCTTACGCCCTCCTCCACCCCCAGAGAAGCCTCCTAGGGACATTGTGCTATGCCTCAAGGACTTCCTGATTAAAGAGGATATCCTCAGGGCCGCAAGAAACACTCCTAACATTCGGTTGGATGGGACCCCGGTCCAAATTTACCCAGATATCTCCCCAACCACCCTGGACAAACGCAGGAAGATGAAGGAGGTTACTTCAGTGCTGCAGTCGGCAAGTATTCGTTACCGATGGGGCTTCCCTTTCAAGCTACAGGTACCTCATAATGGCACGACATACACTGTTACCACGCTGGCTGAAGGCAAAGAGATGCTTGTGAAATTGGGCCTCCTTGATGCTGCTTCTCTGCCTAGGCTACCATCCACACCGAGACACTCAGCAATTTGGGCTACCCCGCCACCCAGAAGAGACCGCCGGGATCAACGTCGGGACTGACGGATACAGCGGCACTTAATTTTTTGGTTTTACTTTTTATCCTCTTTCCCCCTTCTAATTTTTAAGTTCCACACTCGCTGCTATGTTTGGTTTCTCCCACAGATGGATAAGAACTTGGATCCTTTCCTGCTATGCTTTGAATGCACCTAAAATCTCCAGGCTCCACGCGGATTCCAGGTCGCGCCCGCTTGTGAGACCCCACACTCACCACTATTGGGGACTGGTCGGCTCTTCATCTGCTTAGTGATGTTGGAGCTGACAGACCCAACACAGGTAACCCCTCCGGATATATCTGCACACGTGCAGATCACACGGACAAAACGGTATAGAGTGTTGGACCATTGGGTCCGATTGGACACCACCTTTTGGGTATATGGGATGTCTTTCCCCATTACCCCCCAGGACTTTTGTTGGCCATTTTTCGGCCGAGTTTTCCAGTTTTTGAAGCTGATTACTATATTGTTTTATCTGTTTATTTTTTTTGCTTTTTTTACATATTTTGTGCAACCCATCTCAGAAGGTACTATTATTTTGATGTATACACTACCATCTCAGATAATGCAAGTTTATATTATGCGGGGGATATACTTCCTGCCTGGACCTCACCTTGGGGATCTAAATGCTGGTGGGGAGCCCACTCTTGACCTGGACCTGATTCTAGTCTTAAAGCTACCCCTTTGGACCCGCTATGGGTATCAAGATTATATCTCATAATGTGAAAGGGTTTAATACCCCCCATAAACGAAGGAAAGCATTTAAAGCTTATAAGTCACTTGGCGCGGACATTATACTGCTCCAGGAGACACATTTCTCTAGGGATAACCACCCATCATACTTTGATAAAACATTTAAACAATGCTGTTTTACAACCTTTGGGTCCAGGTCCAGAGGGGCTGCTATCTTTATTAGGAACTCAGTATTATTTCAGGTCCAACAGTTATACAAAGATCCTGAAAGTCGGTTTGTGATCATTCAGGGCACCATCCAACACAAACAAGTGACCCTAGCTTCATTATATGCCCCTAATGCCTCACAGGCTACATTTTTTAAAGAATTTTTCCAGATCCTTGAAAGGTTTCATTCCCCCCATCTGTTAATTGGAGGGGATTTTAACCTGGTAGCCCACTCAGGACTGGACAGAAGCAGAACATGCCCAACCTCTAAAGCGTTCCCCAAATCTCTTCAGTACTCCTTGCGCTCCTCTCAATTGATAGATATATGGAGGGCCCATAATGTTGGATCGAAAGAATACACCTTTTATTCCCACCCCCACGATAGTTACTCTCGTCTAGACTATGTTTTTTGCACTCCTTCTCTGGCAGTCAACTCCACCTCAGCCAATATACACATATGTCCTTGGTCGGACCATCACATGGTTTCCACAAATATTTCCTGTTTAGGCCTCCCCCACACGTCTAGGTCTTGGCGTTTAAATGAGTCACTTCTCACAGATCCGGTGATTTTGGCCCAACTGGTAGATCGCCTGAAAGAGTATTTTAGAACTAACAACGTGGAAGATATCTCCCCTATCACCCTATGGGCTGCTCATAAGGCTGTTATGAGAGGCCACCTTATAGAAATCTCTACAACACAAAAACGCCAAAGACAACAGGACACTCATAAACTTACATTAGAACTAGAACGTTTATATCACAGTCACACTCAGACACCTTCCACTGAATTGCTCCAGCAAATTACTGAAAAGAGAAGGGCCCTTGATGATATTCTTTCTGGTCACATAGAGAAATCACTTAGATGGTCCAAAGCTCGTTTTCTCCTTCACAGTAACTCCGCCTCCACGATGTTTGCCCGTAAGCTAAAACAATCTTCCCAACCGACCCACCTCTATAAGTTGAAAGATAAAAATGGCAACATTACCTCACACCCTAAACAGGTTTTGAACATCTTCTCCTCCTTCTATCAGAAACTATTTTCAGGCCCAGATCCCTCTTGTTCCCCACCAGTGCAATCATGGTTAGACACTCTTTTGCTCCCCCAGTTGAATGAGGAGCATCTTGATATCCTTAATGCTCCATGCTCTTCAGAGGAAGTGGCAACAATCATATCCTCCCTTAAGCTATCTAAGGCCCCAGGCCCAGACGGGTTTTCAGCAGTCTATTATAAAAAACTAACGGACTTTCTACTCCCTACTCTAACTAACATGTACAATCAGATCCTTGAAGGAAAGCAATTCCCAGAGGAAATGCTGTTGGCCAACATGTCCCTCATACCCAAACCGAACAAAGATCATACTCTCCCTCAAAACTTTCGCCCCATATCGGTTATTAACAATGACCTTAAAATATTTGGAAAGCTCTTGGCAGATAGACTAGCTAAAGTGATACAGTCTCTGATCTCTCCCGACCAAACCGGTTTTATCCCATCGAGACAGATCACAGATAATATTCGCTTGGCCTCCAACATTGTGCAGGATGCCCATGTACGCACGAATCAGGTACTACTCCTGAGTTTAGATATAAACAAAGCATTTGACAGCGTTATGTGGTCATATCTAGACACAGTATTGCTAAAATTTGGATTTAGAGGGGCATTTCTAAAAGGCTTTAAAGCCCTTTACCATCATCCTAAGACCCGCATAAAGCTGCCGGGGTGTAATTCAGACTATTTTTCGCTGCAATGTGGTACAAGACAGGGGTGTCCCCTCTCCCCTTTATTATTTGCACTCGCCATGGAGCCCCTGTCTAGATCCATCTCCACAAACCCAAACATTAAAGGGTACAGAAAAGGGAACCAAGAATTTAAACTAAGCCTCTATGCGGACGATGTACTTTTATTTATCACGGACCCATTGATCTCCCTCCCCAATCTTATATCCACTCTGAGTTCCTTCCAAAACTTATCAGGCCTTGGAATCAATCCCAGCAAATGTACTGCGATGCCCATCCACCTTCCACAGCATTTATTATCTACACTCCAAGACAAATTCAAATTTACATGGAACTACACCTCCCTACAATATCTAGGCATCAAACTGGCCCCCTCTCTCAAACAAATGTACTCCTTAAATTATCCCCCTGCTTTCACTAAAATTAAATCTCTCTTAAATCAGTGGTCTTCATATCGTATATCATTTCTAGGTAGGATTCAAGCAATTAAGATGAATATCCTCCCAAAACTATTATTCCTGTTTAGATCACTACCACTATATGTTTCTCGCTCCTACCTGTTGATGGTGCAGTCGACTCTTCTCAAGTTTATATGGCAAAACAAAAAACCCCGAATTGGTCGACTAATAATGTATAGAACACAGTCGAATGGAGGTTTGGGTTGCCCAGACCTTTGGAAGTACTATCTGGCATCTCGCCTCACTCAACTGGCACAATGGCATACCCCCCCCGCCTCTATACCATGGCTACAGTTTGAGCAGATCTCGATTGCACCGTTCCATCTTCCGGGTATATTATGGTCTCGCTCTATTACCCCAAAGGACATCTCCCCACTCAACTCTATAGTAGGTCAGTCACTGTACCTTTGGTCCCTATACTCAAAGAAATTTAAGTTGCAATCAGATAGACCCCTATTGTCCTCCTTTATAGGAGAGCCGTCCTTCCCCCCAGCCTTCTCATCCAAATTATCATTCTATGGTTGGATCACTAGGGGCTTGGTGAACCTTGAATCCTTGCTGCAAAACGCCGCCTTTTGCTCTTATACTCACCTGCAGCAAACCCATGATATGGGTAGATTTGAGTTTCACCAATACTTACAGATAAGACACTTTTACTCAGCACTAATCTCTGGTGGAGTGGACTTGTCTAAGACCACATTTGAGTCGCTGTGTGGAGAGGCTTCAAGAGATAGAGGGACTATTTCCATTTTATATAGACACCTTAATGACCTTAACTCTCCTCAAAAATCTAAGGCAATGGAAGAGTGGGAATCAGAGATGGCCCAAGAGTTCTCAACGGAGGACTGGCGGGATATGATAACTAATATGCACAAATGCATGAGATCTATATCTATTAAAGAGACAACTCTCAAAATTCACACCAGGTGGTATTACACTCCTGATCGTCTCCATAGATTCTATCCCCTGGTGCCTGGCACATGCTTTAGAGGATGCCAGGACAGGGGAACGATGTTGCACACTTTCTGGAGTTGTAAGGCCCTGGACATCATATGGCAAAAGACTACGTCTCTCATATCACGTATCTCCGGTATTTCGATTACACTAACCTCTCCAATGTGCCTGCTTTTTGCAGAACTCCCAGAGATCCCCACCCCATTACAGAAATTATTCCACACTCTTTTTAGTGCTGTTCAATGGGCAATAGCCCTGAATTGGAAAAGACCTCAGGTGCCTTGGTCGCAGGTGATCTCACGTATGGAGTCCATTAGGACTATGGAATTAGTGCACCATACTCTCCTGGACTCCATACATATATTCGATCGTAAATGGAACATTTGGACGGCTCACCTGCTCAGTGACAGACTAAACGATCCTTCTGCCCCAATAACTGCCTCACAATAAAAGTGTCTACGTTCTTCAAAAGATAGACTCTGAATAGGAAGATACCATTAATAGCGACATAGCCTTCTGATTTCTGGTATAAGATCTTACAACATCCACATTGATTGTAGGCTATGATAATATATATGGGATGCACGTTTATCACATTAGTTTGTTTCTATTTTTCTTTCCTTTTATTTTTTCTTTTGTTATTTGATTTCTCTCTTTATGTTTCTTATTGTTATGATTTATTGGGTGCTATACGATATAATTGTACAATGAGATATGGTTGCTAGTATTAAACTGTGGAGCTGTTAATGACTGTATTACCATTATACCTCATGTACCCTTAACACTTGTTCACCCTGATATAACATTTTTCTGCAATAAAAACGTTTGTAAACATAAAATGTTTCCCTTTTAAAAACGCTTCCAGACCAAAACGCGGATAGCCGCGTTGGCGCTTGAAATGCCTCTAAACACAGCTTCTGAACGCTTTTTTTTTTTCTTTTTTTTTTTTTTCTGTTCCAAAAAAAGCCTCTACTCAACTACCTAGAAATGACTATAAACGATCCTGTGTACATGTACTGATAAGATAACATAGAGGAGAGTTCAGGAGCAGCTGAAAAAAATGCCCAACTGCTCCTAAACATCCGTTTACCAGCAGCAGTGTACATGAGGCCTAAAGTATACTCAAATACAATCACTAAAATACCAAATAAGTAATGACACGTCAAAGTGGATGTAGAGCCAAAACTTTTTTCTTGTTTCATATACAGTAGAGAAGAGATATAAAACCCATCAATTTGTTATTATTTTTTTTAGCTGTTTGTTTCATTGGGGACATCTTGTCCCCTGTAAAAATCAATGGTGGGTGCTACTGCTGTTCATATGTAACTGCTAATACAAGTGCTTACATTGGCCCTCTGACTGGCCCTGGATGTAGACAGATTGCTGCTGCATCCAGTAGTGATGTTTATCTGCATCTGAACCCAGCAGTCTGTTTGCCTCTATGGCTAAGACCCAAGAAGATTTACCCTAATTTTTTACACTGGTAACAGCGACAAAATCTGTGCTGGTGACAATGGCCTGCATGACAAATAGATTTGAATGAATCTATCTACCAGGGCTACAGACAGCAATAAAAACTTGGCAGGAGTTCCTAACTTTTCGTACACGATCCAAAACTAAAAAAAACATTGGCTAGCCATACACTTTAATGCAATTAAACAATTTTATAAGATCTGCAGATTTCATTAAAGCTGAATTTCATTCTGCCTATATTTTTCCTTCCCTTATTCCTATTTCCCTTCTTTATCAACACGCTAATGAAATTGTTTACAATAAAATATTGCCTTGCAGGCAGATCATGGCTAGTGGGAGGGGCTGACAGGTTGCCCTGGTTTAGAGCTCCCAGCATTGATTCAAGCAGTGGGCTGGTTCTAGGGAAGAGTTATGCAAATATCAAAACACCTTGATGGATGGATATCAGTCTGGTGGAGTGTGTTTTGCATGCAGAACACCCCAGGTAATGCCAACTTGTGATGCTGAGCCTCCATGTTTGAAAAAAATGAAATGTAACAAATAAAAGAGGCAGGCCAGGGACAGCCAGGATGGAGAGGAAAGAGCTAGAGGATGCTGCAGGTACCACAGCCAGGAAAGCAGGTAGGCTTTATCTGACTTGCTGCTGCTTCTAATGCACACTGCGAGAAAATCACAGTGTATAGTGAAAAGAGACTAAGCATTTTCAGTAAAGAAGATGAACCTGTATGTAGCACTACCCCCGAATGAGCTGCTGTTTGAGATGGGTCCTCTGATGTTGGCCTCAACCTTCTCAAGATCCTCAGCCTCCCTGACACACCCAGCAGAGTACACTAATGCTGCATACACACGAGCGGACTGTCCGGCAGAAAAGGTCAGACGGAACAATTTCGTCTGACATTCCGATCGTGTGTGGGCTTCATCTGACCTTTTCTGACGAAAATTGCAACGGACCTAGAAATAGAACATGTTTCAGATCTTTCCAACGCACTCGAGTCCGAAAAATCCGTTTGTCTGTATGCTAGTCTGACGGACAAAAAAGGACGCAAGGGGAGCTATTGGCTACTGGCTATGAACTTCCTTATTCTAGTCTGGTCGTACGTCATCACGTTCGAAACCATCTGACTTTGGTGTGATCGTGTGTAGGCAAGTCTGTTTCGTTGGAACTCCGTTGCAACTCCTTTGAAAAGTCCTTTGGAGTTCAGGTGGACGAGAAGTCCGCTCGTGTGTACACGGCATTACACTAGGTATCACAAGAAAATCGTTGATAGTAAACCAAACACCAAGCGATAATGTCATTTTAAAGAAATAGACATCAAATCAATCAATAAAGGCAAATTTAGTATATTGATCCCTATTATTATTTATAAAGTATAATAAGAGAGTGATGATGTAAAGAGGATTGAAGTAACAGAGATAATGGTGCACTAGCATAACAGAGCAATTGACCACACCTGCATCCCAAACATTTTTTTTTACCAGCCACACAGGTTAGCTAAAACAGTAACACTGCCACCCAATGTGCAACATGGGGGCAGTAATAAATCCAGATATGTATAAACCCCCAGAACTACACTGCCCAAATGCACAAGGGGCAGCTATGCTAACAGTCAAAGAATGCAGCTCTCTAAACAAGGAAATATCCTAGGTATCAGTTGCAGTCCACAGGTGGGTGCTCGGGCTACGATGTCCTCATGACAGCAAGTATTCAGCAAATTCCAAAATCCGGCACTCCAAATCCTTAGTAAATGGTTTTTTAGGTACACATAAAAGGGTACAAGGGGCTAACGTTTCAACACAACCGCCTTGATCACAGCTCAAATATATGCTAGGCCTTAGACCCCTTTCACACTGAGGTGCTTTTCAAGCGATTTCGTGCTAAAATAATCGCCTGAAAAGCTCACAAAAACGTATGTCCATTAACTCAATTAATGTTTTCTGAGCCACCTGAGCCACCCCCATCAAATCATTCTTTGCAGCTATTACCTTTTGTACCACCACCCCCTCCCTTTTAGAATGTAAGCTCTACGAGCAGGGCCCTCCTGTACCTTTTGTATTGTACTGTAATTGTGTTGTCCCCCTTATACATTGTAAAGCGCTGAGTAAACTGTTGGCGCTATATAAATCTCGTATAATAATAATAATAATGTTTTCCCACTGGGGCAGTGCACTGGCAGGGCAGTGAAAAAAAACAAAAAAAATGCTCCTCTTCCTTGAAATTAATGGAAAATGCTTCAAAAGCGCCTGAAAAGCTCTTGAAAAGTGCTCAGTGTTTTACTGGCAGTTTAGAAGCGCCTCAGTGTGCAAGGGGCCTAAGACTGCTTATAGGTCACCGCCAGGGTTCGAACGGTTCAAAATAAGTAACATGATGTGGTATGCGATCAAGCTTAATAAAACAGGGGCAGTACTTAAATTGTTTCCCCTGCCGGCTACCTTTGGGGCGCTTTTAAGCGTTGGTGCACTTTAAGACTATTTAATGAGCCTGCATCCAGTTGAGGTGTGCGTGGAGAGCTAGTATAGTCTTTGGCTCAGATGTAAGATATTTTAGTGAACAGGGATGGGATCATAAGGCAGTGTTATCTTGAATATGCGCACTGTATGTTGTCCTACTGCATACTGATGTAGCAAGTCAAACGGGGCCTATAGAGGGTATAGCGGTTAGCCCCTCCCTAATAGCTCAGTTGCTGCTGACAGTGTAAATGACAGACTGACAGCCCTCTCACCAGTTTTGCATCCCAACTGTACAACGCGAAGGTAAAGGAGGCCCTCTCCCCCCTGTCCCTTCCCAGATCTCTGATGAACAGCGATGTGGATGGTGATGAGCGGCTTCTTCCTCTCTGACTTGTATGCAGCATTGAGGTGGATGGTACAGCTGTGTAGTGTTCTGGAGCAGCAGTGGCTTAGGGCGCAGACTTCCCCCTTTGCTGAGATCTCAAACAGCTAGATTCACTGCCACAGAAGTCCACACTCTCCCTTGTCCTGGTGCCAGTTGCCCCGAACTCTCCCGGGCAGTCTAGTACGAATCCCTCTGCCGCTTCCTGAGAACTGTAGTTTTATTTCTGTTCGATACAGTACTGCAGCCCCCCTCCACAGGACTACACATCCCAGAATGCAATTCGTGGCTGTGTCATTCCTTTGGCTGCCTTTGGGTTCATCAGCGGTTGTCGGATGAAGGGGGGGGGACATAGAGAGGGTGAGCAGTCATAGTGGAGACCCATAAATCTCTGTTGCTGAGCCACTTCAAACATTGAGTAGTAACCAAGCTGCCAGGACCTGGCTACATGTACAAAAAAGCCACACTGAAGATAAGCCTGGAGTTCAACTTTACACTAATACCTGTTCATCTTGCCATAATGGCCATTCTTTAGGCACATCCTGTTGTAGGGTGACAACACTCTGTCCCTGTCTCCCAACTACAAGGGGCAGTTTTAACACACATGGTCCACTGGGCATGGTCCACTGTTGTCACCATCAGAAAACCCACCCTGAGAAGTGCCATGTAGCCATTTTTGGTGTGCATTCAGCATGTAAGCAAGTGACTTGAAAGATATTTACAAAAAATGGCAACTGAAGATGATAAACGGTGCTTAGGGAAACTGAATATCAATCAGTTAGGGTTAGGATATTCTATATCAGAAAAAGATCTAAAAAAAATAATGGTATCTGCTCTAGCAGAGGCGTAACTACAACCTTCAGGTTCCCAGTGCAAGAAACCATAAAGTGCCCCCCACTCCCCAAGGTGGTGAGATGCCAGGGCCCAGTCGCAAATAGGACCTTTATAACCCTGGTTGTTCCGCCACTGGTGTCAGTAGTTTTTTTTTTTTTTTTTTTTTTTTTTTTGTTGTTTTGTTTTTTTTTTTTATAATTTTTTTTTTTCTTGTCATTTAATTTTATTTATTGATTTTTTTACTATTTTATTTTTGTTATTATTTTATTTATTTTTTTTACAATTTTGTTTAGGAGCCCCGTTGGGCTGCTTTGGTGAAATATCAGGGATCTGTTCATGTTCCACCTTTGAGATGGGGAATAGCTGCACAGAATGAATGGATAGGAATAGCTCTGTACAAAGATTCCCGTTCATTCACAAACTGATGCATAATAAACACACTTTACTATGCCTCAGTTATGAATGAACAGAGTCAGTGTCACATTTACCTGCCCCTTTCCCACTCTCCATCCTGAGAGGGATGGGGGGCGGGGGGGGGCAGGGGGCAGGGCAGAGCACAGGACTTCCGATCACAGCAGGAGGTGGATAGGAGGGGCGACATGTAGCGAAACCGATCCCTTCCTTTTTTCCTCCTGCAGCCGCTTAAAGGTTTCAGATGTAAAATTGAGGAGATCAGTTCCTCTATATGCCACCCCTCCTATCCAGGTACACAGGGGGCTTCACGGGCTCCCTGGAGCATGGGGCCGGGTCTCAATTGTGACCCCTATACATACGCCTCTGTGCTCCAGCTATACAGTACCTGGGTGACATCAATGCAGGAATCTAGGAAGATACAGCCTTTGGAATCCTTTGAAGTTTTCTCATCTTTATAGGAGTTAAGGATATAGGAACCATCAGGTAGCTGAGTCAAGTCGAAGTACCGTCTTCTGAAAACCTATAAAACAACAGATGAAAGTCACCATCAGGCTTTTAATATATTAAAACCAGCAGGATGCATTTTTGGAAAAGTTGTTATAAACTAAAGCATTTAGGAGTTATGATCAACCTACAGAAAAAATGGAACTAAAAATTGATTCACAGATATAAAAGATGACCTCTGGGCAGATATAAAAGACATGCAGTCCTGTAATTATTAAAGTAGAACTTAAACCAAAACATTTTTTCACTTTTGGATAGTGTAAGAGAGGGTTAAAACCCCTGCAGTTTTTTTTTTTTTTTTTGTTTGTTTTTTTACCATCGGTGTCCCCTTAGGGAGAATTCTCTTTGCTTCCTGTCCCATAGCCAAAACAGAAAGAGAGAGGACATCCGTCCAACGTGAGGGAAGCCACCAGATCTAGTGTGCCCATTGAAATATTTCTCCTCTATTCCTGTTCTGGTGACAATCCACAAATTGGTATTTCTTTCACTTTTGGTGACATCAATACATAGAACAAATAGAGAGGGTGAATATCCCTGACGGGCACAGACAGCAATAAAAACTACCAGATGCTCGTTGGCGGCAGGTCTCCCCCCCCCACCCCACCCACCCTGGCCATGTGGTTCTCCAGAATAATAAACTATATTAGCCATATGCAAAGCTTACAGTCTCCTTAAAGTACCAAGAAGAAAAATGTAGCCGCACCTGTTTTTTTTTTTGGGTGGAAGACACCTGCTCCCCAGGATATAGTTCTCTTCTTGAACAATGAGCCTTAAGATGATGGGCAACTTACCTGTACGTTGACCTTATTTTTATGGATACTTCAAAGTGAACTAATGCTCTTTCCCCTCTAACCCCCCTATCTCCCCCATTATTTCCCCTCATTAACCCCTCTCCTTTTTTTTTTTTTTTCCTTCTCTTTCCCTTTCCTTTTATTTCCATGACCCCTTGTTTAGCAATTAAAGACAGAACATTCTACTGGATGTCTGCTACGTCTAGCTGCCCCCAGAAGGATGTGTAATCCGCATCTGCAAAAAATGCCAATGCTATATAAATATCTATAATAAATAAAATAATATCTGGAGTTCTGCTGTAAATGAAGTCATGAACGTTACCTTATTAAATGTGAATTTAAAGCTAATTTATGTTGATCTCGAGAGTGAGTCTCTGTCTAGTTGTATTTGAATGTGGCAATAATAAAGTGACGTCACTGAAGGCACACCACCAAGACTTCATGAACTGCAGTCAGCTCTGCTTCCCGTAAGTGATATTACTCATCCCAATTCTTACTGAAATGACTTTGTAACCAGCACCCATTGTAATAAACGGCTTTGTTTCCACTTTTCCTAAACTGACTTTTTAAAAAGCTTTATAGTAGCACTCTGATAAACAAATGAAATATCAGACAGCTACTACAAAGCTTTTTAAAAAGTCAGTTTAGGAAAAGTGGAAACAAGATGAGTAATGGAAATAAGATTGATTTTTATTGCATTAACACTATACACCAGAAGTCTTAAGAGAGGGAATACCAGCTACAGATGAGGAGCAGATGAAAAGTGAACGGCAACTCACAACTGACATTAACTGGCTCCATTCTCTGGATATAACTCATTTGTTATTCATTCTTCTCAGCCATGTGACTGAGGACTTCCCAGAAAGCTTGCAGAAAGCAGATTGTGGGCTCTTTCAGGGCTTTTTCATTCTTGCTTTGGTCTCTGAAGAGCAATCTGAGTTGTATCGCCTCCTCACTGCCTGCTTTAACTTCTTGAATCCTGTGCTAGTACGCCCTAATTATCTGCATTGCATGCGGATGCGGGCAATTGCAGGATGGCCAGAATCACTTGAATGGGTCATGTTCGGTGGCGAAATTGAAGAAGGGTGTAATTCCTGCCATGGCTGTGGAATGTGTGTACCCTAGTCCACTGCCTCTGCAATAAAAAGGGGGAGTGGCTGGGGGGTGGTAAAAATGGGACTCAGCCGTGGGGGTTTACCGCTCCTCAACCGCTAGTGTGAACAAACCTTTTATACTTAATTCTAAAACAGCCTTTAATGCGCATTAATGAACATTTTAGACCGATTGCAGAGGCGTCAGGCAATACTGCTCCTCAAATGCCCTGTGGGATATGTGTTTTTTTTTTATTTATTTTTTTTATTATGTAGGTAAAATGTGCTTTGCAACCACACCGTAGGTGCGTTTACAGTGGATTTCGGGTGCGGTTGTGATGATGCATTTCAATAGAACTAAATGGAGGCAGTACAAAGAGTCAACGTCTGCCAAAGACTACAGACAGCCATATTTATGCCTCATGGCAACACGAGGCAACGCTAATGCTGCAGTGTGTACACCTCCATCCTCTCCCTATTTTAACAGTTTGAGTGGCATTGATAGGCGGTCGGGAAAAGGTAAAAATGTGACCCAAAAGCTTGTTTTTAGCACCTGTGTGAAACAGCCCTTCAGTTATGGATGGAGGAGTGAGGCTGGTTCACACTATAGATCGCAGCGGATCCGGTGTGTCTCCATGATTTCAGCCCGAATTTTTGGCTAAATTCGGACCTGAAATGGACCAAAAGACGCACAGGACTCCTGTGCAATTCGCACCAGAGCCGATTCGGAGATGTGTGAACCAGCTCCATAGAGATCCGCATCCAATTCACAATAGTGTGAACCCAGCCTGAGTGCTGCTGGGTGGAACTGCATTGTGTGTAATAGCTGTGCTCAGCATACAAAAGATGAGCATGGTTTGATACAAGCGTTCTTTTCTGGCTACAAGCATTATTTTTATTTTAACAATGGATTAATAAATCATGTGAATTTTTGCGTATTTATTATTGGATTTTGTGTTTAGTAGGAGTTCTCTAAAAGGAATTTGCCACTTCTTACTTAAGCTGACTATAAAAATGAAAGTGGAACTCCATGGAAATATAAAAATACCCATTTGCCCAGTTTTGTTGTTTAAAATACTGCTAGTATAGTGAACTAAAATGTGTCTTTATAGGGGTTGATTTACTAAAACTGGAGAGTGAAAAATCTTGTGCAGCTCTGCATAGGTCCAGATCTTTTTGTTAAAGCTTAATTATAAAGCTGAAGGTAGAAGCTGATTGGCTACCATATACAGCTGTACTAAATTTTGCACTCTCCAGTTTTAGTAAATCAACTCCATAGTGTCTTCCTATACCTCCCGGCATGGCAGGTATCAGTCTGAGAATGGTAGAGTCTGCACTGTTAGTCTTTAAGGCTCTATTACTTTCAGTTATGCTGAGTGTTCGGCAGTTTGCACAGGGGGGGGGGGGGGGGAGGTCTTGAGAAGTGTGATTATGCTCAACCATAGTGCAGTGAGAGCAGGCAAGTGACAGGAAGCTGTAGAGCGTCAGAATAAATAATTTTGCTATAGCATTCAGATACTGAGGTTCATGTTCAACCGCAGTTCAAGGGCTGTACAAACTCAGCACAGGATAGGTTTAGCAGCAATAAAATCAAGTTTCAGGGGTTTGGTTGTCCTAGGGGGTAAAATTATCAGAAATTGGCTAGCTTCAGTTAATGTTTCACTAAAGCAGAAGTTTACCTAAAAATTAAAAATATGTGCACAGGCGGGCTTTTTATTGCAGAAATGACATACTCTCATCTGCAGTCTATTCTGCGGTAAATAATTCTGTTTTCTGACTTCTTGACAATGTATATACTGTACTATGCATGCGCAGCTCAGCGTACAACTCTGGAATCTGACAGATGCTGGAATAAATGAACTTCTGTGGGTGCACAAGAGTTACATCATCTCTACATGGCCAATCTAGATGGCCAAGGGTCCCCAACCTGAAAGAAGACCAGGTGAAAATGTCAGCACCAGTGAGAAAGTTTGTTGATGCCGCATTGCTGGAAGGGAGGTGACACAGGAAATCTTTAGAGTTTAACGATGAGAATTAAATTATAGCAACCATTTTCTTTGTCAGTGATTATAGATAATTAGGGAACAAAGTATCGGCTCCAGTCTATCCTCCAATGGATGCCGCCATATTTCCCCCTGCGCAACATACAGAAGGTCAAGTCAGTCTGTCAATCACAGCCCAGGCTTTAAAAGACACCTCCAACCTTCCTTTGATGGCCATACAGGGCTGTAGGCATACATCAGCAGTTAAAGATGGAGATGACGATTTATCTGTTGACTTCTAACAAAATCACAGTAACAAAGCTGCACATTCTACTGGCTTGGAGCGCAGTTCAAATCGCCGAAGTATCCACTCCAGTGATCCATGCTAGTATGGGTGTCGGCATCTAAGATATCCATCAGTCACAATGCTGTTTTTTTAAGAAGTGAAAAAGACCGCCTGAAACATCTAAAGGAGTAGAATATGGCAGAGCCATTGACAACTATTTTACAACATTGGGGAATAAAAATGTAATCAGTGAAGTGTTTAATCCCTTTTAAGAGTGGCAACTAAAGGAAAGTTTTTTTTTTGAGGTGGAGACGGGGGTTATACAGTTAGGTTGCGGGTCAGTGTGGGATCAATTATATGGGTCATATGAAAGAAGAAGCAAACTACAGGCACATGACTGCACACAAGTTCGTTCTGCACTACTGCGACCTGTTTTCAGCAGGCAGCGTGTTGAAGTCGGCTGAAGTCACAGAGGCGGTCCAGGCTTGGGCAACATCACGACAATGGAGTCGGGATCCGCCCACATGACTAGACCAGCACCTGGCTCAGCCTGAGTCATCTGCTCCCACCCCCTCCACAGCCCAGTGCTCCAGTAAGTGCTGGAAGGGCAGAGCACAGAGCTGGTGACTAACAGTTACCAGCTCTGTGCTCGGGGAGCTCTGAGAACCGTGCGATTGGTGGTGTTAGATCACTCGGTTCTCAGTCTTAGAGGCGCCGGGTGACAGATGCAGCATCGGGCCGATACTGCATCCACCTAATGAAATGAAACAAATCCTCCTACTTAAGTTATATCTGTTTATCTGCAGTCTTTCCCTCTCTACATCTGTTCAAAGTCCAGAATTTATGAAGTTTGTCTGAGCTGTCAGAAAAAAAGGGGGCATAGAGATGAAAATACACTCTGCAGAGCTTAGTAAGGAGACCTCTGGGAACTGATTGGAGGGAAGAGAAACACAACCCCTCCAGCTCAGAGGAACAAGGCTGAGGCTGCCAATCAGCTGGAGATCCCTCCCCCTGTCACCATTTTTTTCTTGGTTTTAGAAAAACTTGTCAGAAGTGATTCATGCTGATAGCAGAGGAACGAGGCAGTAGACAGAAATTACACTTAGTGCTGTTAATTGAGACAAGTACACACTACAGAAGGATATGCTTTGTTCATATTTCATTTATGAGGTTTACAACCCTTTTAGGTATGTATACATTCATACAGGTGTATCTGACTTCCAGCGATTCTATGGGCCAGCTCTCTGGGCACTTTTTCTGATACACTTGAAAGCCTTTCCAACATAATTCTCTTGGCAAATTTTTTATGGGTCCAGATCTTTTTTCAACCCTCCCCAATTGCTCAGGCTTGGGATCATGTGATAACACATGTGCATTGCCAATTTGTACACACATGCTAAGGCCGGTTTAGACAAGATAGCATGTCTGGCGTGTGGGGGGAAACTGAAGTACTCATGGGAAACCCACGTGAACATAAGGAGCACATGCAAACTCAATGCAGATAGTGACCTGGCCAAGATTCAAGTATTGCAAGACATTAGTGCTAACCATCAAGATACTGTGATGTTTCATTATGTATAACCTTGTTTTTTTTTTCCATAGTAAAATGTGTGTGCTCTCAATACACCTTGTGGTACAGTGCTGCACAGCATAGCCACTATCATTTTGGTTTCTGGTGCTCTGACGCTTAAATTTCAATGCTCAGTGTAATTGCTACCAGGTTATTTTTCTAAGTACCTTGTCCATTTTCCAGATCAGTAAGGATATAAACAAAGAGGAGTCGCACGGAAAGAAGAACATTACCAAATTCATAGCCCCCAACTGTCCCTGATTTCGAGGCACTGTCCCTGATTTGGAGCAATGCCTCTCTGTCGCTCTTTACTCCTCATTTGTCGCTCATTTTGGTCTGATCTATATAGTTGTATATAAAATGCACTTTTTATCTATCAAAAAGTGTTTCCCAGTGCTAAATGTTTCATCTAATTTCTAAATTGCTGCATTTGTAAATTTCAAATACCAATATAAAGGAATAGTAGTGGTAAAAAAAAACACTTGTGGGTTTAACCAACCTTGTTTTTTTGTGTACAATTCTCCTTTACGGGGGGTGTGGCAGGGGGTGTGTCCTATGCCTGCATACTTTTGCTGATAGGTGTCCCTCATTCCCATCTCAAAAAGTTGGGAGGTATGCCAAATTGACATTAGTCAAGATTGTACAACCCAGAATTATTTGTACTTACCTGTTTTCCATAAGATGGTAATATAATTGTGAAAACACAGTCTATCTCTGGCAACCTCTATTCATCTCAACACTCAATTCTTACTGGTCTCAGCCATTGGCTTAGATACTACTATCACTTGGTTCTCAATGCTAGTACTGGTTCCAGGGCATGGCATACATTAACAATGTTACTATAGGACTTGTATCAGCCCAGTGAAGTCAGACAATGTCAGGGCCAGCCAGGTGTAGGTTAAAAACTGTTTTCAGAGAAAACCTAAAGCATTAGCATTTATTTACATTTTAAAAGTACTGCCTACGATCAGGCACAACAAGGTGACTTCCATTACTGTTTAGCTGGAAAAACCTCCAGTATGAAGCCTCTGGATCCTGGTTTCACAAGCCTGACCCATTGAGCTAAGTCTGCTTACCAGTCAGTCTCCCGTGCAATATGAGTGTCTCAGTGGCACAAAAGAGAGACATCACTGGACAGTAGGGTGGCAGGTGCAGGTGAAACATGGATCAGAGGGGTGCACAGAAGAGCCTAACCAAGACAATAGCCGGTTTCTTGTAGTATCTGTTCTTAGACAGGATGTTTATTTTGAAAGTTTAAAATGACTAGCTGGATGGCTTTAATGAATGGGGAACAAAACTGCCTTAGGTGTATATACACATCTGATAAAATCTTATTCTTTTTGGGCTAAAAAATAGCACCTGTAAAGAGCCTGAAAAACGCTTCCCCTGCAGCCCCAGTGTGAGAGTCCGAGTGCTTTCACACTGGGGCGGTGCGTTTGTAGGACATTATAATAAGTCCTGCAAGCAGCAACTTTGGGGCGGTGGGGGAGCAGTGTATACATCACTCCTCCACCGCCCCTGCCATTGAAATCAATGGGCACTGCTACCGAAGCCCCTGCAAAGCGATTCGGCAGCGGTGTTTTGCGGGAGCTTTTTACCCCTTTATTTGTCTGCTAGCTAGAGTTAACAGCTCCCCGCTAGTGGCCGAAAAGCGCTGCTATAACAGCGGTAAAGCGCTACTAAAATTAGCGGCGCTTTACCTCTAACACCCCCCCGCCCCAGTGTGAAAGTAGCCTTTACTGCAGTGATACCTGTCATCCTCCTTTCTCTGAATTTCTGGCACGTCAATGGTAAAATAATGCTGGAAATAACCGCTCGTTTCTGAGTGCTTCCATAACTTTTTTAATCCATTAAATGTCTAATGGCTTCACTTAGAAGGCGCTACTTTTTGTTTTATTTTATGTTCCAGAGTTTCTTCTAGCTGTAACAGCTGGCGGCCTTCCTAAGACAACATATTCAATATCCTTACATGGACTCTTTGTCATGGACTTGATCTATTGCCCTTTCTAGTGATCCCACCCCCACCCCTGTTTATATTGCATAGCCTTATCCAATCCAGAGTGCGCCAAATTAACCCATTGTTTGTACGCCGATGGTAAAAGCTTTGATCTTCAGGAAGAACAGCAGTACCGATGGTCATAGGAGGACACACCCCTCCACCAATGAGAAAAGTTATTTCACTGATTACACTGCTTGCAACAGATTCTGTGAATGGAGGAGATAATCCTGTGGCTGATCAGACTCTCCTCCATTCACAGATTGTGTTACAAGTAGTGTAATCAATGAAAAAAGTTTTTTTCAATGGAGGAGGAGGAAGAAGGGGGGTGGGGGGAGGTGTCTCTATTCGGACCATCTGTACTACTGTTCTGCCTGAGGCCAAGTTCACACTGGTGCAACACGACAGCCGTCCCATTTTGGATCCGACTTTGCCCCACGACTTAAAGCCGACATACATCCGACTTTCAATGAACGGGGATCCGACTTGGATCCCCGCCAATGCCAGGCACTGTGTTTGGTATGAATCTTGAGGGAGAACTCCACTTCAAATTTTAAATAAAAAAAACAGCATTGGTTCCCCCTCCAGGGGCATACCAGGCCCTTGGGTCTGGTATGGATTTTAAGGGGAACCCCCTACGCCCAAAAAAAGGCGTGGGGATCCCCCCAAATCCATACCAGACCCTTATCCGAGCACGCAGCCCTGCCGGTCAGGAATGAATCGTATCGGGCCGCATGCCCTCAACATGGGGGGTGGGTACTTTGGGGTAGGGGGGCGCCCCGCGGCCCCCCCACCCCAAAGCACCTTGTCCCCATGTTGATGAGGACAAGGGCCTCTTCCCGACAACCCTGGCCATCATGCCCCGGGACTGTGACATAAGGGATGGGGTCACCGGGTGACATCACCCAGTGACCACTCCCCATCCCTATATAAGTCATTGCGGACCGTGCATACGGCATCACAGTGGGAGAGAGCGTCGTGTCAACATCGGAAGAAGAGAAGAGGGAAGAAGACAGCGCAGAAGACCGGGGCACCGCTAGCAAATGAGCCAGCAAAAGAGCAGAAGATAGCGGAGGAGCCCTGCAGAACATACCGGAGAGTGGGAGAAAAAACGGAGAGCGTGGAGAAGAAGGAAGAGACCACGGAGAAGAAGGAAGAGACCCCCGGAGCTGCCTAATAAATTACTTTAAAAACCTGCCTGTGTTGTTTTTTTTTTTTTTTTTTTTTTATTTATTTACACTTTTTTTTCCTAGGTGAATGGGTAGGGGTACGATCCCGGATTCCGATAAGCCCCCCACCCGCAGACCCCGACAACCAACGGCCAGGGTTGTTGGGAAGAGGCCCTTGTCCTCATCAACATGGGGACAAGGTGCTTTGGGGTGGGGGGGCGCAGGGCGCCCCCCTGCCCCAAAGCACCCACCCCCCCATGTTGAAGGCATGCAGCCTGGTACGGTTCAGGAGGGGGGCGCTCGCTCGTCCCCACCCCCATTCCTGACCAGCCGGCTGCGTGCTCGGATAAGGGTCTGGTATGGATTTGGGGGGACCCCCACGCCATTTTTTCAGCGTAGGGGGTTCCCCTTAAAATCCATACCAGACCCAAAGGCCTGGTATGCTCTTGGAGGGGGAACCCATGCCGGTTTTTATATAAAATTTGGCTCGGTGTTCCCCCTCAAGATCATCTGAGCACAAGTCGTATGCCAAAGTCGGATCATGTGAGACGGCGATCCGACTTTGATCCGACTTCAATGATAGTCAATGGGCTGAAGTAGGATCAAAGTCGGACCAAAGTAGTACAGGGAGCATTTCTAAAGTCGGAACGACTTGTGTCGGACCAGTTAGGACGGCTCCCATAGGAAAACATTGAATTTCACACGTCATGCGACATGAGCTCCCAATGTCGGAGCATTTGTCGGACCAGTGTGAACCCAGCCTGAAGACCTGAAGCTGTTAACCATTGCAGTGCCGGAGGTTCAGCAGTAGGAACAGGACCTGGCATTCCTGTAGCAAAGATTTCTCAAGGATCCAGCTGCCTGTACTTAATGGGATAGTCTTCATTACGTGATGTGACTATAACCGTATGGAATTTTCTTTTTGGCTAAATTTCAGCTTTAAGTAAGAAAGTGACTGTTATCCAATCTGGATGCTTTTCCCTTTATATAAATGCTATATGCAAAATACTGGTGAACAGCAAGTACAATAAAAAGCTAACAAAAATCAGGTTTAAAATGACAACATGTCTCCACCAATAGTAGCACTAATATGTTACCATGTTGCACAATTAGTGAACAAGGAGGTAAGATTGTAAAATGATACCCTATAGTAAGCAAAGCCAAAAAACACTCCAGTTCTGAGATGTATTGCCTACTACATTCACTTTCAAATGTTGTTTTTGTACATCCAGCTAACAGACGGAGTTTCACAGCAGCTATGAGACCTGCCACTTCTTCTAACAATGGCTCGATGCCAATGTGACTTTTACTGACGGCCTGAGTGATATCTAATGTCTGTCTCCGGGATTCCCCTGGAACACTGGAAATTCTCTGCACCAACTTCTCACACATACCATGCCCACAATTCGGTTTATGCTGTGTGAATACATTTTCTTTAGTGAAGCTGGCTTATTTGCACTGGTAATAAATATAATGTAGCATATAGTGGATGGCTACCAACGCAGCTTCTAAACGACATGGGAAATAGCAATAAAGGATTATCATAAATTAAGCATACACTTAAGATTCTTGGCAAAAACCAATCTTCCTAATGCACTCACATTCATCAGAAATGTCTCTGGACCCATACTATATGCTGATTTATAAAGCTACAGTAAATACTTGAAGATCGGTTTCACAGCCTAATGAATAAAGTATAGCTGAACCCAAAAACTGGCCATAGATAAATGGAAATTTGACTGCTTGAGCAGGGACCAGACAAATTTCAATTCATCTATGGCAATTCCTGCTCGAGAGGAGTTGACCTAGTGATCAACACCTCTCAAACGCGAATGCTGGAAAATGTGTGCTCAATCAGTGCTGCAGTCAATAGGCTGCATTATGATAACTGTAAATATACAATTTAGTAAATTGTTGGTAATGTTTTTTTTTTCATGACTTTTCTTTTGAATTTTTTCCCACCATTTAAAACATTCAGGGCCAGTTCACACCACATGCAGTCCAGTGCGTTTTTGTTCTGTATCAAAAACACATGGAAAGTAGGTTAAATGGTTTCCAATGGCTTAGTTCACACCAGTGCAGTCGGTTCCAGCGCTTTTCAGTTTCAGAAAGAAAAAGTAGAACATGCTGCATTTTTCCTGCACTGGACTGTACTGAAATGCAGTAAAATGCTCAAAATTGCACTGAAACGCATCAAAAACGCACTGGACCAGGTGCTTTTATATAGTGATAAAAGCATCTGCAATTCAACCGGAAATGCATCAAAAACACACCAGAACGCATCAAAAATACGTTAAAAACACGTATGCAGAAATGCATCGGGAAAGGATCTGGAGTGCGTTTTTGTGGTTGAAACCGGCCCTCATACCAAGCTGTCCACAGGAATGCTTTAGCAGCTCTAACAATTTCTTTGTGAAAAGGATTTAAACCATGTTAAAAAAGATAACCGCTGTAATCACCCCTGGCATCTTACAGTTTGTCCCAACCCCTGTCACTGTTACTCGGTCTACATAAAAATGTGATGATTATTTTGTGGAAATGTTTGGCTACTGTTATATTAATGCTTTATAGTAACAGAAAGTTTAGCCTGTAACTTGCTCTTCCACAACCTATCGGTATGGCAGGGCCACGGCCTACGACAGCAACAAACAGGGCTAAAGTGAGCTGCTTCTATTATATATCAACTTTCATTGGATGAAATTCTCCACTATTTCTTTTCTATTGTAATCGTGAAATTATCTCATATACAAATATTCTACAAGAATGAAAAAAATATCAGCCAAACCTGATGAGGTGAGGTCTTCCTGTTTGGTAGAATAACCTCACTTCCTGCCCAGATGGTGGGTGTCAGAGAGAATACAGAGTGATAGGAAAGCCCCCCAATGGGGTTTGAAAAAAACTGGAGTTGGACTTTGGGTAATCTATGCACCTGAACACTGGATTGCAACAAGTGAGTGAGTTAGGGAATAGCTGACTGCTTTTCACAAGTCTCTCTGTCTCTTACAAAGTGCAATTGAAACTTAAAGTTGAACTCCAACATCGCATTCACTGTTGCACAGTTGTACAGGCTCCTCTCCTGTGCTTAAAATGCTTAGGCTGATTTCACTGAACATTGTGAGCATCTCACAGTGTGCGTTAGAAGCTGCAGCAAGTCAGATAGAGCCTGCCTCATTTCCTGTATGTGGGACATCCATCATCATCCAGTCTTTCCTCCCCAGCTTCACTCTTCTTGGCCCACCACTTTAATTCTTTGGATTTAAAGCGGTTGTATACTCCGCTTGGACATTTTTACCTACAGGTAAGCCTATAATAAGGCTTACCTGTAGGTAAAATAAATATATCTCCTAAACCTACTCGGTTTAGGAGATATTCACCCTGCATGCAGCCGCTGACCTCAGCGGCGCATGTGCAGTGAAGGTCCGGCGTATTGTGCCGGAACGGAGGACTCCCACGCGCACCGCGTCATTGCGGCTCCGGCCACTGACAGTGCCAAAGCCAGAGACCCCAGAACAAACGGCGAGGCAACATGTCAGCCCCCACAGCGCTGACCGGGTCGGGCTGCGGGAGCTTCGTTCTAAGCTAAGTATTTCAAAATGTGCTAGTATGTAATGCATACTAGCACAATATGCCATTGTCTTGCAGGTTTTTTTTTTCTTCAGTGGTTTACTACTTTAAGTGCTTTAAGTTCTTTCAATCACTGAGGCTCAGTATATTTGTGTCCCTGTTGGAGACCTTTCCCATTATTTCCTGTACTGATAGGAACTAATAAGAAATCACCTTACTAGAGAGACACAGATGGCAATAAAAAGCCGATAGGGGCCTTTAAGGTGCTTTCACATTGTTCTGGTGTGCTTTCCTCACAGCGTGGGTGCAGCGCAGTGCACACAAAGTTTTAGTGGAGTTTACTGCGTTTCCCCATAGACTTCTTTTAGAGTGGGTGTTTTTGGTGCATTTTCTGAAAGTGCAACAAAAGTCTTGCATTCTGCATCTTTCCTGCGCTTTTAGAAAACATAACAAAAACGCCTGATCTGATAGAAGTCTATAGGAAAGCACGGGTATCCCACACGAAAACCACAGGTACACTGCATTGTGGGGAAACCACACTGGGGCAACGTGAAAGAGGCCTTAGCTTTCTCCGCTCTATCCAAAATGTAATAAAACGCTTTGGCTGAAGCTGGACTTTAAACCTTCTATAGCACCTTCAATACATATAGTGTACAGGGAGGTGTTGAAAAGTGTACATTTTATTTTTACAAATCAGGAGTGCTTTAATGAACCAACAAGACAATACAGCATAATTAGTCTCATAAACAGAGTACAATGCCATACCCAAGTAACAGTTGAATACAAGGCAACAAGAACCAACCATGCATTGCCACGATGTATATACCTCATATACTGACAGAAACAACAATGCAACAAAAAAAATGAGTTGTGGCACTTATACATGGGACACAGAATAATAGCTGGTGAACTATCTGTCCATCTGTCTAACATCAAGGAGAAAGATGGGGATAGTCAACAGCATTTCAACTTGAGGTCCAAGAAGACCAAACCTCATTATACTTCCAAGATCAACCTTGATTGATATACATAAGTTTACACATAGGCAGAGCAGCATCCATCATTGCTTCCCAGGAGGACAAAACAGGGGGAGTGGAAGAGGATCACTTAAGGAGGATTTCTTTTTTTTGCATAGTATAAGAGGTATGAGATTAGTAATGTAGTGTGATAAGGCCGCTGCTCATCCTCATAAATCCCTACAAGTGCAAACTCCAGGGAAGCCGAAAGTGTCAACTGCAACCTAGAATTAATCACTTCAAATACTTCTGACCAGAATTTTACAATATTCAGACAAGCCCAAAACATGTGCAAATAGGACCCTAGATGAACCAGACACCGAGGACTTTGTGGGTCGCGGGTTGGATACATCTTATGGTGTCTCACAGAGGTGTAGTACACCCAATGTAGAAACTTGACTTGACTCAATTTGTCTTTTCGAAGAAATCTCTCTATTCAAGGAGGGAATGTCATCTCTCCACATTTCCCACACTCACTCCAGCTTACAGGAGTCAGTATTAAGGAGGGCCCCATATAGAGTGGAAAGGTGTTTATCAATGTCACCCTGAAGGAGTAATTACTCAATTGGATCGGCCAGGAGGAGGGGCGGCTGAAGAGAAAAGTGTAAAATGAGTGATTTTTTTTTTATTTTAGTGGGTGGAGTAGGAAAGGGACAGACCCACTCTCAGACTTTTATTCTTGTCCCTGGTGGGGAGCATTACTCTCTATATATTTGCCCTTTTCAGGCAGAAAGTAAAGGGAAAGTCAAAATGTGTCTCTAGAACATGTAAGAGTTATCTTCCAATAAGGACACCTGTTCCAGTGTCAAGTGTCTAATAGCAATGAGCCAAATGTCCTTGGGTTTGGTTTAGGGTGGGTTGGCGAACTTTATTGAAGTTTATTATTATTTATTGAACCTATATCCCATCTGGGATCCTGCTGAATACCCATCTAGCAGCTGAATGAGCCGAATGAGGATACGTCACGGGTTGTTAGGATGCTGGCGGGAACTGGTAATAATACCACAAAATTCAAAATGTTTTACTTTTAGGTGCAGCTGGAGGTCCAGCTCAGTTGAAAACTTATTTAGTTCAGCCTTCACTGAACCTCTGAACAAGCAAAATTCAGTTTGAACATGGGTTTGGACTGAATCCAGAGATTATCCCTACTGTATAACACTTCTTGTTGAATCTCCAGAACCAGAAGTATAGGGAAATCTTCCAACTAGAACACATACTAAGAAAAATCAACAGGGGTTTTAGCCCTTCCAATCTAAAACATAAAAACATAAAATACATATACTTTTAGGGCTCTCCAACAAAACAAATATATATACCTCTTCCTTCTTTATTGATAGATCCTAAAGAACATAAAAAGCTCTGCATAAAACTTGACAGCTTTCTGGCAAAGAGTTCTGCTATCAATTGTTATAATTGATATTATTGTCATAATAATCAACTAATAAGCTTGTTCATGAAAGGGAGGAATCTTGTATGTACGATCTTTATCATTCAAATGCATTCAAATGCACATAAGGCAGCAGCCCTGTACACATGGTAAGTGTGTTGTTATATAGCTTCCCATTAGGCCTCGCTCCTCTGACTTTTGCATATCACAGGTGCAGAGTTACTGTGGGAGTGCAGACAGTACAATTATCCGAGGACCCATGGGGATACTTCCTATAATTTACTAGCTATTCACGCACATTAAATTTATTTTAGAAAAAGCACCAATCCTCTTCCCTTTACATCTGCTCTTCTGTTATCTCCTAACTGAGTTTTTTGCAGGGTTACATGCAACATAACATTCAAATTTTGTAGAAAATTAAGGCCTAAACAGGATAGCTAATAGCCAAAGGAGTAGAAACAGCAGTAATTGCACTACAGCTGGGCAAACCAATGGCAAAGAAAATATATTGGTAATGACAAACAAGTGGGACTAGAGAGTAGCCCCTAAATCCTATACTTGGGGCAATTTTCCCTAAAGGAGGTTGTGCCACAATAACAGTCCAACAGTCTGTATTAAACCCCTTTCCCCGCTGGCCAGCATGTTGGGGCCCAAATTTGCTGTTGGAGCATTAAAGATAAAGTTCCACCAAACATGCAGTAGCTCCACTTATGTCAGCGCTGCACCTGGGTCTACATATTGTAAATTGCTGTAGAAACTGTTGCGGTTATATAACTGCTGTATTATAATAATACCGATAATAGAATTATAGCCAAAACACAGATTTAATTTATGATGCCTGGTTAGCACCTTTACAAGTCAAAACAATAGTAACTTAGGTTATTAACTTTAATAGGTATATTATACTGAAGACCATATCGATCTTTAAATCAGAACTATAGGCAAATCTTTGTTTTTCATTTTGGATAGAGCAATGCAGGATCATAACCTCTGTGAGGATTATTTTTGCCATCTTTGTCCCATTGGGGAGAGTTACCTTTACTTCCTGCCCCATAGCCAATACAGGAAGTGAGAGGCAATCCCTGCCAATTAAGGGAATCTCCTGGGGCCCCCCGGGTCACCTGAACTAGTGTCCCCACTGGAAGATTTCCCTTCTAATACTTTTCTGGGGACAACCCTAAATTTGGGATTTACTTTATTTTCAATAATAATTGTAAACAGGACAAATAGAGAGGGTAAATCTCCCTAATGGTGACACAGGCAGCAATAAAAATTGACAAGGCTTCTAATCCGTCTCCACTCTATTTAAAACTAAAAAGAAAAAAAAAAGTTTTGCCTTTAGTTATACTTAAAAGCAAAGGTCTTCTTCGTCGGGCTGGTTATACAATTTTGAGATTAATAGCACTTGTTATCAACTCTCCTGTTGATTACCAGCACTTGCTCAGGCTTAGAATATGAAGAACATAAGATATCAGAAGGCTTACCTTCATGGTGACAGGGATTGTAGTCCCAATATTTGCTTTATAAAGCCAGCCTTGTTTAATAACTCCGCCTTTATGAGAGCATGCTGATGCAGAATCCTGCAGAACAATGACAAGAGGAAATACATTATAATTAATAATAAAATAAAACATTTCTGTAACACAAGGTACTCCATAACCAAGTACAGTGAAAACTCGAGATGCCCATAAAGCAGATCTATCCTGAAATAACAATCTCCCACTACTGTGACCATTAAGGATAAGAGCACTTTATATATGTCTCAGCTTCCTACCTCATCTTTGTCAATATCCTCATCGATCTCATATAAATGGTTAGGAGTCTTCTCTGGCCGAAAGGATTTGCTAAAGAAAAAAAAATAAAATGAATATATTATCAGTATAACAGTAAAGAGCAAAACTATATGGTTCCAGCAATTTTATAAGTGTCTTAAAGGATTTTTTTTTACAATTTTTACCAGTGATACATTTTCTGGACATTCTCTAAATGTTCAACTAATTTGGATTTATTATATTCATAATTTCACAATATTTTACATGACTATGCCACGTCCTTCTAGCCAATTTATATTTTTCTGTCTGCCATAGGTAATGTGCACTATTACTGTAAAGAAACCTGAGCTGGAACCTATATCATCCTATTATATTCCTTGTTTCATTTTTCCACAGAAGGAAAGATGAATTTTGATTGGCTGCTGTGAGCCACACCTCAGCGTTGCTCCACTTTTTATCACATACCTTTCATAATTTCCAAAGGCAGTCCCTGTATATGCTAACATGACTGTAACTAACACCAAGGCACAGTACAGCTTACAGCATCTCCAAGAACATAAAAGGAGGTCAGAAAAATGTTTTTATGTTTAAGTGAATCTTAAGCCAAAAGGTTTTTTTACTGTAGCCACCCTGGTGGCAAGATTATGTCAGATGTTTGTGTCTCAAGGCGGTACATTGTTTTGCATAGAAATTTGGCGTTTTATATTTTAGGCCTGTAATTCTTAGTAACAACACACTTAAATCTGTCCAAACAAGATTCTAGTAGACATCCCGGGTATGATAAAGTTTGAAACACTAAATCATAAATTATAATATAATAAATAACTATAAATAATTATAAAAAATAATAATATAATAATAATAAAATTAATTTCCCCACGATTCACTATCGCTCAGTTCTGCAAGTGTTCTAATTTACTATCGCTGTTTTCTAGCTGGTCTCAAACCGCTTTTGACGTAAAGGGACACTTTTTGGTTGCCATGGACAATCTCAAATTTCCAGGCAGAAAGAACAGTATATATAATATAAAAGTGTATGCAGGGCACTGGACAAAGCATTAGGGACAAAAGGGATGGGAAATGATTTAATACAGTATTGTAATCTGTAAGATTACAGTGTACTGTATGTGTTTTGAATTTTGTCCGTTTTGAGTTTGCCACCGGGATCCGCTGCCATGCGTCGCGGCGTTTGCAGGGAACTGAGCCCCGCACACAGAGCATCGGGCAGAGGATACAGCCGGTGGACACAGCGGGGGGACATCGCAGGATCCCGGGGACAAGGTAAGTAACACTGCACCAGGATCCTGCAATGCAATCCTGAGTGTGGCTCAGGGTTACCGCTAATGGTGCTGAAATTTAACCCTGAGCCACACTCGGGAATACCGCCAGGGAGGTTAATGCATTCTATGTATTAAGGTAAAAAATAAACCTTCCAGTTGCTGTTCCTCCCTGCTCCTTCCCTAAATACTTACCTAAATTGATCCAACACTGTACCTGACTGCGGGTCTTCTGCCCTCTCTCTCCTGGCTCTCACAAGTTTGGCTGAGAGCAGTGGGAGTCATTGGCTCCTGCTGTTTTCAGTCCAATCCAGTGAGGAGGGAGCAGGGGGTGGGGCCGAGCCATGCATGCTGTGTATGTCTATGGATGCACACAGTCTGGCTCAGGATTGTGCCTGCATGTGTACCCCCACAGGTAGTGGCGGAGCGGAAAGCGCCAGCAGGGGACCACAGAAGAAGTTCTGGGCTGCTCTGTGCAATATCCTTGCACAGAGCAGGTAAGTATATAACATCTTTTTTATTTTAGTTTTAAAAAAAACTAAGATAAAAAAAAAATTACTTTACAAACTCTTTAAGTTCAGCCCCTAAAACACCCAAGAAAAAATAATCCCTTGCTGATCACATCATTCATATGTACAGGGAGTGCCTTAGAACCCACACGCTTCACATATGCATTAAGACCCATCTAAAGAGCTGTCGGGGGAGAGAGAAGGGGTTATAGATACTGAAATATATAAATACCAAAAACATGAATGACTGAGCTTGTATCTAATCTTTTACATCATATCAAAAATAAACATAATTTTCATTGCGTTCTACATTCAGTAATCAGAACTCACCAGGGCAAGGCTCGAAAGTCCCCTGAGTACTCCTCAAATTTGTAGTTCACCACTTTCCAGTCCAAGCTGTAGTATTTTATGCACTGAAAACATACAATAATTACGTAGTGAAAGATTGAAGAGACACTAAACATTCTCTCACAATGACATCAGAATAATGGCTACTTTACATTGCATATCAATGTAGAAGATGATCATGTGCACACAGAACAGAGGAGAGGGGTGCAGTTTGACATCTTTGCCCTGGGCACTGGGTGACTTCCCACTTACAGTTCCTACCAACTCAGTGTTACTGCTCAGCTCCAGGTCCACCAATCGGGTTTCATGTGGACCCAGAATCAGGCAGTGACATTGTGGGACCTTCTTGCTATGTGTTCTCTGCCTCCTCTCATTTTAGAAAACAGTGGCCTTTAGTCAGTAAGACAAAACACAGCCTAAGATAAGACAAAATGTAGCAAACCATAGCACTCAATCACTAGAATCCTTTAATGAAACTGATAAATGAATTTATCATACTGTTCACATACCTCTTTCACAAACAGGCTCTTGGCTTTAGCTTCTGCATCTTCTGGTACCGCTGACTGTATAGTTCTGTGTTGGCGATCTACTGTAGAAATCTGTATAAAAGTAATGCCAAATGCAAAAATCCAATGGTGTTACCAAAGAGAATACAGAGAATCAACACATACTGTGCATACTGTATAGTGCAGAACACTCACAAACACATCCTCCATAGGGAACATGAGCATATCTCTATGGGGATCGCTGAAGATCTGAGCCTTTCTCTGGGAAATGACCAATTCATAGTCCAAAGGTTCCACCACTCTGGCCTTTTCCTGTATAAAAACGAAATATGAATGAGACCAACTTCTCTTATACAGTAAAACCAAAGAGATGTTACTACATTTATCATTATTGTTAAAGTATATACAAACACTGACAATTAATTTCTTTTATTCAATCCATTTATATCTGTTAAATATACTATTGAAAGCATTTTGTTATATCTGTGCAAAAAATACTTGCTGATCCTGCCAGAAACCTATGGTGCTCCTAACTTCCTGGATCCAGTTGACAATTCTGCCTCTGCTGCACTGAATTCCCAAGCAGTGTTGTCATCTCTGCCTAAGTACTGCCTTGGTAGAGAAATCACTTCTTTTTTTCTCATGGCAATAACATTAGGTGGAGGTGTTTTGTAGTCCAACATTAGAGAAATGGTGGGATGATAACACTGCTTAGACTTTCAGTGTAACAAGGCTGAGGAATCTTCCTAATGATAGCACTGGTTACCAAACACTAGTGCTATCACACATGCCTCCATTTTGTGAAGTGCTACATGCATTTACACGTTCAGAGTATCTAATCTCCCTCTGGACACACACAGAATACTATTTTCTCTAAACGCAGCTAAACTGCTCTCTGAATAGTGCCTGTGCCCAACGAGAGATCTTTTGTGTTCAATAATCAGCAGGCCAGCCATTGGCACGGTTCCGGGAAGCCCTGGGCATCCAGGGTTATGCCCCGTCCCTGTCAAACTCGGTTGTGCAGGTAAGTCCATAAAGCCAATGTGTACCTGTTTACTTTCTGCCTGCACACAGCTCTGCTGTAGCAAAAAAAAGTAAACAAATGGATCTGACCACTGCACAGGGCTGAGCGCCTGTGTGAATGAGCCCTGATAAGCCTTGAGATTTCTCCTCACTTATGCCTAGTACACACGATCAGAAAATCAGATAAAAAATACCGCTTTAGAAGCGATCGTCCGATAATCTGATCTTTAGTACACAGCTTTCGAGAGCCGATCACGACAGTTCATGCCCAATCATCAGAAGGGACAAACACAAAAATGTTTCTCATACAATACCACAACAAACAATTTTCATTCAATTACCCTATATACTCGAGTATAAGTCGTTCCTAGTATAAGTCGAGGCCCTAATTTACCACAAAAAAAATGGGAAAAACGTATTGACCCGAGTATAAGACGAGGGTGAGAAATGCACAGCTACTGTAAGTGGAAAAGAGGGTCAACAATGCCCATTTGCAGCCTCACTGTGCCCATTTGCAGCCATAGGTCCCCTGAACTTCAAACTCGGTAGTTAAGGGTTCCTGGATGCCCCCTAGCTGCAGCCAAAATTTGGGGTCTCTGAACCCAAAGGGTCCCGAAATGACATTGCTGCAGATGGACACAGTTGACCGAATTTGGGGCCCCATAACTCGGGGCCACTTAGTGCTAAGAACCCCAAATTTGGTGTGCAAACCCAGTGGAACCAGCACAATAAAATTTCCAAAGCTCGGCTTTCTAGCACCAAGTGGCCTCGAGATACAGGGCCCCAAAAATCAGTTCAGAGAATGTCAAGCACTTTTTTGCAGCAGAGAATGACATTTTCCGAACCGGGTTTGGGGATATGTTATGGTACCATATCCACTGAGTTTGTACACCAAATTTGGGGTTCCTAGCACCACGTGGCCCTGAGATATGGGGCCACAAAGTCGGTTCGGAAAATGAAATTTTTTGCTGCAGAAAAGTGCTTGACTCAAGTATAAGTCGAAGGGGGCACTTTCAGCACAAAAAAATGTGCTGAAAATTTTACTTATACTCGAGTATATACGGTATTACAGTATTTAATTATTAATTAACAGTGTCCACAAAAAATCAGAAGACCAAGACCACGCATGCTCAGAAACAAAAGAATACATTACGATACAACACAACACATTACATCATATCCCAAGTTGTATTCTGTCGTACGAGAAATTTCGTAACTTTAGTAACCTCTTTATTTTCGAAATGAGACTAGCATGAAAAAAAAAATAAAAAATGGACGATCATTCGTCTAATATTCTTAGTGTGTGTACGAGGCTTTACTGTCCTGCCGACAATGATTTCATTAGACAGAAAGTGAAAAGAAAAAAAAAAAAAGTGAAAAAAAACCCAAAACAAACAATTCTTTAGTAGAGAAATGCTAGAATTCCGGTTGTCTTTTTTTTATTATTGCTGTGTCCCTGTTGCATATATTCCCTCACTTCTTGCCCCATGAAACTGTTGTCAAGGGACAAAAAGGAGCCCTGAACAGAAGTAATAAACTTAACAGAGGTTATTATCCTAGACTATATTATCCAAAAAAAAAACTTTTGGCTTGGCAAGCACTTTAAGATCAGATGGTAATTTTGCATGCATGACTGATAAAGCATCATGTTCTAACAGAAGAGTCCATGCCACAAATACCAGTACAAAGTTTAATCTGAAGCTGCTCTATTTGGAGAAGTTCCATGCTTCTGAATATAAATCACTACTGTTCATTCTAAGCATGTTCTAACATAATGATAAAGACTTCTGGGTTCAGACAGGCTGCTTGCAAAGTGTATAGAAACATACGTTTATAGCAATAAAAATTTTATAAGAGTCTACAGCTTTTCAAATTTTAGATTACAAAGAGTGTTACTTCTTTTCTTCGTTTTGTCCATGGAGGATTGGCTGAAGGCCAAAATGCTTACTACAGACAAATGTAGGAATGACCCAAAAATGTGCTTCTTTAAAGTGGACTGTCGTTTTTGAGTTTTTTTTTTTTTAAAAAGATGTTTTTATTTCTAAGTCCCCCCTTTCTCTATGCAAATAAAATAAAATAGTGGCAGGCTTTACTTACCCTCATGTTCCATCACTATCCCCAACTTTCTGCTGGGTGAAGCACTAGGAACCTCTTTAGGGTAAGATTACACCTTGTCATTCTGACCATTTCCTATGAATTCAGCCGCCCACCCCGTACATATCCCCCCCGTAGAGGGCAAATCACAGCCTGAGATCACAGTACTCCTAAGTGGTCATCATTACATGTCACTCAGTCCTGAAAGAATGCCTGCTCCACCACCAACAGAAGAAGCAAATCCACCTGTGGCATTAGACCGGCTAGAATAATGAGGCAAGAAGGTATGTAAATGTTTTTTTTTACAAATCTGTAGGGCTCTGAAGGATATGTACATGTTTTTAAACTGCTCCCTTTTTTTGCTATAATATATGGAAAGAATTCCCAGAGCACTATGTGTTAGCTAAAGAGATAGCATAGCTGGTTTGGCTTGTCTGACTCTGAAGAGAGCCATCCAAAAAGGGTTCTGTGCCCAGGATTCACAGATGTTGTGTACAACTGCCTGTATAAATCAATTACAGGATCATGTGGCTGTATGCTGGTAAAACACAGATCTGTACATATACATGCATACAGATATTGATGTAGGCCCTTGGATGCAGGCAGTCTGTGTCCAGGGGCCTAAATATGTACCTGTATGCATTGTACACCCTTGGATCTGCATTTGCATGTAACTGCCAGGCACAGGAATATGATTTTTTTAATGGCATACATTTTTTTAACAGACTGCAAAGAGCTTGATAAAACCTGTAAATAGGGGCCACGGATACCAACTGCTAGCTGCAAATACTTCAAAATAATCCACATTTACCTGACTATTTTTTGTTACAGTTTTAGTTAGTTAGAACCAAAAAATATGTACAAAATCATTAAATATTCCTTGTTAAAAAAAAACAATGCATCTTTAGTCCCCACACTAAACACCAGCCTTTTCGTAAACATTTCTCTTATTATAGTGACTGAAAACTGAATAGGGGTGTGACCCAAGAGGCAATGTTAATTTCATCAACGTTCGTTAAATAATTTAACACTATTTTAATTGACTAAAATATGACTAAAACTAAAATGGCATTTTAGTCAAAACACTATGACTAAAACTAAACTGAAATTTAATGTCAAAATTAACACTGCACTACCACATAAGAATAAGTAGGTGGCAACTACTAAGCTGCTGAAAGAAAAAAAAATAAAACAGGCTTTTCTCTTTTTTTTTTTAATATGTAACTGCTTAAGGACCGCCCCACGTACATATACTGCGGCAGGGCGGCCCTTTAGCGCAAAGTCACGTAGCTGTACGTGATTATTTTCTCCCAGGTCTGGGGCGCGCACGTGTGCTGACCGCGACTGGCTCCCGCTGTGATCGGGGATCCGTTGATCGTAAACGAGGCAGACAGAATGGTGGTCTGCCTATGTAAACAAGGCAGATCGCCGATCTGTGACAGGAAAAGACAGAGATCTTGTGTTTCCGCTAAGCAGGAAAATAGATCTCTGTCTTCTTACAGTACAAGCACCCCCCACACCGTTAGAAAGCGCCCCCTAGGGACACATTTAAACCTTTGATTGCCCCTGATGTTAACTCCTTCCCTGCCAGTGTCATTAGTACAATACCAGTGCATATTTTTTAGCACTGATCACGGTATTAGTGTCACTGGCCCCCAAAAAAGTGTCAAAAGTGTCACTTAGACCCCTTTCACACACACAGCCTGTTTTGGCGGCGCTTTACCATTTTAGGGGTGCTTTCACACAGGGGCTGCAGGAGAGGCGTTTTTCAGGCGCTTTACAGATGCTATTTTTAACCCTTTAGCACCTAAAAAACGCCTCCAGTGTGAAAGGGGTCTTAGTGTCTGATTTGTCCACCGCAATGTCACAGCCCCTCTATAAGTCGCTGATCCCCACCATAACTATAAAAAAAAAAAACATTTCCATAAAAATATCCCATAGTTTGTAGACGCTATAACTTTTGTGCAAACTAATCAATATACGCTTATTGGGATTTTTTTTGCCAAAAAATATGAAGTAGAATACATATTGGCCAAAATTGATGAAGAAAGATTTTTTACATTTTTTTATTGGGTATGTTTTATAGCAAAAAGTAAAAAAATGTTGTTTTCAAAATTGTCTGTCTTTTTGTGTTTATAGCGCAAAAAATAAAAACTGCAGAGGTGATCAAATACCACCAAAAGAAAGCTCTATTTGTGGGAAAAAGAGGCATAAATGTTATTTGGGTACAGCGTCGCACGACTGTGCAATTGTCAGTTAAAATAACGCAGTGCCATATCTCAAACAATGGCCTGGTCATGAAGGGGGTAAAACTTTCCCGGGCCTGAAGTGGTTAATGTTGGTAATATATTCAGGTAAGATGTGCAACGAGCTCCTGAGGACATCAAGTGATGACGAAACTCATCAAGTGGAACGCACAGTGCGTAACTTCTGGTCTAGGTGGAACACACACAGACGCCTAGCGGCTTTCTGCTTTGATCAGAGAGGATGGGTGCATATGTTTGGAGCAATTTTAAGTGTTTGTACCTACAGCGAATGATTTTAATAATAAACACAAGACATTTATACACTATAAGTCCTTCCTTCTCTCTCTTTTTCCACAATTGATTTTTTGCCAGTGTAGCCATATCAAACACCACCATGAAGAGAGGACACAGGAAGAGGAGAGTAGCAGCTGGGAGCTAACCTTTGGTCCCAGATGGTGTTGACCAAAGGGGTGAACACCATCCGGTGAGTGGGTGTCTTCACTTAAACACGTGGTGATACAGTAGCACCGAGTGGATTTTGTTGCTGGTAACAGAGCATAGCACATTTCTTCACAGCTATATTTTGAATGGAATTTCGCACTTGATATTATTACTAATTTTCTTGGGACTGAGTACCATATTAATCAATTAAAGTTGCACTTCTGTTTGTCAAAAAGTAATATTTTTGTTTGTTGATGAAACGTGGTTTCATTTATAAAGACGTTATATATCACAACATCTAAATGTGTGTCTGTAGTGCACGTTCAAACCTTAAGACACTCACATTCACACTTCAGTGTTTTGAACCGCAGGCAGATTTGCCGCGAATCTGCCTGCAATTTGAAAGCGCTGATGTGTGACTGACAAATCGCGGGACTCGCATTTGAGATGCCATTCATTTGAATGACACCTCAAATCGCAATCGCGGCAACAGGCATCACGGGAGGCATGTCGCCATAAAAAGTTCAGGAGCTACTTTTGGGCGACATGCTTACCGCAATGCGTGATTTATCATGCGACAAATGCGGCACACCCGCACCAAGATTTGTGGTGTCATTCAAATGAATAGCATCTCAAATGCGAGTCCCGCGATTTGCCATTCACAAATCAGCGCTTTCAAATCACGGACCAATTCGCAGCAAATCTGCCTGGGATTCAAAATGCTGAAGTGTGAATGCAGCCTAATTCCATAAATAATAACATGTTATTAGATTTTTACTCCAGGAGTATATAATGAGTTTGACAATTCTAGGGAAATGCTTAAATAACGCATTACAGTTCAACTAAGCCCATTCGATTTCAGTTGATTAAAATGTACTAGAGATTTTAGTCAACTAAAACTAAAACAATTCGGATGACTAAAATACAACTAAAACTAAAATGGCATTTTAGTCAAAAGACTATGAGTACTAAATTGAAATTTGACATCAAAATTAACAATTCCAGAAGGAGTACAGCCATATTACATTATTTCCTAAGAAAATAAAACATTTTGGTGAGCTTTGCTAAGTAGCACAAAACTTACAGGAGATTTTAAAACAAGTATATAGTACTTGGCCTTAACAAAGCCTGGACCGGCAATATGGCATTTGCCAGTAGAATGGTCAGTATTTAAAACCCTTTCTCTTTCCGATGTTTACAAAAACCGCAGCCAAATATAAATGATTTCGTATATACCAGTGATGGCGAACCTTGGAAACCCAGATGTTTTGAAACTACATTTCCCATGATGCTCAATTTCACTGCAGAGTGCATGAGCATCATGGGCAATGTAGTTCCAAAACATCTGGGGTGCCAAGGTTCGCCATCACTGGTATATACTGTATATCGGTCCTCAGAGACCCAGTTATTCCTCCACTGCGCACAGACATCTTGACTCTTGTGCAGCAGAGAGAAGGTTAAAGGATAAGGGTCCTTTCACACGGGCTTTCCGAATGGCGGACTCTGTTTTGCTCAGCGAGGGATCAATCCACTGATCCCCGCTGAGCAGGCGGATGACAGGTCCGTCTCTGCTCACTGTGCTGAAATGGACCTGTCAGACCCCCCGTTCTCCTCTATGGGGAGATCGGATGAAAATGGTCCGCCTTAGAGCTCCTAAAGTGATAAAAAAAATGAGAATGTTCATGTGAAAAATAAAATAAAATAAAAATAGCTGTGTCTGGGGTTGGGCTTTAAAGTAAACCTATATATTTTTAAAATAACAGACTGCCTATTGCAATCATACAAAGTGCTTTGTCAGCTTTCCATATACAGTGCTTAGATTCCAAGGCTGGGAAACGTGTTGTTCTTCTACGCTTTTTCCAAGGTTAAGTCAGATTGCAGATTTGTATTAATAATCTAGCACTTGGGTTGTAATTTTAGTTAAAAAATATGTAAAATTGAAAGCTGCCACTGTTAACCCAATGAACATGATTTGTCATGTAAGGGGGAAGTGGCTCTGAAAAACAAAAGCAACTTGCCACAAAGAAGTACTTATTACCCATTGTGTAGTAAGCTCACCAAAATATCTTTTTGGGCAATAATGTGTATGTAAACCCAGGTCCTTAGATGTAGTGGCTGCAGTGATTTTTCCTTTTTTTCAGGTCTTTTTCTTTTAATCTTGTGATTCTGCCAGTTTCACACTTCCTGTCCTAGGGTGATAATGCTCACACACTGTACTCTATGGAGGAGCAGCATTGTCACCCTAGGTCTATGATGGGTTGTTGGTTCTACAAAACACCCCCCCCTGGAATGACTGCGGAGTGCACAGAACACAGGCCAGGATTTATTCCAGTATCAATAGGTATACAGTATAAATGCTCACTGACCTTGCCCTTTCCCACTGAGCGTGCCTTTATACTTTATAGTAAATGTTAGCCATAATAGTTTTGGGTCAACAGTAAGGTGCACTGGGTAGAGGGAACTAAAAGGCACTAATGGTTCTCAGGTTAATAAACAGTTGATCCAGGGCAGTCTCTAAGCACCTATATTATAGGCCTGCTGGCCGGTGTACGTAGAGCTACTTTATCTGGTCTGTAGTACCACCCTTGGCAGGGTAATAGGATTGGTCCTCTGTTCTTTGCCTCGACCTTCGCAAGAACCTCAACCCCTTTGACACACCAGGTTGGCTGTACAAACATACAATATCACAGGAATTCACAGAAATTAATACTTAGTACTTCTTCTGGACATAAACGCCCCTACGGCTGATCAAGCTGCCCTTCCTTTGATGAGAACAAGTCGGAATTATATTAACCTTAACCTTGAACCCCTCTATGTAGTCTTAAAATACAAGACACAGTCATGGTCTCAGCTCCCCCTTGCAGTTATGGGATGCATTCATTTGGTGAAAATGATATTACTCCCCAAGCTCCTCTATGTTTTTTGGCATGCTCCCCTTTATATCCCTCCTCACACTTTTAAGTCCATGGAATTCATATAAAACACGTTTGTGTGGGGTGCCTCTCGTCACAAGCTATCCTGGTGAACTCTGAAATGTCCTACAAACCTGGGCAGTACTGCTGTACCGGATCTCACCCTTTTTAATGTTGCCTCCCAACTTTCATATTTTTCTATTTCAATAAAGACGATAAGGACAGGTGTACCACCTTCGTGTGCCCTCGAAACTCTCACCCAGCAGTCCATCCTCTTCCAGTTCTTTGCTGCGGCACTTGTGCAGCGTCCCATGCGGGCGACAGGGGTGGCATGCTGTTTCATCACCGTAAAATTTGGCAGCTGGCCCTGCATCATATGAAAGCACCTTAATTCCTTACTCATACGCCCCTGTGGAGCAATCTGCAGCTACCTGAGTTACTCTCAATACCAGATCATAAAATCTGGATTATTAACGGGGTCATTCTACTCTCACATGTTCTGAGTCATTTCAGGACATTAGGCTGGGTTTGGATTACCGAATCACATGTTCTTCCGCTACTTTCAACTCTGTCATGCGCTTTATGCCCAATTTCGGGACTCCACCCCCCAGCCTTGAATCACTATTTTGAACAGAGTGGATCACAGTTCAGGACCCCAAGAAGTTTATTTCCATTTTCTACAACCACTTAATGTTACCTGCTGCCACGGCCCTGGCTTACCAACTGAAATCCCGCTGGGTGGAGGATTTGGGTGCAATAGCGGATGTGTCAGAGAAATAGTGTCAGGGAATCGCCTGTGGAAGTACTGGCAATCTGGCCAGCAGAAGAAATGAGCACCATAGGCGCATCATGTGATAGATGGTTCCCCCTGCTGGCCTATGTAAGGCTGCCTCTGTCTGACCCAAGTTGCTGGAATGTCTTCAGCTCTTCCCCATTCCTGAACCTGTGTTATACTTCCAAGCCATTCATGTTGTGACCTCGGCTTGCCTCCTGACCTGCTCTGATCTCCTCTCCAGCGTTTGACCTCCGGCTTGGCTCACGGACTTTGCTATGCTTGTACTTGCCAGATTACCAGTGTTTGACCCCTGGCTTGGCTCATGGACTTTGCTATACTTGCACCTGCCTGATTACCAGTGTTTGACCCCCGGCTTGGCTCATGGACTTTGCTTATCACTTACCTGTGATTGACCCTCAGCTGGCCTCACCACAGCCTCCAATTTGCTCTCCTGTGTTCTACCCTCAGCTTTTACTAAGTGTCCGGAATACTCCTTGTCGTCTTCTCAAGCAAAGTCTCCAAGTGATCATCAGCTCAAGGCTTCACAACCTGCTGGCAACCCATGCTATTTTGAGCCCTATACCTCCTGTACCACCTTTAGGGGTATAGTGCGCTTAGCTGCAAGGGGAGTCTCTCTCAGCATCTTGGCCTCGGAAAAGGTACCTGACAGGATGAGGATTGGGGAGAGGTCTTAGAAGTCCACAAAATGGTATACCCCAAACTTTCTGACTGACTTCCCCACCTGTATATCCTGCACAGGTCTTACCTAACACCCATTCTTCTATCCAAATATCGATCAGACTTGGATACACCATGTCCTGAGTGCCGTGCGTCTAGAGGCACGTTCTATCACTTACTATGGTCCTGCCCCTCCATCCAAGGGTACTGGACACAAGTGGTTAAATTCTTACATGACCAAATGGGCTCCCCTCTCACTCTCTGCCCTAAGCAGTGCCTCCTGGGTCTCCTTACCATCTCCGAGGAGGGCGAACTTTCCCATTCCTTTTTACAAGAGTCACTGTTTACAGCCAGAATGCTTATCGCCAGTAGCTGGATCAGGGAGTCCCCTCCTACTCTCCAGCAATAGACTGGGGCAATCAATGCTACCCTTCCCTATAAGAAAGTACTATATGTTCACGTACTATATGTTCACAGAAACTGCCCTATCACATATCACAAAATCTGGGATAGGTGGCTAGAGAGCGTCACCACATATGTGGATGAAGATTGAGCTACTCTACCAAGCCTATTATGCATGTAACTTTTTATGGTCTTGTATACACACTCACTAACTAGGTGTGGGTATACCCAATCTGTATGAGTATGCCGGGGTGTTTGATACATTCTTCTGTGTCTTACCCTATATGTTTGATGTTATTTGACTTTTAATGCCTCCTGCTGTGTATGACCTTGTCACAGTGTATATTTTATGTATGGTGAATGTTGCACTATGACTTGTATGTTTTCTCTTTGCATAATAAAGAGTTGTTTTTGATATAAAAAAAAAAAAAAATGATTAACAGTAAACAGTAGTCATAAAATGACATTTGGCATCAATTGGTAAAGTAGTAAAGCTTAATCTATCCAGTGCTAGAACTATACTGCCAGAACGCATTTAGACCCCTTTCACACTGGCACCACTCCGCGTCAGCAGTAAAGTGCCGCTAGTTTTAGCGGCACTTTACCATCATTTTAGCGCTGCTTTTCGGCCACTAGCGGGGTGCTTTTAACCCCCGCTAGCAGCTGAAGAAAGGGTTAAATGTGCCCGCAAAACGGCGCTGTCGAAGCGTTTAGCAGGCGCTTCGTCAGAGGTTCCCACTGATTTCAATGGGCAGGGGTGGTGGAGGAGTGGTGTATTCACCGCTCCTAAACCGCTCCAAAGATGCTGCTTGCAGGACTTTTTCTAACGTCCTGCAAGCGCACCACTCCAGTGTGTAAGCACTTGGGCTCTCACACTGGGGCTGCAGGGGAGGCATTTTTCAGGCGCTTTACAAGCACTATTTTTAGTCCTTTAGCACCTGAAAAACGCCACTAGTGTGAAAGGGGTCTTATAGCAGCAATGCTGGTCCTAGGCCTACTGGGTATGCACTGTCCAAAAGAAAAGGAGGATGGTAATGGAGCGGGAAGGGGAACAAAGGGAGCTTGCAGAATAATTATTACGGGAGGGGCAGTCCTTTGAGATGCTCTTCTGCTGGCTTCAAACGGTGGGGCCCTTTAAGAGCACTGTTGCACCCAACAACAGTCGCAGTTAACCTGCATGCAGTATAGGTCCAGTATTGCTACAGTATAGTCTTGGCACAGGTGCAAAGTAGACGTTGTACAGATGCGGTAAAGGTGTGGTATATTGCAGTATAGGGTTGGTATAGGTGCAGTCTAGTTTTGGAATACGTGCGATATAGAGTGTAGTATGGATTGGGTACACTTGGTGGCCTTTGCCAGAGCTCCTGATAGTGGATATGGATTTTGCTTCATGTTAGTACCAGGTCATGGTCCTCAGGATCACCCACCTGGAGGTGAGCAAGCCAGGGTCCACTAGTAGATATAGCAGGAAGGGATCAAGCAGAAGTGTAGTCAGTAAACAAGCCAAAGGTCAGCATCAAGTGGTTGTAGGTTGGGATCAAGCAGGAGCGTAGTCAGTAAACAAGCCAAAGGTCAGTAACACGTGGTTGCAGATAAAGATCAAGCAGAACTGTAGTCAGTAAACAAGCCAAAGGTTAGTAACAAGTGGTTGCAGGATGGGATCAAGCAGGAGTGTAGCTGAGGAACAAACCGAAGGTCGGTAACAAGTGGTACCAAAGATACGGATGGCAGCAGGAGTGACAAGAAAGATCTATTGGCTGGAGAGAGTATAATAACATGCAATCAGGAAGTGCAGAGACATGGCTTAAATCAGGAAGTTCATGAGAGGAGCAAAGAGTTCAAGGTTCACAAGAAGTAAGACATAAGGTAAGATTGTCTAAGCAATCAGCCAGTTAGCTGTCCAACATCCCAGGTGGCTCAGCAAGAAGAGTTACTGCCAGACACAGCAGAGTTCTGGATGTTAGAAGATTATTGGCTACCATGCAGAGCAATGTTATGTAACTGGAGGAGTAGCTGTCACATGACTTTGACAGGTCATGTGAGCAGAATCTCCTCATCTTGACTTTTTATATATTTATTTTTTTAGGTCATTCACGGAAATGAATGGTTCTTTGCTTGCTTTGAAATCTTGAAGCAAACAAAGCACTAAGTACATTTGTAAAGCAAATTGCTGTGATATTTAAACAGAATGTACAGCTGCGCCATCACTGCACTGTAAATGGGCAAGCGTACACAATGGCGAAGACACAACCCCAGGACTGCAGGACTGGCAAAAAAAGTATGGAGGAAGACGTACAAATAAGCACAAAAAATAAGCCACATTTTTATGTCGACTGAAATAAATAAAAATAAAAAATAAAAGTTGCTATACTGCAGAGGTAAAAAGGTAATAACACATCAAAAGATATTCTAATTGTGCTGCCTTGAGTTCAGTTTTAGACACACTGGCCTCAAAAAATTGTCACTTTTACAGGAGGTTTTTTTTTTTTTTTTTTTTTAACCTGTAAAAGCTTGTCTATATTAGCCTGCATATGCATTCATAGGCATTTACAGGTGTATTAGAAGCGGAGTGTTTGCAGGCTAAAAAAAAACGCATGAAGCGGGGGTGCTAGACGCGTTTATGCACGTTTGAGTGTTAATGTATTCCAATAGCCAGAATAAATTATAATATTCTGGCCAATGGAATCCATTAACACTCAAACGCTTGACGTGTCTAAACAGGCCAAAACTTGCATGCAGTTTTTTAAAGCAGCTTTTCTCCTGCCAGGAGGAGAAAAGCAAATGCCCTGTGTGCATGAGGCTGTAGTGTAAAAGTAGAAAAACCAATGAAGGCAAAGCTGAATACCTTCAGTGTTTGTGAACTGTTCAACTTGCTTTTCTTCACAGCTGTATTTCCACTTGGTCAGGACTATAATTCATAGTGAAGGAGCATGAGCTCACTAATGAGGTAATCGATGTGTACGCTCTCCAATCAGCAGGATCTAAATGTTAGATTTACAACAACGTGCAAGAGGTTTGATTGACATACAGTGTTCTCCCATTCTTCCAGTGTAAATACTAAGGTAGGGTGACCAGACGTCCTCCCCCTCTGTGCTCCTCCTGCTCCCCCTCTGTGCTTCTCTGGTCCTCCTCTGTGCTCCTCCGGATCCCCCTCTGTGCTCCTCTGGCTCCCGGTCCCCCTCTGTGCTCCTCCAGCTCCCGGTCCTCTTCTGTGCTTCTCCAGTTTCCCCTCTGTGCTCCTCTGGCTCCCAGTCCCCCTCTGTGCTCCTCTGGCTCCTGGTCCTCCTCTGTGCTCCTCCAGCTCCCCCTCTGTACTCCTCCGGCTCCCGGTCCCACTCTGTGCTCCTCCATCTTCCCTTATGTGCTCCTCCGGCTTCCCCTCTGTGATCCTCTGGCTCCCCCTCTGTGATCCTCCTCTGTGCTCCTCTGGCTCTCTCTCTGTGCTCCTTCAGCTCCCGGTCCTCCTCTGTGCTCCTCCAGCTCCCCCTCTGTGCTCCTCTGGCTCCCCCTCTGTGCTCCTCTGGCTCCCCCTCTGTGCTCCTCTGGCTCCCCCTCTGTTCTGCTCTGGCTTCTCCGGCTCCCAGTCCTCCCCTGTGCTCCTCTGGTCCATCTCTGTGCTCCTCTGGCCCCCCTCCTCCTGGATCTGTCAGGATTGAGAGCTAAGGAAGGAGCCAGTAAATAGGTAATTTACCGGCTCCTTCCTTTTCTGAAAACACAGAGTCAGTGATCACTGCCTCTGTCTATTCATAACTGAGCATCGTAAACTGTGTTTATGATGCTTCAGTTTATGAATGGAGAGGAGCCTCTGTCTCCTCTCCATTCATCTTCAGTGCAGCTGAGGCTGCAAAGAAAGAGACTGGGGAATCTGTGTCCTTAGTCCCTTTCTCTGTCAGGGGTAAATAAATAAATAAATCAACTACTGACACCGTCCACTGCCCTACTGATACGATCCACTGCCAACCTCCTCCCCCCAAAAAAGAATTGTGAAAAAAAAAAATTAAGAAAATAAACTGGAATATATATATATATATATATATATATATATTTGTAAAAAATGTATCTGCTGACACCATCCAGCCATAACCGTCCACAGCCCCCAACCCCCCAACCGAAACACTTTAAAAAAATAAATAAACAAAATAAAATTGTAAAAAATAATAAAAAATAAAATAATAAACAAATAAAAATTGACACTGTTTATTGCTCTACTCACACCATCCTGCACATATTACTCACCACGATATACTCCACACTCTTCTCCTGCACATACTACCCACTGCCATATGCTCTGCACTCTTCTCCCTTAGCTGATCATTATATTAGTGTCACTGCTAATGTCAGTGTCAGCTAGCCAGTTAAGCCAGCCATAGATGATTAGAATCTTGCCTGGTTTAGCAGGGACCAGCTAAGATTCGAACCATCTATGGGTGCACCCCTGAACTCTGCACATAGCGCACCCCTGAACTCTGCACTCTGTACATAGCACACCTCAGCGCTTCTTTGGTAATAATAAAATACAAAATATGCATTGAAATGTTTTGTCTCTATCTTTTCTTCTTAACATTTGGTAGTCATATCCCAAAAAATTCTAAGAAGTATCTTTTATTTATCTCATGGACGAAATGTGAGAAATAACGTATATATCATACAATCATTTCATAAACACATACCACATACACTGCATATATCATTTGACTAAAATATTCTTATAAAATAGTTTACCATTTTGCCAATAAAAAAAAAAAAATATATGTCCCCGGATTTCATTTTAAAAATCTGGTCATCTTATACTGAGGTCCGGAGGATTACAGGAGGTTAGCGACAGAGTGACATTCTATTAAAAAAAAAAAATGTACCGTATACATATTTGGATAAAATATGGGTATTGTATACCTGCTCACACTTATACTTTAATTTCTAACAGGGTTTATTGAATTTTTAACAACAACTAAATATCACAGAACTATGTTCCTCTTATAAAATGTCCCCGTATACATACAAATGGTCTACCAGGCTGGTAGAGATGAAGGGCACCCACTGATAATAGGAAAAGCCCACATCTGAAATCATAAATAAAACATTGTTCTTCCAATAGTGTTCAGTCACACCCAGCTGATACCACAGAAATGGATTTTTAGAACCCTTTTGGTAAACCTCAACCAAAGCAGGACATTTTCTGTCCACAAATATTCAGCTCCAAAGCCAGAACTCCCAGCAGCGCTCAAAGGAAATCTTGTAACAAAGTCATATCTCTTTTGAATTTTCTTATGACAAAGGCCTGTCCATAGTTCTCAGTAATAAAGCTATGCACGGGCAACAGGAAACAGTCTGATGTGCAAGAGTGATTCAACAGTCTCTCACCGTTGGTGAAAGCAGCTTGTAGTATAAACACTTGGATCAGAGAGCATTCATAATGTATCTATGTTAAAGTAGAACTTCAACCATAAATAGGATAACAATTAATAGCCCAATAAAGGATAAAATTACAAAATCAGCTTTTTCTGCAACATTCAGCTTCAATCTAGAGATTTTCCCTGCAGTACATTTTGCCTTTGGATGTCCTCAGTCTGTTGGCCAGCATCATTCACCCCACTTCCTTTGAGTTCAGGTTATCCTGGACTTGCCCAAACCTGTGATTGGACAGTAAAAGGAGAAACAGCAAAGTAATGAGCTCATCTCTCTCCCAATGTGCTGTCTCCTCCTATCAGCATGATTCTAGTCAGGACATGAAGTGATTGGCTCCTTGCTCTGCTTCTTCTTCTCTTGTACAGGGACTGCAAGAGACTGATATCAGGTACTATTCAGATACTTACACTGTCTGCCTTAAAAAAATAATTATGTACTAATAATGATTACTGTGCTGCATTCATTTATGGCTTTTTACCTACTTAGAGCTCTAAGGAGAGAGAACAAGAAGGAACTTGGAAGAAGATACCGCCAATGCCAGTAAGAGGAATAGTGATTGAACACAGTTTTATGACCTGCCCTATTGCTATTTCGCCAGCTCCTCTAGGCCTGTTCTGTATGCTCAGTCCCCACAGATTTGTGATTGCCATGAGATCAGGGGTGCTCATCCCATGGCTATAGATACCAATTATGCCGCGTACACACGATCGGACTTTACGGCATACTTGGTCCGGCGTACCGGATTTCGTCAGACAATTCGATCGTGTGTGGGCTTCAGCGGACTTTGTTTTATCAAAAGTTTGATGGACTTAGATTTGAAACATGTTTCAAATCTATCCGGCGGACTCGAGTCCGGTCGAAAAGTCCGCTCGTCTGTATGCTAGTCCGACGGACAAAAACCGAGGCTAGGGCAGCTATTGGCTACTGGCTATGAACTTCCTTGTTTTAGTCCGGTCGTACGTCATCACGTATGAATCCGTCGGACTTTGGTTGATCGTGTGTAGGCAAGTCCGTTCATTCGGAAAGTCCGTCGTGAAGTCCGTCAAAAAGTCCACCAGGCAAAGTATGCCATAAAGTCTGGTCGTGTGTACGCGGCATTAGGGTCTATTTCTTTTCATGAAAATAACACCAACATTGTTGGTCAAGTTATATTGTTGTACAACAGTGTGGGAGAAGCAGGCTGCTAAAATGCAAGGCTGAACTAAGTAATCCAGGTAAGCTCTAAAGGATGTTAACCTAAACTCCTAAAGCATCTCAATGCACTAAAGCGACACTCTTGCATTGCAAAGCAAACTGTAATGCACTATTGTGCTACATTGCTAAAAAAAAGATCAGGTTCAGTTTGAGGTGTATTGGAAGTCTACTCTAAAAGAATGGGCTGCCTTAACACAATGCTCGTTAATGTACTGCAAAGCGTATGTAAAGCCATCCCTAAAGATTTTGCTTAACAAAAGACAACGACCCCTTTCCATGTCAGATGACTGACATCGTCAGGGCTGTTCAGCAGAGAAACCCTGAATCAAAGCGAAATGGAACGAATGTCAGCCTTTAGCCCCTATTCACATCAGGCCAATTTGATATGGGATTTGACATGTCAAATCCAGTGGCAGCTGGTGCTACATCTTTTGGGGGGGGGGGGCAGCAAACAAACTACCCCCCCCAGCCAGGTCCCGGGCGACTTTGGCGGCTTCCCTGGCTTCTCCTCCTGGCCAATCCGGTCTCAGGACCCGCTTCCTGTCGTGATTGGCTGGGAGGAGAAGCAGGAAGACAATAGCGAGCCCACCCTTTTTGAAGCCAATTAGAGCCTCCGTGATTTGCAAAAAAAAACCCCATAGAGCTCTATGCATCTGGCGCCCTGCATGAAGATTAGGGGCCAGGTGCATAGAGATTAGGGGGGTGGCCCCCCTGCACCAATTATGGATGGGCCGCCACTGGTCAAATCACATGCCAAATTGGAGCCTATTGTCAGCAATGGCACTGCTGAATCGGTGCGGCGCTGCAAAGTCTAAAAGTAGTTCCTGCACTACTTTTGGCGACTTCAGGGGCAATTTCAATAGACATTTGTGCATGAACCCGCACAGAAGTCTTTCAAACCACCCCCGAACTTGCAATGGAATGTGGGTTTGAAATAGTGAGAGTTCAGCTGAACTCGCACAATTTCAAACCCGCCTCGAATGTGAACGAGGGCTTAGGGTTGATTTACCAAAACTGGAGAGTGCAAAATCTGGTGCAGCTGTAAATGGTAGCCAATCAGTTTCTAACTATAGCTTGTTCAATTAAAAGTTGATAAAAAAATCAGGAAGCTGAAGGTTTCTATGCAGAGCTACACCAGATTTTACACTCTCCGGTTTTAGTAAATCAACTTCTTTAGGTCTATCAGAGCTCTGCACACCCATCTATGGGCAGCTGGAAGTAAACAGACTTGTGTTCATTTACATTAGATTACCTCTGATCCGTCATTTTTAGGTCCAGGAAAGCAGAAAAAGTTAGTTTTTGTTGGATCTGAATGAACTTAGAGGTAGGTGGATGTAAGTAGACGCATATGCATTTGCATCTGGCTGCAGGTAGACTTTTTAGGAACTTCCAGTCTGATCAGACCGTCTGTGTGAAAGGAGCCTGATAAACCTGATAAAAAATTCTCATTTCATTATTATTTTAACCTGCTCAAAACACTCCCAGCATTTGTTATTATTATTTTAGCCCATTCAACATAACCTCAGCTTATAGTTTATTATTACTTTAGTCTATTCACAATAATACCAGCTTTTGTTATTATTAATAATTTCGCCGACTCAAAATAATTTCAGTTTTTGTTATTATTACTAGTCTTATTTTAGCCAACTCATAATATTATCAGAGTTTGTTATTATTTTAGTCACTTAAAAAAAATCTTTGTCTTAAGAAAGCCTTTCCTTTTTGCACGTAATCACACAATGTAGAAGGTGCAATAAGTTGTCCAACGGAACAGTTAGATCAGCCATTCTCAACTTGGGAGGAACCTCTAAAATAACTTTCCGGTCTCAGGGGACCCCTGCTAATAATGACTATATCTAAAACTCATGGTACATAAGTGTGATGGTCACTGAGAGCAATGCTCCTTACATCTGTGGTCATTGAAAAGTATTCCCCACCAAGGCCCCATTCACACCTCAGCATTTTGTAGCTTGGAGCTCGAAGCTCCAAAACACTGGAGGAGAAATTATTCTCTATTCTCCAAGTCGCCGGAAGCCAAATGCCTGAAGATCAAAAAGTTCTGGAGCTTTTTTTGTAGCTCAAATTGCACAGATTTGCCTGTTTTTATTCCCATAGAAATTAATAGAAACAAGCGATATGTTCGTTTTTGTGCGCATTTGCGCATTTTGTCACACGTATGTGCGCAATTTTCTGCTCAAATAAAATAAATTCTATAAAAACATATGGATAAATACATGTAAAATAAATACACAAATAACTAAAAATCCTCATAAATAAATTAAATGATAAGTATGTAATAATAATAATAATAATAATAATAATAATAATAATAATAATAATAATTAATCCCTAACCTTAAAAAAAAATATATATAATAAATTACTAGTATTAATAATAGAAAAATACCCAAACAAAACAAAAATTATTAAAAATAATAATAATAATGTATTATTATTATTATCATCATCAATAATAATTTAGTTATTAATTATTTTATTAATATTATTATTTTATTTATTTATTTTAAGGGTTAGGGGTCAATTATTTATTTATTATTACATAGTATCCATTTATTATATTTATGATTATTTTTATTTATTTGTGTATTTATTTAACATTTCTTTACTTATTATTATTATTATTATTAGTAGTAGTAGTAGTAGTAGTAGTAGTAGTAGTAGTAGTAGTAATATTAGCACTATAACCCTAATGAAAAAAATAAAAAATAAAATAATTAACCCTAACCTTAACTCTAATCCCTTGCCCTAACAAAAAAAATAATATTAAATGATTAAAAAGGTTGTAAACCTCAAAAAAAAACCTGCAAGACAAAGGCATATTGAGCTAGGATGCATCACGGCAATGGCGTTGTGATTGGCCAGAGCCGCGATGATGTCACTCTCGCGCATGCACGCGGGAGCCGTCGGTCACGGCACGACTCCTGAAGAAGCGTCACCAGCGACTCGTTTCTTTAGTGCGCCGATGATGTCGGCAGCGGCGCATATACTGCATATCTCGTAAACTGTGCAAGTTTATGAGATAGTCAAGGTACCTACAGGTAAGCCTTATTATAGGCTTACTTGTAGGTAAAAGTGGTGTAACAGGGTTTACAACCACTTTAATAATAATAAAAAAAGAAATAAAAGCTGATGGAAAAGCTGAAAAAACTGAAAAAACTAGCAGCAAATGATGCAAAAGATGATAGATATCTCTATTGGCTAATCAAAAAATGGCAACGCTCAAAAACGCTGTCTAACAATGCGTAAATCGTGCATAATAAACGTGCCAAAATCACACAAAAAAACGCACACAAAAAAGCAGAAAAGACGCTCAGATGTAAATGCGGCCTTACAGATAACTTTTAAGAGCAATATTGTCAGTGGTTTATATATCTGAGAGGTAGAATGTTCTCATTGCTCAAGGAACCCCTAACAACCTCTGGAGGAACCCTGGTTGAGAAAGGCCGAGTTGGACAATGAGAATTAACAGAGAAATGCGCTGTACTATTTCAGGCTTTGTAAAGTGAATCACTGGAGATGATGACATCATTAGAAACATGCAACGTTCATTTAGTAAAGTAAGTTATAAAGCCACTTCCTCTTTCTGGAGTCATCATGGCCATTTCGGACAGTTACCCAATGAATCTGTTAAACTGCTGTATTCACACCGATGCCTGGACCTACAAATATCAGACGAGACAACAACTGATACCTCCAGTCTTTCTAAAGTATGCACAAATGTCAGTGAGTTCCGTTAAATAATAATAAAATAGATGTAGTGTAAGGGATTGTTCACACTTTGATTCACTTGAAAAATTCTGGTCTCCAAAGAACACACAGAAAAGAAATGTTTTCTAGATTCCTTGTTCATCTTAGAAAACAGGCGGCAGGTGTGGGAGATTGCTCTGGAAATCTGCAGTATTTCTCAATTTTTTGAAACTGCACCACAGCTTTTTGTCTGTCTGTGCATTTGTGACTTTTCAATAAAGTTTAAAAAGTAAAAAAAAAAGACATAAACAGTGCTTTGCATTGTAAAAGGGAAAGCCTGCACAGCATGGAGGAAAACAAATCATTTTCCTGTGCGGGTAAGTGTGGACATGCAATTACTGGTCGTTTTTTCTGCTAAAGTGACTGAATAAATGCATTGCATTAACTAAAATAAATACAGGAAGAGTGCAATTATGTGGTAATTAAAACAAATATTTTTTAAATGGAATTGTTCTAAATACCTGGGTTTGATTTGGCATCAGCCTCTGGCTTTAACCTGTACAGCAGCACTCATAATGGAACAGTAAGGGGCAGCATTAGGGAGCCAATGAGATGCCTGGCAGTGTACATGTACTGACAACTAGCAGGCTGACAGGAGGAGAGACCAGAGAGATGACCTTATAAGGGCGTGCGTCAATGAGTGTTCTTTTCGTAACCATTTCTATTTGCATGCAGCTGCATGTGTTTGAATGGAAAATGCAGTGTTCGACAAAGTAAAACAGGGTATACACGGACCAAAATTATCTGATTTAGCCAACCTTTGGTGCGTGTGCATGGCTGGACCACCATCTATTGAACAGTCATACTGGAAAACCAGCATTCAATCAGCGTTTGCAGCCAATGGCTGAAAGTGCTGACCGGTGTATTCTGATGGTGGTGGTGGTGGAGTGGTGGTGGGGTGGGGGTGTCTCCCCGCCAGAATACAATAGCACAGCAGGGGAGATCCCTGTATCACACACTGCTTGTGTTAATGTAGGGATCTGTCATTTAACCCACCTCTTTCAAAAGGTCTATTGATCAAAACAAAATGAGGGGCAACATAGGAGGAAGAAGGGGCAGAGGGATTTAGTTCCAAAAAAGAGACAGTCCCTTCAAATCTAAAACAGTTGGAAGCGATGATTTGTCAGTACAAACTGTGACAGCCAGTAACAGTACAGGGGTGATGACATCAACCAGAGTGGGGGCAACTAAGACCAGTCAGAGAAAGGCATACAGAGTGGCTTTAGCCAGACATCACAACAAAAATGGGCTGCAGGACCACAGACAAAAGTATATGTCAAGGTAAAAAAAAAAAAATCTCTGCAGTACATGCACATTTTCCCAGGTGATATCTCATTAACCACTTCAGCCCCGGAAGAATTTACCCCCTTCCTGACTAGAGCACTTTTTGCGACTCGGCACTGCGTCGCTTTAACTGACAATTGCGCGGCTGTGCCACGTTGTACCCAAACAAAATTGACATCCTTTTTTTCCCACAAATAGAGCTTTCTTTTGGTGGTATTTGATCGCCTCTGCGGTTTTTATTTTTTGCGCTATAAACAAAAAAAGAGCGACAATTTTGAAAAAAACACATTATTTTTTAATTTTTGCTATAATAAATATCCCCCAAAAATATATAAAAAACATTTTTTTCCCCAGTTTAGGCCGATATGTATTCTTCTACATATCTTTGGTAAAAAAAAAATCGCAATAAGCGTATATTGATTGGTTTGTGCAAAAGTTATAACGTCTACAAAATAGGGGATAGATTTATAGCATTTTTATCATTTATTATTTTTTTTTACTAGTAATGGCAGCGATCTGCAATTTTTATTGTGACTGCAACATTATGGCGGACACATCGGACAGTTTTGACACATTTTTGGAACCATTGGCATTAATCCAGCTAACAGTGCTGTAAAAATGCATTGATTACTGTAAAAATGTCACTGCAGTGAAGGGGTTAACACTAGGGGGCGGTGAAGGGGTTAACTGTGTTCCCTGGGAGGTGATTCTAACTGAAGGGGGAGGGGACTAACTACAGGAAGTGACAGATCGTGGTTCCTAGCGAACAGGAACACATGATCTGTCACTCCTGTCAGAACAGAACAGGGAAGTGTGTGTTTACACACACTCGTCCCTGTTCTGTCTCTCCTGGTCACGATCGCTCGTGGCCGGCGGTCATCATGACCGTTGGCCACGAGCATCGGCACCCCCGCTGTGCAGCAGGCGCGCACCAGCTATCCAGACCCCGCGAGATCACGTACAGTAACGTGGTTTTGCACAGGGGAGTCAACCTGCCGCAGTAAAACTGCGGCGGCTGGTCCGGAAGCGGTTAAACACACTGCAAGTACACAAAATGAACTGTTGATATACTAGAAACATGGTGTGCCTATTTTCCTGATAGACATTCTTCTGAATTCCAAAGAACATGGTTTCAGCCCTGCCTACTTAATTTCTGATGCATTACAAAGAACTCCTCATCTTCCTCCCTCTTCCTTATCTGCATTCCTATTCCATAACCCCTCCTCGTGTTCAGGCAGGAAGCAATGGAAGTTATCAGATCACAACATTTCTGGCAAAGCCAACAGGTAGTTTATGCATTTATTGAATATATATAACAAAAAAAAACTTTCAATGGTATATTAGCTGTCTGTGTCACTCCTGGATAAATTCACCCACTCCATTGTCACTGGGGCAGAAACATAGTTTCCAACTGTCCCTGATTTGGAGGGACTGTCCCTGATTTGGAACAAAGTCCCTCTGTCCCTCCTCACTTGTCCCTCATTTTGGTCTTATCTACATGGTTGTATACAGGGGCGGCCCGTCCATTAGGGGCGCCCAGGCGTGCCCCCCCCCAATTACAGGGCCGCCCCGTCTATCCATGCATTCGGCCCCTTTCAGGACGCCGGATGCATGAATTCCAACCTAGTGTTTTTTTCAAGCACCTGATTAGAACCAGAGGTATTCATTATTTAAAAACTGATCCTCCTCCTGGCCAATAAGGAAGCGGCTATGAGACCTATATTCCGATTGGCCAAAAAGAGAAGCGTCCTGATTGGCCGCCAAGGAGGAGGGAGGAAACGGAAGCCGTGGAGAGCAGAGGAAAGGAAAGTCACCGCCATGATGTCCACAGAGAGCAGGGGAAGGGGAAGCCACCACTGCTGTGATGCCCGCGGAGAAGCACTGCCCGCCAATAGATGGGGTACGTGCTCCAGACCATTGCCACTGGTTGTATATACAATGTGCTTTTTATCTTTCAAAAAGTGTTCCCCAATGCTAAACCTTTCATCCAATTTGTAAATTGCTGCATTTGTACATTTTAAAAGTCAGTATAAAGAAATAGTAGTGGTAAAAAAATGCACTTGTGGGTTTAACTAATCATTTTCATTCATGCTAGTAGGTGTCCCTCATTCCCATCTCAAAAAGTTGGGAGGTATGCAGAAAGTAATGGGAAATCCAAACTTGACAGCTGTCATTACAGAAACAGAAAGGAAATGTTCCAATGCAGATATCCTTTCTGGTGTCTAAGAGGGGCTTTCCCCTTGTTTTGCAGATATTTTTTCTCAATTTCTATTGTGTCTCTGAGAGTGTAAATTCAGGGAAATACCAGTGGGAAGCAGCACCCTGACACAAGAAAAAATAAATGACAGATATTCCATTTCCTATACACTTTAAGAGAGCCAAGTAATCAAATCAAACATATTCTCTTCATTCCTTGACCCAGCACTGCTTCCTCCTCACGATCTGATCTAACTTATTTATTACTTTACCTCTTGTTTTTCAGCCCCTCTAAATAGAAATAATTTGCAGCATGGCATTCTCTGCACTTGGCACTGCTGTTACATAGTAGTCACATAGTAGGTGAGGTTGAAAAAAGACACAAGTCCATCAAGTCCAACCTATGTGTGTGATTATGTGTCAGTATTACATTGTATATCCCTGTATGTTGTGCTCGTTCAGGTGCTTATCTAATAGTTTTTTGAAACTATCGATGCTCCCCGCTGAGACCACCGCCTGTGGAAGGGAATTCCACATCCTTGCCGCTCTTACAGTAAAAAACCCTCTACACAGTTTAAGGTTAAACCTCTTTTCTTCTAATTTTAATGAGTGGTACTATATGAGCCATACATATCAAAAATATTACTGCACCATCTGCTGCTAAACAGTATATTTAGTAAAGGCTACATTCTATGCACCTGATATGGTGAATAAATGCCCTTATATAAAGCCTATAGACTATAGCCTACAGGACAAAATATAATATGCAGTTGTATGATGGCTATTTTTGTGATTCATAATTGTTGTTTGATGGTAGCATTGTAATAAACATGAAATCCAACCAACACGAATATAGCATAATGGATATAAATAGCTCTCCTGTGTTTACAGGGTTGCTTTGTCGGTCATAGAAAACAATTATGTTCAGAGAACAAAAATAGCCTGTTCTATTGATGTGACCCTGGGCAATCTGAAATCACATGTACAGGCTTCTAACAACAGTCTGTACTACATGACCTACTGCTAGCGAGATTTTTTTTTTATTGCTATATATTTGACTATGGACTAAGCCACATATCTTGTATTAGTTGCTTTTCAATGATATAAATACAGGCCATATTACTGTGCTTGATCCAAAATTGGGATCATGGAACAAAATGCTCCCACTTGAGTGTGCAATCAGCAGCAGAATTCAACATGGGAAGAAGTTTACGCAGGAGAGGTGGGTATAGAATGGCATGTAAAAAAGGATAGATGGACCTTGGGGGAAAGGCAAGTAAGAAAGAGAAAATGGGAAAAAAGGGGGGGGGGGAGACAGGGAAAATAGGAATGGTCCTCAGGAAGGGGGGGGGGAGAAAGGGAACAAATAAAAGAGGGTAGGAATGAACTAGCAGGGTGGTGGTATTTTTTATTTTTTTTTAGGGGGGAAGTGGGGGGGGGGGGGGGTCAGACAATCCAGAAAGTGAAGTAGACCCTTCTTGATTTGTTTATAAAGCCAGGGATAACAGAAAGGGGGTAATTTGGAGTAAATGTGGAACTGTTTCACCAGTTAGCTTATGATTTATTCACAGAATTTTATCCCAGAAGGGAGTAATTGAGGGACTTGTCCTCCAAATGTGAGACCATATTTTCAGGTCTTGCAAGGCATCACTAACGCATGTCTGGAAAAGATGGATGCAGCTTGTGTAAGATTGTAGGACATCAGTACCACCCAGACAAGACCTTGGAATCACATTCTTATGCCCTTTAGGACATTTTGTGTGTAAATGTTAGTATTTTATTACAGTCTATTTCCTCTTGGGCAATGGTAAGCAAGAGTGGATAGATTGCTGCTTGAAGGAGTAATGTTCAAATCCTGTAGTAGATCTAAAGAACCATTCAGATGGTATCAGACAAATCAAATAATGGGTCAGTTGAGAGTACTCCATCCATGCTGTTTGTGGGTTATAGCAAGAGAGTATGATAGTATGGGCTATTTTCTACGTTGAAGTGTTTGGTAAATCCATCAATCCAGATAAATCATCCCTGTGCCACATTAAGAATTGAGATTAGGTCAGAGCAAGGGGGTGGGGTATTAATATTGAAATTCACAAACGGAGGCTTGGGGGTGGTGGGAGCGACAGGCATTGTGTTGGATAAGTGGGGAGAGGAGCATACCGCCCCCACCCCTCAAGCTTTCTAGAACTATACAGTGCCTGTCCGGGAGGTGGGATTGGCCTCAGGGAAAAACTCTCTGAGCACCCACACTATATAAGGATTGTCTGTTTGATCAGACCATATGCCATTTCTGTGACGTATGCCATCCATATCCATAAGCCTGGGAGAGTCATGTTAGTTTGAGTATACAGTAGATAGAATTAAGTTATATACATATATTTTTGTTTTTAGTATCCTGTTTTGTGGACTTTATGTTCAGTCTTTTTGATACAAGTCTAGATGGGACTTATACGAATTGAGGAGTTATAGTTAAGATTTGTAGATTGTGTCCCTTTTGTTCCTTTCTCCTAGATAATGCTAAATTCATATATACATCTAGATATATATATATATATATATATACACACACAGGCACATATAGCAGTTTCCTTTGGGTGTGAGGTGATTCAGAATTGGTGTTTCCCCATGGGCCCGGCAGACCTTGCCATTACCCACTCTCCAACACGTTTATCATAAGGAGGAATCTTTTCTACATATTACTTCTCTTCATATCTATATAATGGTTATAAAACCTTTTTTGAATTGGTTTTGGACTCTCCCTGTTCCCCCTACCATTCCAGAAGGGGTAGATAAATTAACATGATGGATTGTTTTGTTTTATATGAGACGTTGTAAATTTAAATTGTAAATTGTTATTTAGTTATGCATATAATTACATGATTATAATTTAATATATATTCTTAAAGCTCATTAATGCTGAGATCTCGGGTCCTAATGAAGCAGGGTTCCCCGTGAAACGCGCCGACCTTGACAACTTGATCTCAAGACCACATATACAGAAAACTATGGATGGTCAACCTTTTCCTCTGTTTTAATGGTTGTGTCCAAATAAAGTGTTAACATTTTAAACTGTACTGTTTGTATCTACATTAAACTCCTGGAGGTATAATTAAAGCCCTGAGTCCTTGATGCTGTTCTTCATTTCCTTGTAATTACAGGGATGATATCTCCAAGAGTCTAAACTATTATCACACGCCTCCCCTATACATAGCAGACTTGTAGCATAGCCACTACCAGCAATGCTAGAGAGTTCCTGGTTGGTCTCTTCTTTCGGTTTGTCCAGGGGAGAGAGGTAAGGGCTGAAGATAGGGTCACCCTCTAAGTTGGTCTACGTCAGGAGTGCCAAACTCAATTTAATTTTGGGCCGCATCAGAATTATGGTTGTCCTCAAAGGGCCGGTTGTATCTGTAAGACTATATCAATTTATTCAGGGCTTTTTTCCTTAGAGAATAGGTGCAGGAACATAATCACAGACGCCCACCAAACCTCAATGAATGATGGGTGTGGCCAAATTGCACTAAAAGTGGCAGGATCTTAAAGTAGCAATAAATACCAGGAGTGTGTTTCGTGTGGGGTTCAGGGATGTGCTACGTACAGAGTGCAGAGTTGAGGAGTGCTCTACACAGGCTGTTCACATCTCACTTCCACCCATCCACATGGGCACAAGGGCCACATGATGGATGGCCTGCGGGCCTTGTGTTTGATAAATGTGGTCTACGTTTTGGTACCAGTCAGAGTGTAACTAATTACACTACATGGAGATATAGGGAGACATCTGGCAACGCCACCCCCACCCCTTTGCCTAGGAAATACTGTAAATTAAATTTGATGGTTGGGGAAAAAATATCAGTTGCATGTATTTCCAGCTTAATGGAAAATGTACATCACTGCAGACTTTTGTCCTTTCTGCTTATTTCTTAAGCTAGTGATAGTCTAAAGATGGTGGATGGATGCCAACCAATTATGGTATCTTAATGATTTTTCTGTACAGTATTCCTGACTGTGCACGTTAATGCTTTTGGATGGGGGAGGAGGGAGAGAGAACAAACAGACCTAGCTCCAGGTTCATCTTGTGCGAAATTATAGGCATTTACCTGAATAGAATCCAAAGCAGCTTATTGTTAGAAACACTAACAGCAATTGGGGGGCAATCAGCAATCAGTTATCCTCATGCACACTGGGCATTTAAATTCTCTGCTGAACTTCTTTTGCTCCTGGCAGGAGAAAAACAGCTTAATAAATGATGTACCCAAAGCCATGTATTGCACACATCAAGTGTTTAAGCACATCAAGTGTTTGAGAATTTATGGATTCCACTGGCCAGAATATTCGTTTTTTGTGGCCGTTGGAATGAATGAACATTCAAGAGCTAAATGTTTAAGCCCATTTACCTGCATTTAGATGTGTTCCGCGTTTTTTTTTTTCTCTTCACCTCCCCTCCTGAATGCGCCTTTAGTATTTTTTTTCTGCCTGTAAACATCCTTTACTAATACACTTGTGAATGCCTTTGAGTGCATAGACACATACCTTGCCTTGAAAAAGTATTCATGCTCCTTTGAAAATTTTCCACATTTTGTCATGTTACAATCAAAAATGTAAATGTATTTTATTGGGACTTTATGTGATAGACCAACACAAAGTGGCACATAATTGTGAAATGGAATTAAAATGATAAATGGCTTTCACATTTTTTTACAAATAAATACCTAAAAAGTGTGGCGTGCATTTGTATTCAGCCCCCTTTACTCTGATAGCCCTAACTAAAATTTAGTGGAACCAATTGCCGTCAGAAGTCACTTAAGTAGTAAATAGAGTCAACCTGTGTGTAATTTAATCTCTGTAAAAATACAGCTGTTCTGTGAAACCCTCAGAGGTTTGTTAGAGAACCTTAGTGAACCAACAGCATCATGAAGGTCAAGGAACACACCAGACAGGTCAGGGATAAAGTTGTGGAGAAGTTTAAAGCAGGGTTAGGTTATAAAAAAAATATCCCAAGCTTTGAACATCTCACAGAGCACTGTTCAATCCATTATCCAGAAATGGAAAGAGTATGGCACAACTGCAAATTTACCAAGACATGGCCGCCCACCTACATTGACAGGCCGGGCAAGGAGAGCATTAATCAGAGAAGCAGCCAAGAGGCCCAATGATTACTCTGGAGGAGCTGCAAAGATCCACAGCTCAGGTGGGAGAATCTGTTCACAGGACAACTATTAGTTGTGCACTCCACAAATCTGGCCTTTATGGAAGAGTGGCAAGAAGAAATCCATTGTTGAAAGAAAGCCATAAGATGTTTGTTTGCAGTTTGTGAGAAGCCATATGGGGGACACAGCAAACATGTGGAAGAAGGTGCTCTGGTTAAATGGAACCAAAATTGGCTTTTTTGACCGAAAAGCAAAACACTATGTGTGGTGGAAAACTAACACTGCACATCACCCTGAAAACACCAACACCATCCCCACTGTCAAACATGGTGGTGGCAGCATCATGTTGTGGGGATGCTTTTCTTCAGCAGGGACAGGGAAGCTGGTCAGAGTTGATGGGAAGATGGATGGAGCCAAATACAGGGCAATCTTAGAAGAAAACCTGTAAGTCTGCAAAAGACTTGAGACTGAGGCGGAGGTTCACCTTCCAGCAGGACGACAACCCTAAACATACAACCAGAGCTACAATGGAATGACTTAGATCAAAGCATATTCATGTGTTAGAATGGCCCAGTCAAAGTCCAGACCTAAATCCAATTGAGAATCTGTGGCAAGACTTGAAAATTGCTGTTCACAGACGCTCGCCAATCCAATCTGAGAGACCTTGAGTTATTTTGCAAAGAAGAATGGGCAAAAATGTCACTCTCTATATGTGCAAAGCCAGTAGAGACATCCCCAAAAAGACTTGCAGGTGTAATTGCAGTGAAAGGTGGTTCTACAAAGTATTGACTCAGGGGGGCTGAATACAAATGTACGCCACACTTTTCACATATTTATTTGTAAAATATTTTGAAAATCGTTTACTATTTTCTTTTCACTTCACAATTATGTGCCACTTTGTGTTGGTCTATCACATAAAATCCCAATAAAATACATTTACGTTTTTAGCTGTAACATGACAAAATGTGGAAAATTTCAGGGGGCAGGAATAATTTTTCAAGGCACTGTAGGCTTACATATTGGTGCGTTTTCAGGTAGGAAAAAAAATCAAACGCCTGTAAAAGCAAAGTTTTTTAATCCCAGTGTGCATAAGCCCTAAAAGTACATTTCATCCTAACTTCCACACCATCAGCTAAATACACAGATGAAACACATATATGTGAACCATCTTACCTACCACCAAATGAATTGTTTTGTTGTCTTTAGCCAGTGTTGTGATCCAGGCATCCCTGCCAAACGGCACAGCTAGGCAGAGGCAGCACTTTAATTAGGCAAATTAGGCAGTTGCTTAAGGCCTCGCGTTCACATGGGCCTCGCGGCTGCCTAATTTATCTAAAGCATTACTCCAGGGGACAAGGGACCTTAACGCTGCTGTGCTCAAGCACCGTTAAGAGCCCTGTCACACTTAAACGGGCCTCGTGGTGGCCAAACAGCTGATTTGCAGCGTGACTTTATTTTAGAGGTGACAGGACACCTTAACCCTGCTGTGCTCAGGTAGCGTTAAGAGCCCTGTCACACTCACCTCTCATGTAACATAAGACTTCTGGAGTTCTGCCCACCAGCCAATATGGAGTGAGATTGCGTCCGCACACGTCACCCCTCCCATCCACCGCATGAAGATCTCAATCTAGGAAGGCCTCCTGCGTAGCTGACGGATGGATCGCCTGAATTATTTTTCCCATTTGGGGCCTCGTGTCCAAGGCTTCATGTACACTGCTGCTGGTAAATGGACGTTTAGGAGCAGTTGAGTGTTTTTTTCAGCTGCCTCCGAACTCTCCTGTATGTTATCTTATCAGCACATGTAAACTGAGTCCTTTATAGTCCTTTCTAGGCAGTTGAGTTTAGAAGCATTTTTTTTTAAAGCAAAAAAATGCATTCAGGACGGATATTCAGAGGCAAATGCTTGTAACAGCTTGTAAACGAATGTAAATGCAGTAACTCGCGTTTAGACGTGCTTTGTTTATAGGTGTTTTTAATGGAGATATATTTTTGACAATTTGCAATGCAAAAAATGCTTCTAAGTGCAAACACGGCTAAACATTTTTAAATATCGTTTACTATCTGTCAAATTTCATAGTTCACGAGAGCTTTTAAAACGTACCATGTACATGAAGCCTAAGTTTTGCTTAAGGCCTCACAAAGCCTAGAGCCACCTCTGCAGCCAGGTGCAGTTAAAGGCTACGTTCACATTTCCAAAAAAAAAAGTTCCTAAGTATCCCAAGTTTTTTAACCCAGCAGAGCGCACTTCTTGGGACAGGCCACATGCAGCCTACAGGTGTCACATTTAAAAAAAGTTCTTTCTTTTTTTCATTTACTGGGAAAACCAGTTCAGGTAAAGCAGGTAAAGCATTGCACCAGCGATCAGCAGGTCTCCTTCAGATCCGCCGGGCAGGGGTGGGGGGGGGGTGGAATGGGGTTAGGGGGCACCCTAAGGCTGGATTCACACCTATGCATTTTTAGTGCTTTTTGCATTTTGCAGATTTGCACTACAGTCCATTTAACATGGTTTCCTATGGAACACGTTCTGTAGTGCAAATCTGCAAAATGCAAAAAGCACTAAAAATGCATAGGTGTGAATCCAGCCTAAAAACGGATGGAACATGTAACGTGAACTTATCCTTTAAGCTAAATAGCTTGGTCCAGGGCACCGCCATTGCTTGCTAACTGGATAGTGAAGGAGCAGCAAGCACACTAATGAGTCATGCCTGTGCTGAGTGTGTTCTCAAGCTGGCCGTAGATGGATTGGAATGTCTCTGGTTCGGCAGGGACCAGACAAATTTTGATCCATCTATGACCAGGCTCTCGATCAACTTTTGTACAACCAGCCTGTTGTAAAATGTTCACTTGATCAGTGCTGCCAGCTAGAGCCGGCAGTGCTGATGACTGTATTCTGACAGCAGGCAACCTTCCCTGCCATCAGAAAACAATAGTTCCATGGGAGGGATTCCCACATCCACCTCCAATGTACGGATGGGGAAATTGATGTACGGCCTGCCTTAAGCGCATTCCCAGTGTTAGACAGGATTACAGGTAGCTGAATGTAAGTACTAATACGAGCTGCGTTTAAAAATACATTTAATGGGGGCGTGACCGGAAGCCGACCTCGATGGACGCTTGATTCCTCAGCTCCAGCAGCCCGCAACTATATAGGCAATTTGGGGGACAAATAACAACTCCCATATGGGCAGATCGCGGACCACCCGATCCACAAAACACAGGGGCACATCCCAACCCCCTCCGGGGACCTCCGCAGACCTCCGTACCTTCTTTCTGCAGTCAGAGGGTTCTCCGGCCGGAGGAGACAAGATGGCGCCGATCACACAGGCACATGGAGGACAGACGTCTCCACGGGACCAGCCGCCACAGCTCACACAGCAGCGATGCCTTAAAGATCCCTCTCCAGCGGCGACAGGTCAGACACCTTCAGCCACACACACAGGAGTGGTGAGTCCATCCACCCTCCCCGATCCCAAGGCCTGGCAGCCACGTGCACCGCAGCCATCCGAGCCGCCCATCCCCTCACAGCACTATACCCAGTGCTCCGCGGCATTCCCGAGGCTGCTGAGGGCGGCCTCAGACCCCTACCTCCAGGAACAGCCATCTCTGTCCCCAACACCCTCGGTCCTATCTCTGGACTTCCCCCCACTACCAGGCCCGGCTCATCCCCCAGTGGAGCTGCATCATGTGCAGGGAGAGGAAGATGGGACACTGTGGGCCATGGCATCCTCCCCCCCACCTAAGACGCAAAGGCTCTCCAGATCCAGGGACACTAGCGTCTCTAAGCAGCTGCCCTCCATTAACCCCACGTATGCACAAAAAGCCAGCACCCCTCCAGGCTCCTTTACGGACACCCATCAAGAGAGACCCCCCCAGCTACCACAGGCCTTGACGTGGTCTGAGCCGTGGGAACCCCCAGCACCCGGGTCACACAGATCATCTGAAGCGGGCTCGCTTAGCCCACGTTCTCCACCCCCAGCCCCAGCCTCCCCAAGCCAGCGCCTGGGTCCTAGACAAGACCAACATATGCCATCTCTGTGGCACACATATTTCCAGGCGATGCCCACCAAAGAGGACTTTAAACAACTCATAGAGGATGTAAAATCAACATGTCGCACAGAAATCCAGGTTCTTCAAACGGGACTTAAACACCTAGCGGATAGAGTGGAAATGGCGGAAGAAGAGATCCAAGAAACTAAAATAGCAATCCACAGAACACAGTTACAAGGAGCGGAACACCGCTCTCTCCTCAGAGACATGCAAAGACACATGGAAGACTTGGACAATAGGGGGCGCCGCAACAATATCCGAGTGAGAGGGATCCCAGAACCAGAAGGCAACGAAGATTTACAAATTACCCTGCAATCCATCTTTAACAACTTACTGGGCGAACCCCCTACGAAACACATAGAAATGGATAGAGCTCACCGGGCCCTGCGACCCAAAGGACCTGCATCGAAACCGAGAGATATTATATGCAGAATTACCTCCTATCCTCTCAAAGAGTCTATCATGAAACAAGCTCGTATCGCACGTAAAATTCTCTTCGAAGGAACCCAAATTCAGCTGTACCCTGATCTGTCTTGGATCACTCTGCAAAAGCGCAGATTACTGCAACCCTTACTGCAAATACTGCAATCCAAAGCAATCCCTTACAGATGGGGCTTCCCCTTCACTCTCACTGCAAAACAACAGGGAACTTCTGCAGTGTTGAGATACCCGGAGGACCTCCGTGTCTTCTGCAACACCCTGGAGATTCAACCCCCACAGCTACCAGAATGGGACCTAGTGGCTATCCCCCCGTCACCGCCTACAGTTTGGCAGAAAGTACCCTCCTCTCAACGGCCCCGAAACCCAGAAGCACCCCGCAAATCTACCAAACACAAGAACTGACCAGCATCATTGTCTTAATGTAGCCCACACTCCTTCTTACAAGATGCGCCTACATCGTCATGATGTCTTTTCCTGCTCGGGACTCAAAAAATCGGTCAGACTTACCAGTTCAGTACCCCCCAAATTGCCCCTAAACCACAGTTTAAAGTGCTACTAAGGGCTTGCGAAGATCAGGCTCCGAAAGAGTAGACATTTTGCCGTTTACTTCCCACCCCCCCACCCATCCCCGATTTCTAGCTCAGGGATTTACACAAATGTTTTATACCACCTTATTGGCCGCGGACCCCCTTGTGGCCCCCCCCTGCCACCCCAATCGGGTTGGCGGTGGACGGACACCTGGAACTCCGTGTAACCTAGGCCTGTTGGCCATTTACAGTTTGATAATGTGTACGCTTTGTTTTCACTTGGTATTACCTAACCACCTTTTTCCCCCCCAACTCTTTTTCTTCTCTCCCCCTCTTTGTAGGAAGCAAGCTCACGCGGCGGTGCGGGTGAACGGTCCTGGACTCCTCCCGGGGGGTGCCGGCTCCGGGTCTTCAACCTCAGGCCCTGGTGCATCATCATGGGGTAAGCAAACACACACCCGTCCACACGTAAATAGATGGCAAAGTTACTATCCTTAAATGTCCATGGCCTGAACTCTAACAAAAAAAGGCATCTGGCGCTGCGGGAGTTCAGACAATCAGGAGCTGATATTATACTAGTACAGGAGACACATTTTAATAAAGAGGGCTCATTCGCGTTCGCCTCTAGATATTTTCCACAGGTGTATCTCTCATCTAGCACTCAAAAAAAAGCAGGAGTGGCCATATTACTCAAAAAGGGTACCCCCTTCAAATGCGCGCGCCATTACTCTGATCCTGGGGGCCACTTTGTTATTCTACACGGACACTGGCATACACAACCTATTACGCTGTGTGCTATATATGCACCTAACACTAAACAATATAATTTTCTTTCTAAAGTATACACACGCATCTTTAAATCAGACCCTGGGGTGTTGGTGGTGGGGGGAGATTTTAATCTCACTCAATCAGCAACCGTCGATCGTCAGGTGGTGGGCCCCCGGGTATCTCCACCAGGTGCCCTCCGGGACTCTAGACTGTTTCGACAAATCACCAGACGTTATGCGCTCTTTGATGCCTGGAGGGTCCTTCACCCGGGTGATCGGCAGTTTACATTTTACTCCGCCCCCCACCGTACACACTCCCGCATAGACTACTTCTTTGTCAACAATCATACACTTAAACTTACACGAACAGCCCAAATACTCCCTATCTCATGGTCAGACCATGCCCCTATCATACTAGAACTAGAACTAGATAACCCCACCCGTAAATCCTATAACTGGAGGCTTAACACATTTCTTCTTCAACACCTCCCCTCCCAAGTTGAACTACATACCACCCTAAAACATTACTTCATAGAAAATAATACCCCGGATATATCGCCAACCACCCTCTGGGAAGCCCATAAGGCGGTCCTACGCGGCAAGTGTATAGCCTTATCCTCCTCCATGAAAAAAGACTCCCTAGCTACAAAGACTAAAACTGAACAGGATCTTAGGTCGGCCGAACGTAAACTTCAAGCTACCCCCTCCATACCCATCCTTCGGAAGGTTGTTAAACTTCGCTCAATTTTAAAGGAATTTGCCTTAGGTCAGGTGGAAAAAGCACTGATAAGACTGAAGCAAGTATTCTACGACAAGGGAAACAAAGCACACTCCCTCTTAGCTAACAAATTACGCGACAAATTCCACATGCAAACACCACATCAGATTAAAAATGCATCGGGGCACATAATCTCTCATCCTAAAGAGATTGCTCATGTCTTTGCAGACTTCTATAAACACTTATACAATAACCCAGATATACCTAGTAATCCCCCTTCACCAGACTTATCTCACAAATTGCGAACATACCTAGAACGCAGTGGCATTCCCCGCTTAACACCTTCCGACCTGTTGACATTAAACACACAAATTACTGATGAGGAAATAGAGATGACCATTAAATCCCTACCATCTCATAAAGCCCCGGGACCAGACGGATTCCCATACGAATACTACAAGACGTTCCTTCCTATACTGCTCCCACATATGCGCAAGGTCTTCCACACCTTTCTTCACGATGCCACCATACCCCCAGATATGCAACGTTCTTTCATAACTTTAATTCCTAAACCAGACAAAGACCCTTCCCTTTGCGCAAGTTACAGACCCATTGCATTACTGAACTCTGACCTTAAGATTTTCACCAAACTACTCTCCAACCGCCTGAACCAGATTCTCCCCTCCTTGGTCCATAAAGACCAGGTGGGGTTCGTCCCACTCCGACAGGCCGGTGACAATACCAGAAAGGTCATAGACCTAGTAGAGGTGGCGAATAGAGAGCACCAGGCAGCCCTCCTGCTAAGCTTAGACGCAGAAAAAGCGTTTGATCGCCTGGGATGGCCGTTTCTTTTCGCCACCTTAAAATACATGGGATTTCGGGGCCCCTTCTTACAAGCCATCAGACATCTATACACCTGCCCGTCATCCCAAGTCAGAACTCCCTTTGCACTATCCCCGGTATTTTCAGTAGCAAACGGGACCAGGCAGGGGTGTCCACTTTCACCCCTACTATTTGCACTATGCGTTGAACCCCTGGCCGCATCCATTAGGCACAACCCAGACATACGAGGAATATCGGTTAGAGGAAGGGAATTTAAGATCTCCCTTTTCGCGGACGATATCATACTCACACTAACTCAACCCCACACTACCCTCCCGATATTGCAAGCAGAGCTGGATCGCTTCCGTGCCCTTTCAGGGTATAAGATAAACGCATCAAAATCGGAGGCCCTCCCCATCAATATTCCTCCCACGGAGGTCTCACTTTTAAAATCCAACTTCCCATTCACATGGAAGACAACCTCCCTGAAGTACCTAGGTACATGTATCACGTCTAATTTTAATACGCTCTACCAAGAAAACTTTCCACCATTGTTTCGATCCATAAGATCTTCACTGACTCAATGGAAAAAGCACCACATCTCACTACTAGGCCGAATAGCTTCAATAAAAATGAACATCCTTCCGAGGCTTCTGTACCTCTTCCAAACACTACCCATACCAATTCCAATATCCCAACTGAAAAAACTCCAAACCGACCTACTACATTACACATGGAATTACAAGAGACACAGGGTTCCGGGATCGGTGTTGATGGCATCGCGCAATGAGGGGGGACTAGCATTCCCTAATATCATTAAATATTATTACGCAGCACAATTGCGAGCAATAGCCTCATGGTACACCCACAAGTCTTACAATAAGTGGACAGAAATTGAAAAATTATGGCTTGCTCCTATACATCCAAATAACCTGTTGTGGAGTGCGAATGCGGATGTAGCCCCTGAACGTATGCTGGGCCCAATGTCCCTTTTGAGACGGACATGGCGTGTCCTAGCTCCTAAACATGATCTCCCATCAGATAAATCGCTTCTGACCTCCTTCATCTGTAACCCCAAAGTGCCAGATAGCCTAACTCACCAAATGTCACACCCCTGGACGTCCCGGAATCTGTTCCACTTTGGGGACTTGGTAGACCCTAGGACTAGGAAACTACTGCCGTTTGCCGAGCTACAAAACAAACATGATCTCCCTAGACAGGCATTTTACGGATATTTACAAATTCGGCATTATGCACTCACCATAACTCCCACCCTACAATTCTCAACACCGTCACCGTTCGAAACTACTATATTGGCAGGTAGCACCCAGAGGGGGCTTATATCGAGCATATATAAGATCCTGAACATCTTCTCTAAGGATGGCCAGGGTAAACACCTATACATGGCTAAATGGGAGAAGATTCTCGGTGAGCAACTCCCTACTTCACAATGGCAGATCATATGGAATCAAACAGCAAAGAGTTCAATGTGTTCTTTATACAAAGAAAACTCATATAAAATCCTTCTGTTATGGTACATGACCCCAGAGGTTCTCCATGCCATCTTTCCCAATAGCTCCGATAGATGCTGGAGATGTCAGGGAGCAAGGGGCACCTTTATACATATATACTGGAGCTGTCCACTGTTAACTCCTTATTGGTCCACAGTCGAACAACTACTAGCACGCCTCCTGGACACGCAAGTCCAGGCGTCCCCAAAATTCTTCCTATTAGGCCTATCGCCACTTAAACTTCCTACTCCATACAAAAAACTAGTACGCCACATACTAACAGCGGCAAGATGCCTTATAGCACTACATTGGAAACGCCCCTCCCCCCCCTCTGCTGAGGATCTATATGCTAGAATAAAGGATATAGAAGTGATGGAGAAGATGACAGCCAGACTACAGGATAGACTTGAGGCACATAACAGGGTCTGGGAGCTATGGCACCTCCGGGAGGACCCACCGTGACCAGGTAACACCACCGTTGATATACCTACTATACTACCCCCTTATACTTTCCTCTTTTCCTACTATCCCCTTCTACTTTTCTATACCATGTGTATCTACGATTTCAATATGTTACAGAGAACTAGGTTGTGATCCGCAACCACGTTAAAGTTATAAGCTTAAATATTGGAACATAGCAATTGAATGTTAGCACTCTATACAGAAAACTTGCACTTTTGTACTACTGTTACATTTACCATTTGTTAATGCATAATGTAATGCAAAAACGAAATAATAATAAAAACGTTATTTGAAAAAAAAAAAAAAAAAAAAATACATTTAATGATTTTAAATGAATATATAACTGTCTTAATTGGCATTTTTTTTTTTATATCCAATTGAGCTTTACACTTCACATTACCCAATTATTGCTAATGAAACTCAGAGTGATCATTTATGCCATTGGTATAGAAAGAAATCAGATCACTTAAATTATCTAGACTTCGAAACAATTAAAAAAAACAAAAACATTTTTTTCTGGGCTTGTATAACTGTCCATTGCATTTATGTGAACCCTTTTCCAGTTCTGTAACTGAGTTACCCAACCGCTTCCTATTTGTAATCTGTTGATAGCCTGTGTGCAATACAAGCATGAAAAGCAGTGAGCTTCAGTTGTGAGGCTTGTGATGGAGAGCAATGGATGAAAGCCAAGACTGCTGGCTCTGACACCTCATTCATAAGTATCATCCTTGTGTCTGGATTTATGATAAGGCACTGACCCCTCTAATGGCATCTGCAGATCGATGATATCACAGCCACACACGCACATACTCTACATCTACACATGGGCAATGCATTTCCAGTAAAGTCATTTTATTTTTACAGCATGACTACATTTTACATTAAAAATGTAAACTTGCATCATAGACTTGGAGGGTTTGTTCTGAATATTTTACACAGGGCTTGACAAATTCTATAAACTGGGGGGAAAAAATGACCTAAGGCTGCATTCACACATGGACGTTTTGAATCAAGGGCAGAATCACTGCGATTCTGCCTGCAATTCCACAACGCTCTGATAAAATAACAAATCGGTCAATATGAATTTCATATGTCATTCATCGTAACGGCACCTAAAAATGCAGTACGGTTCTGCCATGATTGTCACAAGATAAATTGTGCTGCAATCGCAGCAAACAGCAGTGCGTGAAGCCTGTTGCCCAAAAAAACGTTGAGGAGCTGCTTTTGGGTGACAGGCTTCACGCCAGCCCTTTTCCCGCGATTGCAGGGTTTGCAGAGGATGAACATATTTTTAGGTGCCATTAAGGCTTGGTTCACACTTGCCGGTGTTCTGCCGAATAAGTTCCGCTCGGCGGATAAGTTCCTCACTGTACTGCGCATGCGCAGTACGATCTGGCGGAAATAGCCGAAGCGGAACAGCTGAAAATCAGCTGTACACGGCGCCTGTAAGAGGGCCCCTCACGGGCTCGCTTCGCTCGCCACGCTTCGGGCACGGCCTCGCTGCGCTCGGCACTTTTAGATTCCCCCTCCAGGTCCACTTGGATGGTGGGGAAGGAATCTGGACCCAGAGCGCAGGCGCCGTGTACAGCTGAATGAAGCGTTTGAGCTTCGGCTATCTCCGCCGGCTGACAGTAGTTGGTACTGCGCAGGCGCTGCGCCTGCGCAGTATAGGGGAGGAACTTATCCGCCGAGGGAACTTTCTCGGCAAGACACCGGCAGTCTGCAGGCTGGTTGCGGGTGCAGGAATCGTACTTGTTCACAGACCCGCAACCACCTGCAGCCAAATTGTGCTGCTCTTACGAGATGCGTGGGGCCGCCATTCATTATAAATCAGAATGCAGCGCATTTTCAGGTGTGGGAACCGCAGGGATGCTCTGCGCAATGCTCTGTGCCCCTGAGCCCACCTTTTTTTGAAGCCTATTAGAGCCTCTGGCTCTAATTACGTACCCCATTGGAATCCATGCATCCTTTGCCCTGCATGTAGATTAGGGGCCGGGCGCATGGATAGGGGGGACAGGCCGCCACTGTTATTCAGACTTGATTTTTTGATCTGCTTATTGTTTTACGGCCTGCGACAAATTTACCGGGCTCATTGATACCTACTCTAACTTGCAGGCCACAGGTTTTGTTTATTATTATGCTATTTATACTGTTGCATGTTTTTATATTCTCGACAGCTACGTTCCAGCTGTCTAACATCTTGGCAAAAAAGTTTTCTTATGCCCCGTACACACGGTTGGATTTTCTGACGGAAAATGTGTGATAGGACCTTGTTGTCGGAAATTCCGACCGTGTGTAGGCTCCATCACACATTTTCCATCAGATTTTCCGACACACAAAGTTTGAGAGCAGGCTATAAAATTTTCCGACAACAAAATCCGTTGTCGGAAATTCCGATCGTGTGTACACAAATCCGACGGACAAAGTGCTCAGAATAAATAAGAAGATGAAAGCAATTGGTCACTGCCCCGTTTATAGTCCCGACGTACGTGTTTTACGTCACCGCGTTTAGAACGATCGGATTTTCAGACAACTTTGTGTGACCGTGTGTATGCAAGACAAGTTTGAGCCAACATCCTAGGATTTTGTTGTCGGAATGTCCGAACAAAGTCCGACCGTGTGTACGGGGCATTACACTGTTTTGTTTTGTACCTTAAATTTTCAATAAAAATCTACTGTCCCCAGAAAAGTAATAAAGGGGAAATCTTCCAATGGGGACACTAATTCTGGCGACCTGGGGGATTTCCTTAATTTGCAGGGATTTCCTCTCACTTCCTGTTTTGCTTATAGGAGAGGAAGTGAAAGTAAATCTCCCCAATTGGACGCAGATGGCAAAAAAAATCTGACAGGTTTTGTCTTTTGTTCTACTTCAAATAGTAACTGCTAAGGCTGGGTTCACACCGCAGGATGCAGCAGCTCACAGCAGGGGTCCGGTGCGTCCCCTTTCACCATTTCACGTCTGAATTTTTGGCTGAATTTGGACCTGAAACGTACCAGAAGACGCACAGGACTATGCAATTCACACCAGAGCCGCTTCAGAGATGTGTGAACCGGCTCCATAGAGAGTTGGTCACAATCTCCTGGTATGCAAATTGGATGCGGGAAAACCCATATCCAATTCGCAGTAGTGTGAACCCAGCCTTAGTGTAATAACACATAGCTTACTGCACTGATTGGCCCAGCTCTGTCACATGGTCCTCAATACACAAACAACCAACAAGTTTACTCTAATGCCCACCCATCTCCAGCATATACTTCCCATTAATATTAAACTGATGGTAATCTGCTCTCTCCCTCTGGGATGCAGCCAGTAAATACAATATCCCAAGTGTTACTTACAATTGAAAAATCAAAGAAAAGCCAGCACTTTCTGAATTGCCAGAGTAGTAACTTTTCAACATATTTCCCTTTATACCCCACCGCTCTCTTTAGTGCTGGAGGCTGAGGGAATTTCCCGCTTCTTTCAGGTATAGAGGAGCATGTGACTTATTCCATGTGACAGAGCTGGGCCAATCAGCGCTGTCACAGGAGGAGTCCATAGCCCTGTGTAAACTATGATTCTAGTGACTTGAAGCTTACACAGAACTTTCCCTTAGCTGTGGAGTGATATGATGCTATTGAGGGGTAAGTTACAGTGAGCCTGTTGCTGTGTCCTGAATAGGCATAGCACAGGTTCCCTTTAAAGTAAATACTGTGGGTCTTTATCATACATGTGGCAGACTTGCAAAAGTTCTGCTGTGGATTTGTGGTGATACTTCTGCCTCCTGGTTTTCAATTGAACTATTATTGAATCTTTCTCTTCTTCTTGCAGGGGAGGAGGATATAAACAAACAAAAGTGTGTGAAAAATAAAATGAAATAAAAAATAAAAAATAAAGAGTAAAATAACTAAATCAAGGTTTGCCAGGGTTAGTGTTATGCCGCGTACACATGAGCGGACTTTACGGCAGACTTTGCCCGGCGGACTTTTCGACGTACTTTCCGACGGCCTTTGTGAATGAACGGACTTGCCTACACACAATCCACCAAAGTCCGTCGAATTCGTACGTGATGACGTACGACCGGACTAAAACAAGGAAGTTCATAGCCAGTAGCCAATAGCTGCCCTAGCGTGGCTTTTTGTCCGTCGAACTAGCATACAGACGGCGGACTTTTCGAACGGACTCGATTTCAACGGATAAATTTTAAACAAGTTTCAAATCTAATTCCGTCCAACTTTTGAGAAAACAAAGTCCGCTGGAGCCCACACACATCGAATTGTCCGACGAAATCCAGTCCGCCGGGCAAAGTCCGCCGTAATGTCCGCTCGTGTGTACGCGGCATAAGGCCCCTTTCACTCAGATCGGCCTGTCTGTTTTTCAGGCGGATCAGAGCGGGCCATCCATTGACTTCTTTGGGCAGGTGGATGTCAGCAGAGATGTGTCACACTCGCCTGCCATCCGATCCAACAAGATCCGCTCAAAACAGATATACGTTCACCATTCGATCGAATCAGATAGGATCAGATGAAAAATGACATGCTGTCGGTTTTCATCCGATCTCCCCATAGAGAACAGCGGAGCTCTGACAGGTCCGTCTCTGCACAGTGAGCGGAGACGGACCTGTCATCCCCCGCTGAGCTAGCGGAGTCCGTCCAATGGATCCGCCCCGTGTGAAAGGGGCCTTAGGGTCGAGGTAAGGGTCAAAGGTCAAGGTCAGTATATTTTTAGTAGAATTTAAAAAAAAAAATTAAAAATTTTTAAATTAGTATACCGTATATACTCGAGTATAAGCCGAGATTTTCAGCCCTTTTTTTTAGGCTGAAAGTGCCAACCTCGGCTTATACTCGAGTCACCCCTGTCTGCCTACTTGATCAGCGTGTCATGCAGACAGACGGCGGCCAGCGTGTCATAAAAACATACGGCGGCCATTCCAGTGTTCAAAAGCCTCGTCTGTGATAGGCAGAACACTCAATTTCCTAGCAGTCAGTGTTCAGCCTATCACGGAGATCTTCTCATCCCCGTCCATGGTATGAGGATGAGTGGATGTCGGTGATAGGCTGAACACTGACTTATGGGAAATTGAGTGTTCTGCCTATCACAGACGAGGCTTTTGAACACTGGAACTGTCGCCGTATGTTTTTATGACACGCTGATCGGTGGATGCAGAAGGGCACAGGAGGGATGGAGAGTGGCACAGGAGGGATGGAGAGCGGTACAGGAGGGATGGAGAGCGGTACAGGAGGGATGCAGATTGGCACAGGAGGCATGCAGATTGGCACAGGAGGCATGCACAGGACACAGAAAGGATGCAGATCGGCAGAGGTAGGCTGCAATGGACACAGGGAGGTATATACAGGACACAGTGAGGTAGGCAGATCTGCACAGGTAGGCATGCAAAGGACACAGGGAGGTATGCAATAGACACAGTGAGGTATGCACAGGACACAGGGAGGTATACAGCTGCAGATGGGCATTGTTGACCCTCTTTTTCCATTTACAGTAGCTGCTGCGTTTCTCACCCTCGGTTTATACTCGGGTCGATAAGTTTTCCCAGTTTTTTGTGGTAAATTAGGGGCCTCGGCTTATATTCGGATCGACCTATACTCACGTATATACGGTAGGTGTCAGTTTGTTTTAGGCAGGACAAAAAAAATTCAAAATGTGCACTATTGTTTCTGGCCCCTACTATGGATACAAACAACTGACATTATATGTGGTATCCCTGCAATCTTTGGTGATGAATTATGGTAATAGCAAGAAATATAATTTTTTTTTTTTTTTTTTACTATTTTGGGTAGGTTTTCCGTTGATAATAAAAAAAATCCAGGATATATCCATTACCATTTACCACCAAAAGAAAGCCCAATTTGTCCTGAAAAAAACAAGGTATAATCCACCTGGATACACAAAGTAGTTGCGATGATATTTACAATTGTACTAACACATGTCAAAGTTGCAAAATTGTGCTTAGACATTAACATTTGTTTTCCCCTCAGTCACTGAGGGTTAAATTGCCATAACCCAAAGCATTGTGGCCATGGCGATGTGGACTCACCCCTCCGGCTGTCATGTACATTTGGAGGTGGCTGGTCAGGGGCGGCAATAGAAACGCATATTGGCCACCTGTTTTTATCTCCTCTCTACCACCAGTGTGAACTAAGCCTAAAGCCTCGTACACACGGTACGATTGTTGGACAACCGAGCGTCTGATTTTTGTCAAAAGGGTGTGTGCCAGGACCTTATCTTGCATACTAACGTTATACAAATTGTCGTGGAGATGAACAGACATGATAGATGAACAGACCTGATAGATGAACAGACATGGTAGATGAACAGACATGATAGATGAAGACATGATACATGAACAGACATGATAGATGAACAGACATGATAGATGAACAGACATGATAGATGAACAGACACGATAGATGAACAGATGAACAGACATGGTAGATGAACAGACATGATAGATAAAGACATGATAGATGAACAGACATGGTAGATGAAGACATGATAGATGAACAGACATGATAGATGAAGACATGATAGATGAAGACATGATAGATGAACAGACATGGTAGATGAACAGACATGATAGATAAAGACATGGTAGATGAACAGACATGATAGATGAAGACATGATAGATGAAGACATGATAGATGAACAGACATGGTAGATGAACAGACATGATAGATAAAGACATGGTAGATGAACAGACATGGTAGATGAAAACATGATAGATGAAGACATGATAGATGAACAGACATGATAGATGAAGACATGATAGATGAAGACATGATAGATGAACAGACATGATAGATGAAGACATGATAGATGAAGACATGATAGATGAAGACATGATAGATGAACAGACATGATAGATGAACAGACATGATAGATGAACAGACATGGTAGATGAACAGACATGATAGATGAAGACATGATAGATGAACAGACATGATAGATGAACAGACATGGTAGATGAACAGACATGGTAGATGAAGACATGATAGATGAAGACATGATAGATGAACAGACATGATAGATGAACAGACATGATAGATGAAGACATGATAGATGAAGACATGATAGATGAACAGACATGATAGATGAAGACATGATAGATGAAGACATGATAGATGAACAGACATGGTAGATGAACAGACATGATAGATAAAGACATGGTAGATGAACAGACATGGTAGATGAAAACATGATAGATGAAGACATGATAGATGAACAGACATGATAGATGAAGACATGATAGATGAAGACATGATAGATGAACAGACATGATAGATGAAGACATGATAGATGAAGACATGATAGATGAAGACATGATAGATGAACAGACATGATAGATGAACAGACATGATAGATGAACAGACATGGTAGATGAACAGACATGATAGATGAAGACATGATAGATGAACAGACATGATAGATGAACAGACATGGTAGATGAACAGACATGGTAGATGAAGACATGATAGATGAACAGACATGATAGATGAACAGACATGATAGATGAACAGACATGATAGATGAAGACATGATAGATGAAGACATGATAGATGAACAGACATGATAGATGAAGACATGATAGATGAACAGACATGATAGATGAAGACATGATAGATGAAGAGACATGATAGATGAAGACATGATAGATGAACAGACATGATAGATGAAGACATGGTAGATGAACAGACATGATAGATGAAGACATGATAGATGAACAGACATGATAGATGAACAGACATGATAGATGAACAGACATGGTGGATGAACAGACATGGTAGATGAACAGACATGGTAGATGAAGACATGATAGATGAAGACATGATAGATGAAGACATGATAGATGAAGACATGATAGATGAACAGACATGATAGATGAAGACATGATAGATGAACAGACATGATAGATGAACAGACATGATAGATGAAGACATGATAGATGAAGAGACATGATAGATGAAGACATGATAGATGAAGACATGATAGATGAACAGACATGATAGATGAAGACATGATAGATGAACAGACATGATAGATGGACAGACATGATAGATGAACAGACATCTGCTCTGTTAGATGCAAAGTATTTTTATTCCACTGCTATCCCAAGCTTGTTCTAATTCCCCTTTAAATATATTTCTATCACAACACTCCATAGCTAACAAATGCACAAAATATGACATATCTGATAGGAAATATTAAACACCCCATGTCGTTGTAGTCAAACTTCCAGAATTTGTAGGAACAATCTGGGTCTTTTCAGCCCCCCTAAAAATTTGTGTCCCAGGCTTAAAGAGGAACTCAGCCCTTACAATAAGAAATAGAATTTGAGGGGCGCACGCGCAGTAGGGGCTGCTGTCTTTCAGTGCTTTGCAGTGCCTGACCGACACATGTGTATTTAGAATTGAAAGTACTGTACTCTGCATGCAAGGCCAGTCACAGCGCCAGATCTGAGAAAGTCAGGAGCCGCTACTGTGCATGCCCCAGCCAGACAGCGCTAGTGGCGCCTAGTGCATCAATGGCCCCCTACTGCACATGTACTGGCCAGACAGCCCTAGTGGCGCCTAGTGCATCAATGGCCCCCTACTGCACATGTACTGGCCAGACAGCCCTAGTGGCGCCTAGTACGTCAATAGCCCCCTACTGCACATGTACTAGCCAGACAGCCCTAGTGGCGCCTAGTGCGTCAATAGCCCCCTACTGCCCAGAGAGCATAAGTGCCTCCTACTGCACACATGCCAATGGCCCTACTGCTGTGCACAGGGCATGCACCCGAGGGGGGGGGGCATCAAAAGGGGACACCAATTATTTTTATTTTTTTTACAATAATTGGGTAGAGCTTAATGTAAAGGGCAGTTTTACTTTCATGCTTTAATACTTTAATAGTAAGGAGAAGTTAAAGACTGATGAGCTCATCTCTCTGCCACTCTGCTCTCTCCTCCTATCAGCATGTTCCTTCATAGCATCTGAGCACTGCAGTACAGCTGATAGACTCTTTGTACTGCTCCTCCCTCCCCCAGTCTAAGCTCTGCTGTATGTACTTACACTGCTTTCATTTAATAAAATGCAACATTGAAAGAGGAACTTCAGTCCTCTCTGTAGTGGCTCTGCTTCTTCCTCAGCGCCACCATTATGGGCATGCACAGAGATGGTAAAGGTTTGAGACTTACCTAATAGCTGTCTTTGCGCATGCGTGGGAAACACATTGTGTGTGAACATATGGTCAGGGAAACTTGCTTGTGCGCAGATGTGTTGCAAAACTCACTTGGGGGGGGGGGGGGACAAGACAAAAACACACCTCTCACCTAGGCAAGAAATGCAGAAGCGCTGGTTGCAGCACACATAGGTGGCATAAAAAAGAAAAAAAGAGAAAAACATTTACGTCCAATTGTAAAAGAGGGGCGGGGAGGAGGCGGGGCAACATGACATATACTTTAGGCCCCTTTCCTCTTAAGGCCCCTTTTACACTGGCGGAGTCCGCCAGCGGATATGCCCGCTCAGCTGGGGATCTCTGAAGCGAAGTGGACACAGACAGAGCCTGCTGTTCTTTATGGGGCTGTCAGATGGAAACGGACTGCCTGTCCATCCCAGTGTCACGTGGTCCCATTTGATGGACAGACAAGGAACGGATCCCCATCCATCTGGTATTACTGGACAGGATTGGATTGGATGTCAGCGGGTGTCAGCAGACACTACATGTCCGCTGACATCTGCTGCTCCAAAGAGACCAATGGGTGGTCTGATTGGGTCTGCCTGAAAAACTGACAGACAGACAGACCTTATCAGTCCCTCAGAGTGAAAGGGATCTTAAAGTGTAGCTAAAGGCAAAACTCTCTTTTTTTTAATAGTTTTTTAGAGGGATTGGAACCCCTGTCAGTTTTTATAGCTGACTGTGCCCCTGGTAGGGAGATTCATCCTCTCCATTTGTCCTGTTTACCGTCATCATTGAAAATCCCACATTTTGGGTTGTCACCAGAGCACTAATAGAGAGGAAATCCTCCAATGGGGACACTAGTTCCGGTGACCCTGGTGACACACAGGGATTCCCTCACTTTGGTGGGATTTCCTCTCAATTACTGTTTTGGCAATAAGACAGGAAGTGAAAGGAAATCTCCCCAATGGGACAAAGATGGCAAAAAACTCACAGTGGTTATAATCATCTCTATTCAAAAAAAAAAGAAAAAAAAAAAAAGGTTTTGCCTTTAGTTCTACTTTATGTACTCTTGAAAACAGAAGTGCATTACTTTGTGTCTTTTATATCTTTCTGTAGATCAGAAAAAAACAACTTCCTGTGGTGTGATTGATACAATCGTATCTCACAGATATCTCTGAACAAGCCTGCAATCTGTCAGTCAGATTTCATCTACTGATTAATAAATGACATTAGAGTTGTACAATTCTTGATGAACAATTCCATATACAGATGAATGAAGAGGAAAGACATTTTGGGGGAGATAGGTGTAGCTGAGCATAGTAACCAATTTCTGTGTTCCCCACTTTTAGTAAATCTCCTCCAATACATCCCCCCATTCATTGTCTGTGTATTATCTGCCCATGCACCTGTCAGTAACCTTTTTTACATGTGAAGAAGAGGCCAGATAAGGCCAGGTTCACTAAAAGTCTGCATCTCTTTTGGGGAAGTGCAATAATTCCTAATGGCACCCAATGCACCTTGCTAATGTGCATGTAAAATCACACAGCAATCCTATGGTACCCAAGTACTCTGTGTCATGGTGTGGCACACTTCGGTGGGATTTTACTAAATCTAAAGTCTTTTTTTTTAAACGCTTACTTGCAGTGTTTTTTCTTTTCATGGACAATATCTATTCATTCACATTGTGCCTTTGAATTTACTAGAAAATCGGACTACCCCAGGAAGAGTCCCGTAGCCAAGTCCTCTCCCTCCCTCTCCTCTTCTGGCAGTGTCTAGTTAGTGTCTGTGTTGGCCCAGCTCCTCCACCCCTCCCTTTACCTCCTTACATAACCTTTTATGTAACTGCTGAGGGAGAAATAAAGGGGAATACCATAGTGCAGGGGTGTCAAACTCAATTTCCTCATGGGCTGCATTAGCATTATGGTTGCCCTCAAACGGCCTGTTGTATCTGTAAAACTAGATGTCCAGAGCACCACCACCACCATCAGAAGTCAAGAGTCCCCCACCCTCCCTTACATTACGGTGCAGCCTCCTTACCTTGTGCTGCTGCTGGGAAGAAGCTAGAGGCAGAAAGTGCAGGATCTGGAGGAGGACCAGAGGAGGCCTTTAGTCAGCAGAATGCTGAGACCAGGGGAGGCAGAGGTGAGGGGGTGCTGAGGTTGCACTGAGAGGAGCAGTATCTGTAGAAAGAGTTCTGTACTCCTCTCCGCTGCTGACTGTTGAGATGGCGGTGGGGGGGCAAAGATGGTCCTCTCTGCAGCTGCAAAGAAAAGTGCAGGATTTGGTAGAGGAGTCCTGTCCTCCTCTCTGCTGTTGACTACTGGGACAAGGTGTGTTCAGAGACACTGCAGCTGCAGGAGAGGTGCGAGGGCCACATGAAATGTCCTGGAGGGCCGGATTCGGCCCGTGGGCCTTGTGTTTGACACCTGTACCATAGCGTCACTAGAGTGATAGTTATGAGCCTGCTGATGTCATATCCAAGATAACAGAGCCCAGCAGCAGGGCCTTTGGATGACTACACAGGGGAGGCTTTTTACAGGCAAATAACAGGCACAGAAGCTCCTTTAAATTGGAATTGATGTGTGCATTTACATGCGTTTGTAATGCATTTTTTGCCTTTATTTTTTTTTATCGTGTTGCGTTTACAGTACATGCGTTTCTGGTGCATTCATGTGCATTTCAGTGCAAACAAATGCAGCAGGCTGTACTTTTATTAAATGCACATGAAAGCACCACAATGGTGTCAATTTCTGAAATAAATTAAATAAATTGCAAAAAACTCCCGCGCTACTCAGCTGTTTTATTTGATCTAAGTAGCTAGACTGAACATTTATAGGAGTCCCACACACATACATTATTTCAGTTATTACTATTATGTTCTTGTATATTTATTCATACAGCATTTAAAAACTTTAACTGTTTAAATGATTCCTAAAAGATGGTAAATGCACAAATAATCGCCTTGTAACATTTTGGAATAAATGAATGGCATGGTGACCGGGTCTCTTTAACCAAGGAGGGCTGCCAGAGTCCAGTTCACAAGTCATGACATCACCTATGACATCATCAACACCCATTCCCGGGAAAATAGTTTTCAGTGTGCCAGAATCCATTTCACAAGTCAGGACATCACCTATGACATCATCAACACCTATTCCGGGGAAATAGTTTTCAGTGTGCCAGAGTCCAGTTCACAAGTCATGACATCATCAACACCTATTCAAGGGAGAAATAGTTTTCAGTGTGCCAGAGTCCAGTTCACAAGTCATGACATCACCTATGACATCATCAACACCTATTCCTGGGGAAATAGTGGAGGTGAGGTGAGGGATCTGTGACTTAACACAAGGTCAGTCCCCTTCAGAGGATCTGATCACACACAGCTCCATGTCTCAGCAGGGTGTGGCTTCCATCAAATAGCAACAACAAAGCTGTCAGACTGCAATAGAGGAGAGCATGGTCCTAGCAGGGACCCCATCAGCTATCAGCCATCAGGCTCAGCTAGAAGGCTGCACTCAGCTCACAGGTCCCAACCACAGCACATGACAAACTTCCTGTACGATAAGTGTAGCCTCATGTCCCCAGGGTGGGGGCCCCATCTATACTGCCTGCATGCTGCACTTACCAGGATAACGGATCCCCGGACTGCTTCCAAAACACTCTGCCTGAGCTCTGCTGCTGTGCCCGGCTTGCTGAGCCTCTTGGTGAATTTCCTGACTTCTGCCATGCTGGGTGTACATGGAGGAGTCTGTGTGTGTGTCTGAGGATAGTGACAGTCCGGACTGATCTTCTCCTCCGCCCCTCCTCCTCCTCCTCCTCCTCCTCCTTCATCACTAGGATCGCTCATCACACAGCCCAGATCACAGCTCTCTCATCACTACACATCCTGTACACAACCTCTACCCCCATCCCACACATCATACAACATTAGCCAGCACTGCAAGGGTTAAGCTCAGGGAACTTTACTGGCTTTCAGAAACAAAGTCAGCAGCTACAAATGCTGTAACTTCCCCTCTTCACAGTGCCAGGGGAAAGCCGCAGGTCAGTGCGATTTGGATGGGCGATTTCATTGCGGCTTGCGACTCCATTTAACAGAAGTCAATGCAAGTCGCAAAGAAATCACAGAAAAGTAGTGCAGGAACCCTTTTCAGCCTTTGGTCACAGAACTCAAATCGTGCGACTTCGCCACAATTTCTAAGCCATGTGACTTCAGGTCAGGTGTGACTTGAAAGGCATTTGTGCGACTTCATGTCTGCAAGTCGCACCTGAACTTGCAAAAAGTAGTGCGGGAAATACTTTCAAAATCGGTGCGACTACAATGGAATCAGATTTGGCCGCTTCCATTGTGGACAATAGGGTGCGTCTTGTCATGCCACTTGAACTGTTTAAATCGCACGACAAGGCGCACCGGTGGCTTAAAGTGTTAACCCCCAGCAGTAAAATCAGTCTGTATATGCAGTTAGGCTTCGGTTTCCACTATTGCGATTTACAGTGCGACTTTGCAATGCGATTTTTGATGCAATGTCATGCGACTGGTGAGAACCATGGGAGAGCAAATTGCACCGAACTCGGTACAAAGTAGTACAAAAACCTTTTTTGGAGTCGCTGCGACTTGAGTCGCACCAATTAGAACAGGGACCATTGAAATACATGGATTTTGATTCGTCATGTGACTTCACATGTGTCAAGTTGCACAACAGGCTTGGTTTCCACTATTGCACTATTCCACTATTGCAAACCAAAAGTCACTCAATTTTGCCGCGATTTTACAGTGATTTTGATGCGACTTGAAGCAATGCCTTTGTATTCTTGAGGTCTATGGACCTCAAATCACATCAAAGTGGGACCAAAGTAGTGCAGGGACTACTTTGAAGTCGCTGCGACTTGAAGTCACACAGATATGAACGGTACTCATTGGAAATCATGGGGTACGACTTGTCATGCGACTTTGCAGTCCCACGTCACAGGACAAGTCACACTACTGGAAACCGAGCCCAAAGCATGCTTGTTATACTCACTGGGGAATCTAAGGGGTTAATCCTCTCCATTGTGTAAAAAGGCTGTTTGATCCTGTCTTCTCTGATCCTCCCCTTCTTCCATAGTCCCCAATCCATATGCTTATAGAACAGAGCCTTGGAGGCGCTCTGCACATGCTCAGTTTGGTGTGTATTGCTAGAGAGTTTTTTCTTCCGAGAGGGTGCACGTAATCAGCACATGGCCAATCAGCACTGTCCAGACAGAGGGTCGGGGGTCATGCAGCCTCATAGGACAGTCAGAGCAGAATGAAAACTCCTCCTATAAGCTTTAATCAGACACTGATAGAAGTCACAAGACTGTTCTAACTGCTGATGAGAAAATGTATTTAGCAGTTTCTATTTACTAAAATAATTGCATTTCCATGTTCTGTGTACTGTGGGAGACCAGATATAGTAAATGCAGGGTGCTGGGTTTAGTGACACTTTAACCACTTTAGTCCCGGAAGGATTTACCCCCTTAATGACCAGGCCATTTTTTGCAATACGGCACTGCGTTGCTTTAGCTGACAATTGTGCGGTTGAGTAGGGGGCAGAGCTTCTGCGCTCCAAACTGGCCCACAGGAAGTGCTGAGAGCAAGGCACTTCCGGGGCATATGACGTCATCGCCGGGCACCGGAGACGCCGGTTCCAGTCTCCTTAAACGGCGCGAACAGGAGACACTGGCCGCTGGTGTCTTCTGGTAAAAGCAGCCAGGCTGTGGAAAGCCAGAAAGGGGCAAGATGGATCAATCTGCAGTTCCTGCACAGGCAGTCGATGCGCCCAACACCAGCACCTCACAGGTAAGCCTGAAGTGTTATGTCACTCTCTTGCTTTCCCTGTGAGTGTTCCCTCCCCCTCCCCTCTCTGTAGTAGTGGGTTAAGGGGACACATTTCCTCCCTCCTGCACATGGTGGTTTAGAGTGGTGGGGTGGCTGTGAGTCTCATTGTGGGTCACTTATCTTTTTGTCTTACAGACCAAGACCCAAAACAAGACTCAAGCGCAGCCACCTAAAAATAAATGTGCGGTGTACGCAAACAAATTGAGCTCCTCATGGAGCAAAGCCGTTTGTCGCAGTTGTATAGATGGCCTTGTAAAGGATGACCCGGTTGCCTCTTGTCAGAAAATGCTCACCTCTGTTAGGGACGAGCTTGGGTCCACCTTTAGTTCCTTTAGAACGCTTATTGACAAGCTCCAGACCCCAGCAGAGGGTCCGTCCACACAGAGAGCTTCAGTCAGCACTCCGCAGCAGGCAGAGAGTGAAGACTCTGAGGCTGAGGTCAGATCTGCCCGTTCTTCCCCTGAAGAATCAGGGTCAGATATAGAGCCCAGGGATAGAGAATCTACTCGAGGCTCGAGATTTAAGTTATCCGTAGAAGATGTGGATGACTTGTTAAAGGCTATCTATACCACCCTTGAATTGAAAGAGGAGGAGGTTCAGTTATCCAAACAAGATCTTATGTATAAAGGATTGCATAAGAAAAAACTTAGAGTTTTTCCAGTCCATAGTTCATTGGTTGATACTATTAAACTGGAATGGGATAACCCGGAGAGAAAACCATTCTTCATTAGTAACCTAAAAAGAAGGTTCCCTTTTGATGAGGACACTGGGCAGCAATAAGAAACCGAAGCTGGACGCACCTCTTTCAAAAAATTCGGACTTGGCGTTCAATGATATGGGCACGCTTAAGGATCCGATGGATAAGAGAGGGGATATCCTTCTCCACAGAGCCTGGGACTCAGCGGTTGGGAACCTGAAACCAGCTCTGGCCTTCACTTGTGTAGACAAAAATCTGGAGGTTTGGTTGACTCAGATTCAGTCACACCTCTCAGCGGGTACCTCGAGAGAGCAGATTTTGAAGTCCTTTCCTCTCCTCTTTCAGGCAGTAGGTTTTTTGGCGGATTTTTCCGCAGAGTTGGTAAGAATGTCGGCCAGGACTTCAGCTTTAGTGAACTCGGCCAGGAGAAGTCTCTGGCTTAAAACCTGGTCAGGGGACCCAGCCTCCAAATTACGCCTTTGTGGGCTTCCCTTAACAGGCGATCATTTATTTGGCCCAGGTCTGCAGGAGGCACTGGAACGCACGGCTGATAAGAAAAAGGTGTTTCCAGAGAAAAAGAGAATCCCGACAGCCAGAAAATTTTTTCGTGGCCAAGGCAGTCAACAGAGTCCTAGAGAAAAGGACAGCAGGCCGAAAAAACACTGGACTGGGCACAAAGGCAGAGGCAAAGGGGGAGTGCTGTTTAACCCTCCTGAACAGCCCGCCAAGCCACAGTGACTTGTGTTCCCCGGTGGGAGGAAGATTGAGGGCCTTCATCCCACAGTGAGCAGCAGTCACTTCGAGCCCCTTCATCCTGGACCTAGTGACCAATGGGTACAGGCTGGAGTTTGTTCACCAACCACCAGAACGATTGTTGGTCACCTTTCCTCCACAAGATCGAGAGAAAGCAAGGGCTCTGGGTCTCCAGATCGGAGACTTATTAGATCAAAAAGTCCTGATTCCTGTTCCACAGTCAGAGCAGGGCAAGGGATTCTATTCCCATGTATTTGTGGTCAAAAAGCCGGCAGGAAAGTTTCGACTTATCCTGAATCTCCGGACTTTAAACAAGTCCATCAGATACAAACATTTCCGGATGGAGACGGTTTTACTATCAAAAACCTACTATACCCAAACTGCTTTATGGCCAGGTTGGATTTAAGGGATGCCTATCTTCACATCCCTATCCATCCAGCCTTCCAAAGGTTTTTGAGATTGGCAGTGAAGACGAGTATGGGGACCCGACATTTTCAATTTCAAGCCCTCCCTTTTGGTCTTTCATCAGCCCCACGCATCTTTACGAAAGTATTGGGGGAAGCACTGGCTCCACTGAGGTTAAAGGCGATAACTGTTATCCCTTACTTGGACGACCTCCTGATAGTGGCAAAATCATACCAGAGGATATCTCCAGGAGAATCTCCAGGCTGTACAGGACTTCTTACAGTCCCTAGGCTGGTTGATAAACAAAGAAAAATCATCCTTAATCCCGGCCCAGAAAGTAACTTATCTGGGTTATGATTTTTGCTCAGTGAACCAAAGAGTTTTTCTTCCTCAGCAGAAGATTACCAAAGTGTTCCAGACTATGTTAGCATTGCAGACCAACCAGCCGGTCTCTCTGAGACAGGTGTCGAGGGCAGTGGGTCTTATGACCTCATGTTTTCCCGCAGTATCATGGGCGAGACTCCGTCAGCGTCCATTACAATTGTTTCTATTAAGAAACTAGGACGGGGACGTAAGGTCCCTGGAGTCAAGGATCTGGCTTCCCGCCAGGATAAAAAGAAGCCTGTGGTGGTGGAGAACTGGCCAACACCTAACAGAGGGTCTCCCAAGGTCATTTCCCATATCCAGAAGAATTACCACGGATGCGAGTTCCTGGGGATGGGGGGCCCACCTCAGCAATGCAGTAGCACAGGGAGAGTGGTCCTCAGAGGAGGCAAGGGCCTCATCCAATCAAAGAGAGCTGCTTGCAGTCCAGAGAGCCCTGCAGTCTTTTCATATGGAGATCAAGGGTCACAACCTCCAAATTCTGTCAGACAATATCGCGACAGTCACGTACATCAAAAAGCAGGGAGGCACGAGAAGCCGGATGCTTCACTCCATTGCCCAGGAGATCCTTTCTTGGGCAGAGGGGAATCTAGCTTCAATTTTGGCTGTACACCTGAAGGGAACAAACAATTGCCTGGCAGATTATCTCAGTCGTCACAGGATACACCGAGACAACTGGTCCCTTCATCCCGAAGTCTTTGCAGACCTCACCAGAGGATGGGGTTATCCCGTAGCGGATTTGTTCGCAAACTGGAACAACCGCAAGACGGAGATATTCTTTTCCATGAACCCGGCGGACCAAGCCTTGGGGATAGATGCTCTGGCAAACCCGTGGCCTCCAGGCCTATGTTATGCCTTCCCACCAATCAGACTGATCCCAGAAGTCCTCCGGAAGTTTCTGCTAGAGGAGACGGATCTCATTCTAATCGCCCCATTTTGGCCCAAGAGGCCATGGTTTTCCCTGCTACAGTCTCTGGTTTCAGAGGCTCTGCGGAGTCTTCCGAAAAGAGAAAACTTATTATTGCAGGATCCAGTATCACACCCTCAGGTGGTTTCCTTAAACTTGACGGACTGGTATGTGAAGAAAAGATACTGAGCGCTCAGGGGTTCTCTGACAAGGTAGTCAAGACTCTAGTTAATTGTAGGAACTTGGTTACTAGAGCCATATATTCCAAAGTGTCGAAAAGGTTTAACTCATGGTTATCTGAAAATGAAAGATTAACTCATGATATTCTGTCTATTTTGGAATTTTTCCAAGAGGGTGTCGACAAAGGTCTTTCAGTTAGTACCTTAAAGGTAGAGGCGGCAGCTATTAGTGTGTTCCTCCAGTTTTCTCTCCTGGAAAATCCCACTATAGCTAGATTTTTCAAATCTATCTCTAGGGCCAGACCAGTAGTGGTGAGAAGTTGTCCAACTTGGGATCTGTCCCTAGTACTTCAAACTCTGGTAGAATTCCCGTTTGAGCCTCTGGAAAGCATTTCAGTTAAGTTACTTACATTAAAAACTGTGTTTCTTATAGCTGTTACCTCAGCTCGTAGGGTAAGTGAGTTGCAGGCCCTATCAGTAAGGGAGCCCTTCCTCACGATTTTTGAGGATCGAGTTATTTTACGAACCGATCCAGGGTTTTTGCCCAAGGTGGTCAGTGCATTCCACCGAGCTCAGGACATTGTACTGCCCACCTTTTGTAGTTCGCCACAGGGCAACTTAGAAAGAAAATTTAGTTTTTTAGACATAAGAAGGATTCTCTTAGTCTATCTTGAGGTCACCAAGACCTTTAGGAAAACTGATGCCTTATTTGTCCTCTTTTCTGGAGTTCACAAGGGGAAAGGTGCATCTAAAGCCACGTTGGCTAGATGGATTAAGCAAGCCATCTCTGAAGCTTACAAAATTAGGGAGGTTCCTACACCTTTTGTTACTGCGCACTCAACTAGAGCCTTGTCTACGCCTTGGACTGAGAGAGCTGGTGCCTCACTGGAACAAATTTGCAGGGCTGCCCCAAGGTCCAGTTACTTGACCTTCATTAAACATTATCGCCTGGATCTCCTATCTGCTCAGGAGCAGGTGTTTGGTCGTAAGGTCCTTCAGGCAGTTGTCCCTCCCTAGACTGGTAAGTTCTGGCTCATCACCTCATGGGCTGTCCTGGAAGACGCTTGGAGAAAAGCTTAGTTAGACTTACCGGTAACCCCTTTTCTGAGAGTCTTCCAAGACAGCCGGATTCCCACCTGGTTTTGTCTGAAGTTATGTGTATTATGCATATGTTTTGCAGGGTCCTACTGTTCTTGAGAAGACTGATATGAGCCTGGAGGACCGCCCTTTTATCTGGTGGGGGTAACGTGTTTCCTGTCCTGGTAGGAGGAGCCCAAGGTCTTATGGGCTGTCCTGGAAGACTCTCAGAAAAGGAGTTACCGGTAAGTCAAACTCAGCTTTTTTACTTTCTGCTATAATACATATCCAAAAAATATATGTAAAAAACAAATGTATTCATCAGTTTAGGCCAATATATATTCTGCTACATATTTTTGGTAAAAAAAAAAATTGCAATAATTGTATATTGATTGGTTTGCGCAAAAGTTATAGTGTATACAAAATAGGGGAAAGATTTAGGGACTTTTTATTTTTTTATTGTTTTTACTGGTAATGGCAGCGATCTGCGATTTTTAGCAGGACTGTGACATTGCGGTGGACAGTACAGTGATCAGTGCTATAAAAATGCACTAATCACTGTATAAATAACACTGACAGGGATGGGGCTAACACTAGGGATCGATCAAAGGGTTAAGTATTCCCTAGGGTGGTGTTTCTAACTGTATGGCGGATGGACTGACTGGGAGAAGAGAGAGATCGCTGTTCCTGATCACTAGGAACAGTTGATCTCTCTCTCCTCCCCTGTCAGAACGGAGATCCGCCTTGTTTACAAAGGCAGATCCCCGTTCTGCCTCCCTTTCCAGCGATTGCGGGTTGCCGGTGGTCATCGAGTCCACCAGACCAGCGGGTGAGCTCCCACGGTACGCGGTGTGCGCCCGCCAGCAATAGCTAGTGCACGGACTGCCGTAGAGGTACGGTGATTTTTGCAGCCGAGCCACCATGCCGCAGTATAACTGCGGCGGCTGGTCGGCAAGTGTTTAAAGTCACTGCAACTTGAGTCACAACAATTTAAACGGTACCAAAAATAGGGTGCGACTTGTCACGTGATTTTGACCTGTCAAGTTGCATGACAAATCGCATTGGTGTGAACAAGGGGCAAAACACTTTATTTTAACTTTTGATTATAAAGGTAAATAAGACAAATAGAGAGCAGTGGCGGCCCTCCCATGGCCCGCCCATAGGGGGCGCTGCCAGCCCCCCCCCCCCCCCCCCCCGTCCCAAAGCTACTCATCATTTAAAAAAAAATGTAATTTTTTTTTTATAAATACTGGCCCTTTAAGTGTGCGGGATGCCGGACACAGGGGTGTATGTGAAGCATGACATGCTGCAATCACCTAAAAAAAACAAAAAACAATGTCCCTTTAGTGTGTGTAGGGCGCCAGACACACAGTTGCTAAGGGAAGCATGACATGTTTGCATTCATGTGATTGCAAACAAGAAGCTCTATTGGCTTCCCTTATGAAAGTCCTTGGGGTGCTAAGCTCTTTGCCCTGAACACTCTATCATTGTTCCCTGCTGTGGTGTGTGATTGGCGGGTCCTGTGCTTTCACTTCCGGTTTCTCTGACTCATCCTCGCAGCTCTGAAGGTGGATGCCAGGCAACCTGTGTGAGAGCTGTGAGTACTGGGGGGGGGGGGCATCTAATGTAAAGGGGGGCTCTGAACTTAGATGACATCTAATGTAAAGGGGGGACTCTGATCTGATGGTGACATCTAATGTAAAGGGGGGCTCTGATCTGATGGTGACATCTAATGTGAAGGAGGACTCTGTTCTGATGGTGACATCTAATGTAAAGGAGGACTCTGATCTGATGGTGACATCTAATGTAAAGGAGGACTCTGAGCGTATGGGGACATCTAATGTAAAGGAGGGCTCTGATGGTGACATCTAATGTACAGGGGGACTCTGATCTGATAGTGACATCTAATGTAAAGAAGGATTCTGATCTAATGGTGACATCTAATGTAAAGGGAGGCTCTGATGGTGACATCTAATGTAAAGGAGAACTCTGATCGTATGGGGACATCTAATGTAAAGGAGGGCTCTGATGGTGACATCTAATGTACAAGAGGACTCTGATTTGATGGTGACATCTAAAGTAAAGGGGGGCTCTTATCTGATGGTGACATCTAATGTAAAGGGGGGCTCTGATCTGATGGTGACTTCTAATGTAAAGGGGGGCTCTGATCTGATGGTGACATCTAATGTAAAAGAGGACTCTGATGGGGGCATCCGATGTAAAGGGGGACTTTGATGGGGACATCTCTGGTAAAGGGGGACTCTGATGGGGACATCTCTGGTAAAGGGGGACTCTGATGGGGACATCTCATGTAAAGGGGGACTCTGATGGGGACATCTGATGTAAAGGGGGACTCGGATGGGGACATCTGATGTAAAGGAGGACTCTGATGGGGACACCTGATTTATAGGGGGATGCTGATGGAGACACCTGCTGTAAAATGGGCTCTGATTGGGACACCTGATGTATAGAGGAACTCAGATGAGGACACCTGATGTATAGAGGGATGCTGTTAAGGACACTTAGTGTAAAGGGGGCTCTGATTGGGACATCTGATGTAAAAGGGGGCTCCGATGAGGGCACCTTATGTTAAGTGATTTTATTTTCTTTTACTTGAAATGTGGATGTGATTGGCCTACTGTGACCGGCTCAGTGAGGCTGCATATGATGGGCACAGTGATTCTGCATTTGATGGGCATAGTGAGGCTGCATATAATGGACACAGTTTTATCTAGCAGTACTGATACACAATCACCTATTAAATGGCTATTTACAGTCCTGCATTACTAACAGTTACATTTTTCAGTTTGTTTACCCCCCCCCCCCAAAAAAAAAAATTTTGAGCACCAGCCGCCACTGTGTCCAATCCCACGTTCCGCCTCACATTTGTGACTGCCCATCCCTGCCCATACTCTTATGCCGCGTACACACGGTCAGACTTTTCAACCGGACTGGTCTGACGCCGACGGACCAAATCCGGCAAACAATCCGATTGTGTGTAGGCTTCACCGGACCTTCAGCGGACCTTTCCAGACGAAAATCTGACGGACTTTAGATTTGGAACATGCTTCAAATCTTTACGTCGTAACTCCGCCAGATCCAGAAATCCGCTCGTCTGTATGCTAGTCCGACGGACAAAAACCGACGCTAGGGCAGCTATTGGCTACTGGCTATCAACTTCCTTATTTTAGTCCGGTGTACGTCATCACGTACGAATCCGTCGGACTTTGGTGTGATCGTGTGTAGGCAAGTCCGTTCATTAGAAAGTCCGACAAAAGTCTGTCAGACAGGCTGTCGGACTTTTGTAGCTGAAAAGTCCGACCGTGTGTACGCGGCATAACCCTCTGCATGCAATGCACGTTCTGTGCTGGGAGAGGATTTCTATAGGCAGCTAGGCGGCAGATTTGAAACAAAGGCTGGTAGCTGCTGCAACTTGAGCCACCTTGGGGAGACCAGCCTAAAGGGAGACATAAATGGTGAGAACAATCCCTCTTCTCTCCCCACAACCCCCTTTCGCTCTGCTCTGCCCTCCCCACTCTCTCCCATCTTCCCCGCTCCTTACTCTTTCTCCCCCTCCACCTTCCTCTCTCCCCTCTTGTTTCCTGTCTCCCCACACTCTTTTCCCATCTCTCTCTCTGTCTCCCCTACTCTCTCACTTGTTTTTTTCCTTTCTCCCCCCTCTTTCTTTCTCTCCCCCACTCTCTTTCTTACTCCCCCCTCTCATTCCCCCCTCTCTTTCTTACTCCCCCCTCTCATTCCCCTCTCTTTCTTTCTCCCCCCTCTCATTTCCACCTCTCTTTCTTACTCCCCCTTTCCTTCCCCTTTCTTTTTCTTGCTCCCCCCTCTCGTTCCCCCTCTTCTTTCTTACTCGCCCCCCCTCTTGTTACCCTCTCTCTTTCTTACTCTCCCCCTCTCGTTCCCCCTTCTCTTTCTTAGTCCCCCCCTCTCGTTCCCCCTTCTCTTTCTTAGTCCCCCCCTCTCGTTCCCCCTTCTCTTTCTTAGTCCCCCCCTCTCGTTCCCCCCTCTCTTTCTTACTCCCCCCTCTCTTTCCCCATTCTCTTTCTAACTCTCCCCTCTCGTTGCCCTCTCTTTTTCTTACTCCCCCCTCTTGTTCCCCCTTCTCTTTCTTACTCCCCCCTCTTGTTCCCCTCTCTCTTTCCTACTCCCCCTTCTCGTTACCCTCTCTCTTTCTTACTCCCCCTTCTCGTTACCCTCTCTCTTTCTTACTCCCCCTTCTCGTTCCCCCCTCTTGTTCCCCTCTCTCATTCCCCCCTCTCTTTCTTACTCCCCTCCTCTTGTCCTTATTCCCCCCTCTCGTTCCCCTCTCTTTCTTACTCCCCCCCTCTCGTTTCCTCCTCTTTCTTACTCCCCCTCTCCTTCCCCTCTCCTTTTCTTACTCCCCCCTCTCGTTCCCCCTTCTCTTTCTTACTCCCCCCTCTTGTTACCCCCTCTCGTTCCCCCTTCTCTTTCCCTTCCTCTCATTCCCCTCTCTCTTACTCCCTCCTCTCGTTGCCCTCTCTTTTTCTTACTCTCCCCACTCGTTCCCCTCTCTCTTTCTTACTCCCCCCTCTCGTTCCCCCCTCTCTTTCTTACTCCCCCCCTCTCGTTGCCCCTTCTCTTTCTTAGTCCCCCCCTCTCGTTCCCCTCTTTCTTTCTTACTCCCCCTTCTCATTACCCTCTCTCTTTCTTACTCCCTCCTCTCATTCCCCCTTCTCTTTCTTACTCCCCCCATCTTGTTTCCCCACTCTTTCTTACTCCCCCCATCTCATTTCCCCACTCTCTTTCTTACGCCCCCCCCCCTCATTCCCCCTTCTCTTTCTTACTCCCCACTCTTGTTCCCCTCTCCCTTTCTTACCCCCCCCTCTCTATATCGGGGATCGCGGTCTGGGTTTGCTGACCCACCATTCCAGAGCATCAGAGTGCAAACGCCCTGCCAAGCATGACACATTCATGTGAATGAGGGCCCCCCCAACCTTGCATGTGAATGAGCCCTAAGGGTGCCTCTGCCAACTAAGGACTCATTCACAAGTAGGGTTGCCACCTTTTCTTCAAGTCAAACAGAACACTTTAGCCGCGCACAGCGATTTTTTTTACAGTATAAATATATTTTGCTATTAAATAACATTCCTTAACATTTGAAGTTAGTAACAAGAGTCCCCCTTTACATCAGAGTCCACAGAGTTCCCCTTTTACATCTGAATCTACAGAGTTCCTCTTTTACATCTGACCTTGCAGAATTCCCTTTCACTGTAAGGGGGATCTCTGCAGACTCTGATGTAAGGGAGAACTCTGGGGACTCTAATATAAGGGATGCTCTGGGAACCCTGATCTAAGGGGGAACACTGAGAACTCTAATGTACGGAGAGGACTCTGATGTAAGGGGGAATACTGTTGCCTCTGGTGTAAAGGGGAACTCTGATGAAAGGGGTGCTCTGAGAACCCTGATTTACCTTAGTGTACACACTCAGAGGCAGGAGAGAGAAGGGGGAAGACTTCAGTCACAGATAGGGATGGATGGTGAGCTCAGTCACCCCTTGGCAGTCAGCACCTCTCATCCAGATGTATCTGAGGCTACTGGACTTCAAATTTCTGGCCCACGCTTTCCTTTTCTGAGGCACAGCGCTGGGGACTAGAGTGTGGGCAGACACAGAGGGATGGGGGTAAGAAGTGCAGATCGAGCCCTCTCTCCTCTCCCATCTGTATGTGGGGGGATTGTTAGTGTTAGCTTTGGGCAGTGTGAAAGAGAGTGTAACAGACACTCTCAGCTTACACAACTGCAGCCAGCAACCTTGCTGGGAAGCCATAGTCCAGTTTGAATAATGTGTCTGGGTTTCAGGCATTCTGAAACCCAGATGCATGATTTCAAACCCGAACTGTCCGGGTGAGTCCCGGACAGGTGGCAACCCTATTCACAAGTGCTGCAGGCACTGCTGCTTCTCTAAAAAACTATCCGAATGTGATTGACAGGTGGTGAGATATTACCTCCTCATCACCTGATATACACCCATGATTGCCATGCAATCAAGGGAGGAACTACCGCCATAGAGACCCATGCGGGCGCTATGGGGCCCACAGCCGAGTGGGGCCCAGTGAGGATGAGAGCACCGCTGGCACAGTCCCCCAGCCAGGGGAAGAGAGAGGAGAGGAAGAGGCGAGCTGTTCGTATCAGCAGAGAGCTGAATTGCCCGGGGTAATAGAACTTCCAGTGTTCCCGGGGCTCACGTCACATAGCTCCACCTCTTGGCCTTTGATAGACAGAACGCCAATCCAATGCGGGACGTGTGACGTCATCAAAGGTGTCGGGCCAAGAGGTGGGGCTATGTGACGATGAGCCCCGGGAAGACGGGAAATTCAAATGAAAGCTATTACAGCGGGCAATCCCGCTCTCTGCTGATCCGGGCAGCTTGCCTCTTCCTCTGCACAGGTGAGGCTGTATAGGGCACAGGCAGGCCAGGCTGTATTGGGTACAGGCAATGCTGTATTGGGCACAGGTCACGCTGTATGGGGCACAGGTCACCCTGTATGGGGCACAGGTCACGCTGTATGAGGCACAGATCATGCATTGGGCACAGGCCATGCTGTATGGGGCACAGGTCACACTGCATTGGGCACAGGTCCCACTGTATGGGGCACAGGTCACACTGCATTGGGCACAGGTCACACTGCATTGGGCACAGGTCAAGCTGTATGTGGCACAGGTCATGCTGCATTTCAGTTTTTCTTTTTTAATAAATCTGCAAAAATGTCAACAATTCTGTGTTTTTCTGTCAATATGGGGTGCTGTGTGTACATTAATGAGGAAAAATGAACTTAAATTATTTTAGCAAATGGCTGCAATATAACAAAGAGTGAAAAATTTAAGCGGGTCTGAATACTTTCCGTCCCCACTGTATATCTGCCAGTCTAACACTACCCACATCAGCACAGGGTCACTTGTAAAAAAAATTGACATACCTGTAAAAAAAAAAAGAGACTCTATACTTACCTTCAAATGCATTTACAGCGCATTTGAGAAGCGTTTAGAAAGCGCTATTAACTGAGATGATACAACACAAATCCATACAATAAAAAACCAACACAAAAGGTTCGTCTGGCAAGCACTTTATTAACATGATGCAAACGCACCAAAAAATCACCGTTAACACATCTTAACGCATTAGGCGTGTTAATGGGGACTCAAAATTTTTTTCAAATCTAAATGAGGCCTTAGAGCTAAGATCGTGTCAAGAAAGTGAACTACAGAACATTTAGAACTGCAAGACTTGGACTCCTACAAACACTTGTTGGTTCCTGAGCACCTGCTATGGATAGCAAACACAGGCAAAGTTGTTTTATTATAGAGCACCATCTTGTGGCAGAAAAGGAGAACACTGGCCAAGCAAACAGGACAGCCCAGCCACTGGAGCACTAGACTAAAGCTTTTTTCCCCATTTTTAGCACACTGGTGTAGAGCATTATATATTTTCTGAAATCAGTGGCCTTGTAGAATAAAAATATATTTCCTGACGCCAATTCATGGTAGCATACGTATGATATAGCTCCATCCCTATATACAGTACAGGACCTGTTTAAAGTGGAAGTTAAAGTTGTACCTACAGGTAAGCCTATAATAAGAACCTGCACGTCACTGGGACATGTGCTCTGAAGGTACAATATACCCCTGCCATTCCTTCAGAGCTCTGTGCCGCTCAGTGACTCCCATGCGCATGCCCAGGAATGATGTCAATGCAGCGCTATTTTTTGCTTTTTGAGGTAAATAACTTATAAGGTGATAGTGAAATGACAGTTTCAGCATCTCATGAGATAATTGGAAAAATCGTGTCACATAATTCAAGTATCTCATGAGATATTTTTTATTGAATTGATCCCAGAGTCTGATCCGATGTGCTAAAAACAGATGGGTGGGTATCTGTTGCAAAACTACAAATCCCATTATGCCTCTGCCTCTGGGTGTCATGCTTGTGGCTGTCAGAGTCTTGCTATGCCTCATGGGACTTGTAGTTCTGCAACAGCTGGAGGTCCGCTAATTGCATATCCCTGATCTAGCGGATTGGATCACATGGCAGTCAGGTGTAAAACGGACAGCCTATAGAGGTGAGTAGGCTGCGTCTGTGTCTGTTCTGCATCAGCAGAACGGGCACGGATATGCCATTCACCTGCTCAGCGGGGTTCAGCAGACAAATTCCCAGATGAGCTGGCGGAGTCCGCCCCGTGTGGTAGAGACCTTAAGCAGAATAGCTGTTTTTTGCATCCTGATATATAGGAATGACTGGTTCATTCCTAATCAGCTGATGTACTTTAACCACTTGCCTACCAGGCCAATTCTGACATTTCTCTCCTATATGTAAAAATCATAATTTTTTGTTAGAAAATTACATAGAACCCCCAAACATTATATATGTTTTTTTAGCAGAGACCCTAGAAAAAAAAATGGCAGTGGTTGCAACTTTTTTTTCTCGCACAGTATTTGTGCAGCAATTTTTCAAACGTGTTTTTTTTTGGGGGAAAAAAACTGTTTCATGCTTTAAAAAAAAAAATCAAAAAACCGTAAAGTTAGCCCAATTTTTTTGCATAATGTGAAAGATGATCTTACGCTGAATAAATAGATACCTAACATGTCATGCTTCAAAATTGCACATGCTCGTGGAATGGCACGGAATTTCGGTACTTAAAAATCCCCATAGGCGATGCTTTAAAATTTTTTACTGGTTACATGTTTTGGGTTACAGAGGTCTAGGGCTAGAATTATTGCTCCCACTCTAACGTTGTGTGATTTGAACACTGTTTACATATGGGGGCGCGACTTTTTTTATCACTTGTATTCCTATTACAAGGAATTTAAACATCCCTTGTAATAGGAATAAGCATGACAGGTCCTCTTTACAGTGAGATATGGGGTCAATAAGTCCCCAGATCTCACCTCTAGGCTGGGAAGCCTGAAATAAAAAAAACAAACAAAAAAAATGATCTCCACTTCCCAGCCGAGGCGGCGCCATTTTTTCGAATGCAGAGGCCTCCGAAGGCTCATAGAGATGCAGGGGACCATCTGGTCCACCAGAAATCTCTATGGTCAGCATCCAGGGCTGGCGGATCCCTTCTCTGGTTCTCCGATGGCGGCGGCGAGCCCGGAGAAGCACCAGAGGGTGGCGGGAGAAGGGGCGTTCCCTCTTGCCACCCATAAGAATGATTAGGTGGCTGAACAGAGGCTATGATTGTTCTTATGGTGTCGGGAAACGCTGGCTGAAAAAAAAGATATCTGAATGATGTCTGTAACTGCAGGCATCATTCACCGCTCAAACCCGAGGACGTCATACGGTGGGGGGGACTGGTTAAGAGTTCTAAGGAGAAAATTTGCAGTGTCTGCATACCTTTAGAATTTACCCTTAGGGAGTATCTTACCAAAAATGACATTTTGTTGCAGAGGATGCCTTAAATCTGACTTATGTTAGTGCAGACTTCTGGGAAAAATCAGTGAGCCAATTACACAAGTAGGAAACAAAATTTTTGGAGATGTTCCGTACTGTTTATATATATTTGTAATTTTACAGTAAATTAAAGTACTGCAAATGGAAAGGTACATTTTAATCAAATTAAATTACAATATGGCTTGTGTAGACATTTTATATGCTATATTTTCCCCCATGAAAGTAGAGTTACCCTTTAAGGCTAGGTTCATACCACTGTGGCTGTGATTTGATTGTGTGGTGCAACTTGCTTGCATTTTGACACATTTGTTATGCAATTTTCAAGCCTCTGCATTTTTGGTTTTGGCCAATGATAAGCATATGCTGTGGTGACATAATGGCACCTTCTTCCTTTTTACTTTGTGTTGTGGTTAAAGCAGTCATGTCTTCACTGTTGTTGGTCATGGCAGCAGTTATTTTCTCTGTCATATTTTTTATTTCAAGATGTGCCAAGTATTTTTAATTGGTGAAAGGTCTGGACTGCAGGCAGGCCGGTTAAGCACCTGGACTTTTCTATGAAGACATGCTATTGCCATAGATGTAGTATGCAGTTTAGCATTGTCCTGCAGAAATATACAATGCCTTCCCTGAGAAAGATGTCATCTGGATGGGAGCATATGCTGCTCTAAAAACTGGATATATCTTTCAGCATTGATGATGCCTGTCCAGATGCACAAGTTGCCCATTCCAGATGCACTAATGCACACCCATACCATCGAAAAAAAGCAGACTTTTGAACTGAGCGCTGATAAGCCAGAAGGTCCCATGGTTGCCAAAAAAAATGTCAAATTTCGATTGATCTGACTACAGAACAATTTGCCACTTTGCAACATACCATTTCAAATGAACGTTGTCTGTTGGAATGGAATTGAAGCACTGGGTTAGTGCACTTCCATTTACATGTAGGAAGCCATATAGAATTATTTTCAGAAGGCAATTAGGAGCAGCGACCCCAATATTGTTATTCTTATAATCATAAAAGCAAAGGGAAGTCCTGAACTACACACATTTGGGATCAGGCCTAGGCACTCGGCTAATTATAAACCCAGTCCGAAATAGGAACTTTTTTTTTTTTTTAAATATGGGTTCTAGACTCTGAACAATCCCATCCCACATTCAAGTTTTACTATAGGCAAAACATTTTTTTCCAATTTTGGATAGTGTAAGGGAGGGTTTTAACCCATCAGTTTTTGTTGGCATCTGTGTCCCATTGCAGAGATTTCCCTTCATTTACGGTCCCATAGCCAAAACAGGGAGTGAGAGGAAATCCTGTAAAGTTAAGGGAATTCCTTGGGGACCACCATATCACCAGAGCTAGTATCCCCATTGGAAGATTTCCCCTCTATTACTGTTTTGGGAGAATCCAAAATGTGGGATTTTCTTTTTTCACTTTTAACGATAAATGATAAAACAGGACAATTAGAGAGGGTTTCTACCTCTGTCCTGGGAAGCCAGGACAGAGGTAGAAAAAAAAAACCTGACCAGTATTATAATCCAGTGTTTCTCAACCTTTTTCCATTCAGGCGCCCTTGAAAACTAATGGTTACTTACCGATAACAGTGTTTCTACAAAACCTTCCAGGATGGCAGCACATAAGAGATGAGAGGCTCCTCCCTACAGGAAACACAATCAGTTCCCAGCTGTTTAAAAGGCCCCACCTTACCCCTTGTCCCTAAGTTGTTCACAAGGGGTCTTTAGACCCTTAGGCACTTACCACCTATTGTATACATTCTCCTCCACCCTTAACAGGGCAGGAAGTAGGCCTGCCGTCCTGGAAGGTTTCGTAGAAACACTGTTATCGTTAAGTAACCGTCGGTTTTCTCACCTCACCTTCCAGGATGGCAAAACATGAGAGGATAATCAAGTAATCCACAGGCCTACCTTAGGGTGGGACCACTGGCTGCAAGATCTTTCTGCCAAATGGGAGGGTGAACTAGAATTACATCGGGCAGACAGTTTAGTTAGGGGTCAGACATTAATGGAGGGTGGCATGGGGATAGATGGGCGGGGGGGGGTATGGCAGGTGACAAGAAAGTTCCCATGTTGCAAACAGCCATTGGAAACTATAGTGCCATTTTTACTACTAAAAATGATATGAAAAACACCAGAGCAAAATGTAATAATGCATTACAGTGTTTGTTCACCAATGCCAGAAGTCTGCCAAGCAAAATAGGCGAGTTGGAAGCTCTGGTGCATGAGGAGAGCTATGATGTAATCGGTATTGCTGAAACTTGGCTTCAATCCTCACATGACTGGGCTATTAATATTCCTGGCTATGCACTCTTTCGGAGAGACAGGGTAATAAGGAAAGGTGGCGGGGTCTGTCTCTATGTGAGAAGTGATCTCAAAGCAAGTGTGAAAGAGGACCTGGTTGATGAAGAGTGTGATGAGTCTGAAGCATTATGGGTGGAACTGCATATAGATGTGCGTAGTTCAAAGTTAATCATTGGAGTTTGTTATAGACCACCCAATGTTAATGAGGAGGTTAAGACTCAGCTCCTTGCACAGATGGAAAGGGCTGCAAGGATTGGGGCAGTGATAATAATGGAGGATTTTAACTATCCAGAAATGGACTGGAGTAATGGCACTGCTGGGACAGTTAAAGGGCAAAAATGTATAAACCTATTACAAGACAATTTTATGGTCCAGTTTATTGAGGCCCCAACTAGGAATGAAGCTCTGTTGGACCTGGTAATCTCAAACCATGCAGACCTTATTACTAATGTTCAGATAAAGGAACACCTGGGTAGTAGTGATCATAACATGATTTCATTTGGTGTTAGCTGTAAACAAGAAATACATATGGGAAAGATAAATACACTTAACTTCAAGAGAGCAAATTTTCCAAGAATGAGGGCTGCTCTCCAGGATTTAGCCTGAGAGGAAATATTGGCATTGATAAACTTGAAAAGTAATGGGAATTCCTCAAAAAGACTGTTTGGGACCTCACTGCAAAGTATATTCCCATCGGCAATACGTTTAAAAGGCTAAAAATAAAACCTATGTGGCTCACGGTCAAAGTTAAAAAAAGCTATAAACAATAAGAAAGGAGCTTTTAAGAAATATAAAAATGAAGCAACACTATTGTCGTTTAAATGTTACAAAGAATTTAACAGAATATGTAAAAAGGAAATCAAGGATGCAAAAATTTAAAATGAACGACAGATTGCAAAAGATAGTAGGACAAACCTCAAAAAACTCTTCAAATATATTAATAGTAAAAAGGTCAGGTCTGAGCATGTAGGCCCTTTACAAAATAATCTAGAGTGGGTGACTGGGGACAAAGAGAAGGCTAATTTATTAAATACTTTCTTCAGCTCTGTGTATACAAAAGAGCATGGGGGAGTTTATGTCCATAATGGGGGTGGTATTGACACAGCCCCAAATGATCCACAATGGCTCAAAAGGGATATGGTCCAGAAATATTTAGACAGAATAAAGGTGGATAAAGCACCTGGACCAGATGGCATCCACCCACGGATCCTAAAAGAATTGAACTCTGTAATTTCAAAGCCATTGTATCTAATTTTTAGGGACTCATTAATGACGGGAATAGTACCACTGGATTGGCGCAGGGCGAACGTGGTGCCTATATTTAAAAAGGGATCAAAGTCTTTACCAAGTAACTATAGACCTGTTAGTTCAACTTCTATAGTCGGGAAGATACTGGAGCGTTTAATAAAAGACCACATAGATGAGTTCTTACTGGAAAAAAAAAATTTAAGCAACAGACAGCATGAATTCACGAAAGACAGAAGTTGTCAGACAATACTGATTTCTTTTTATGAAGAGGTAAGTAAAACCTTGGACAGAGGGGTGGCTGTGGACGTGGTATACTTGTGTAAGGTAAAGTCTAGAGGCTTGGAAATATCAGTTTGTAAATGGATAGAAAACTGGCTAAAAGACAGAATTCAGAGTAGCGATTAATGATTCTTACTCTGAATGGTCTAAGGTTATCAGTGGTGTACCCCAAGGTTCAGCGCTGGGACCCTTACTCTTTAATATCTTTATAAATGATATTGGGTCTGGGATCAAAAGTAACATTTCTGTCTTTGCAGATGACACCAAGCTATGCAGTGGAATAACATCCTTACAGGATGTCTCCAATTTACAAGCCGACCTCAATGCTCTGTCTAATTGGGCGACTGTGTGGCAGATGAGGTTGAAATGTTGAGAAATGTAAAGTTATGCACATGGGGGCTAAGAATATGCATGCATCATACATACTAGGGGGAGTACAACTGGGAGAATCCATAGTGGAGAAGGATCTGGGGGTTTTGGTAGATCATAAGCTTAATAATAGCATGCAAGGCCAAGCTGCGGTTTCCAAAGCGAGCAAAGTCCTTTCTTGCATTAAGAGAGGTATGGACTCCAGAGAGAGAGAGATATAATTTTGCCCCTGTTCAAATCATTAGTAAGACCTCATCTGGAATATGCAGTTCAGTTTTGGGCACCAGTTCTCAAAAAGGATATCGGGGAACTGGAGAAAGCGCAAAGGGCAACCAAACTGATAAGAGGCATAGAGGAGCTCAGCTACGAGGAAAGATTAGAGGAACTGAATTTATTCACTCTTGAGAAGAGGAGAATAAGGGGGATATGATCAACATGTTCAAATATATAAGGGGTCCATATAGTGAACTTGGTGTGGAGTTATTCTCTTTACGGTCAACACAGAGGACAAGGGGGCACTCTTTACATCTAGAGAAAAAGAGATTTCATCTACAAATCCGGAAAGGTCTCTTCACAGTAAGAGCTGTGAAAATGTGGAATAGACTCCCGCCAGAGGTGGTTCTGGCCAGCTCAGTAGATTGCTTTAAGAAAGACCTGGATTCTTTCCTAAATGTACATAATATAACTGGGTACGAACATTTATAGGTAAAGTTGATCCAGGGAAAATCCGATTGCCTCTTGGGGGATTAGGAAGGATTTTTTCCCGCTGCTGTAGCAAATTGGAGCATGCTCTGCTGGGGTTTTTTGCCTTCCTCTGGATCAACTGTGGGTAGATAATTGGGTATATTGGATTGTACGATATTTTTTATTTTATTTATTTATGGTTAAATTGGATGGACTTGTGTCTTTTTTCAATCTGACTAACTATGAAACTATGCCAGGTTCTGCAGCACATTTTACCTCCACTTCATTATGACTGATAAAGGTATCTTAGCTGGATCAGGAGGCGGATCGGCAGGTTTGCTCCACCAATGTCCCTGCCTTCTCTATTTCGGATGCAGGATTTATGTGGAGTGCTCTTTAACCGCTTCAGCCCCGGAAGATTTTACCACCTTCCTGACCAGAGCACTTTTTGCGATTCAGCACTGCGTCGCTTTAACTGATAATTGCACGGTTGTGCGACGTTGCACCCAAACAAAAAATTGACATCCTTTTTTTCCCCACAAATAGAGCTTTCTTTTGATGGTATTTGATCATCTCTGCGGATTTTATTCTTTGCGCTATAAAACAAAAAAAAAGCAACAATTTTGAAAACAAAAAAATACGCAATCTTTTACTTTTTGCTATAATAAATATCCCCCAAAAATATATAAAAAAAAATGTTTTTCCTCATTTTAGGTCGATATGTATTCTACATATTTTTGGGGGGAAAAAAAAAAAAAAAATCGCAATAAGCGTATATTGATTGGTTTGCGCAAAAGTTATAGCGTCTACAAAATAGGGGATAGTTTTATGGCATTTTTATTATTCATTTTTTAAAATTTTTATTAGTAATGGTGGCGATCTGCAATTTTTTATCGGGACTGCGACATTATGGCGGACACATCTGACATTTTTGCTCCTATTTTGTGACCATTGTCATTTATATAGCGATCAGTGCTAGAAAAATGCATTGATTACTATGTAAATGACACTGGCAGTGAAGGGGTTAACCACTAGGGGGCGATGAAGGGGTAAAGTGTGCCCTAGAGAGTGATTCTAACTGTGGGGGGCTTCAACACACGACAGCGATCACTGCTCTTGATGACAGAGCGCAGTGATCTCTGTCATGCCACTAGGCAGAACGGGGAAATGCTTTGTTTACAAAAGCATCGCCCCGTTCTACCTCTCCGTGACAAGAACTCAGGCACCCGGCGGACATAGACTCCGCGGTCATGGTCAACGAGGCGGGCGCAGTGCCGCTTCTTAATGGGGATGTACCTGTACGCCCTTTTGCCCACGTAAATTGGCGTGTGCTGGTCGGAAAGTGGTTAAAGATGGAATCAGAAAACCTGTGAAAATAGTAGATTAGCACAGTTTGACTGTCTCAAACATCTAGCAGGTGTGGGCTAACATGTCTGTAATACTTCTTAGGACCACTAAAAGAATCACAGACTTACTCTGGGGAACGAGGACACAACTTTGATCAACAAAGAGATCTGGCTTAAACATAATTCTATTCAGGAGAATGATTTAAAAAGGACTCTTTGACAGACCGACCTTGCAGGTCCCCTTAAAATGTATCATTTATTCCTTTTTCATAGTGATGGGTAAAGGAAAGCCCACTTAAATGTAGTAGAATAAGGGAAGGTTATACCCTGGGCTTAGAAGCTGGACAGGTATGTGCCCAAGCACACCAACCTTATAATTTCCTTCACATCTGAATGCTGGCATGTCAGCTGTGACAGTTCTCTATATATACAGACTCCCTATACCCCTGACCGCAAATGCATTAAAATTAAGCGGAAGGTAGCTTGGTAAACACCAGATTATATCTATTCTGTAAAATATCAGGTGTCCTATCTGATGTCTGAAGCCGTAATCCACTTCCAACAGCATTGGGTGCCTTTTGGTATTAATGAGGGATACATTAGGCAGAACCCTACTACAGGAGGTTAAGTCTATAGTAGGAGCAGAACACTCACGTTGGTCTGCTACGACCAGTTCTGCTATGAAGAATACATATAGAACTGTACACCAGTTAGGTGTATGGATCAGATAATTTCTGATACTGCATCTTCAGGTAATACTCCTATGAACCGAAGTCCTTACTAAAAAAGGCAATTTTATAGCCTTCGTCCAGTGTCATACAACCCTAACGGGTTACAAGCACAGGCAATGAATGTCTCAGGCATGCCTGAATGTAAGGGACTGAATTTTCTGACATCTGAAATTTCTGCAGCCAGAGTTCATGGCCACTTCCGTGTTTACAGGAAAATAAGGTCTGACGTAAAAGTGATACATGTATACAGTAATTAATATCACAAATATAAAGACCATAGACAACAATGTTATGTATTTCTGAAGTGCAGCTAGATGGACCATCACAGAAATGACACGACATGAACTTCAGAGTCGTGAATTTCAAAAGTGCAACAAAGTATGGCTATATAATAAATATAAGTAGGAAAGGCGCAAACAGTCCGTATTCGGATGTGCAGCCAAATGTAAAAAACTGGAAAGACACAGAAGCTTCTAGTGTTGTGTATTTCTGAAGTGTGGCAAAAAAGCAATATAAGGACAGGACACAAACTTAAGTGCTGCATACTGCTGATGCTCAACAAGATACAGTCGTATAACTAATATGAAAACAGAAAATGTACCTTCTCAATGTTGTGCCTTTCTGATTAGTAACACGGTGCGATCATAACAGAAAAGACACCGACAAACTTCAATGCTATGCGTTTCTTATTAGCAACAGTGTGTAGTCATATGACCAACAAATGTCACTAGCAACTTTAAATGCTGTGCATATCTGGTTAGCAACAGGGTACAGTCTTATGATCAACAGAAATGTTGTTAACAACCTTAATGCTATGCATTTTCTGATTGGCAACAAAGTACAGTATCACTTACTGTTTTGTATTTCTGATGAGCAGCAAGACAACCAGAAAAGACACAAATAACTTCCACATTGTGTGTTTCTGATGTACAACCAGACAAAGCATGAAGTCAGAGTCATGGTATATTCAACTGCCCAGCAAAGTGCAAAATCTACCACTGGCATAGCCTGGACTCTATATACTAAACCTTCAACCCCCAGAGGGGAAGCAGGGTAGTTCCAAATAATGGAGGTCTAAGGTGTGTGAATACGCCACAGTAGTAATAGCTGTTGGTCTACCACTGTCAAAGTATGAGCAGGTGTAGTTAGCCATACACACACTTTTTTTTTTTTACACAGGTGAAAAAAAAGAGTCCAAGCCTCCCAAGCATCTAAAGGTCTTAACGTGCACAGACCTAGAGATCAATTAAGGCAGCCTCAAGAAAAGGTGGTTACAATCTTAGCCTGGAGGCAGATACCTGTAGAGCTTAAAGAGCAATCATTAGATACAGGTTAGTATATGTAGCTCTTGCATAGAGGTTTTCACCAGAAGGGTTGCAGGATAATAATTTATGCTTCCAATTCATCCAAAGGGTGGACTGTAGCCCAAACCACAAGAGGTCCCGATTTACTCTTACACACCTACAGATATAACTGCAGTGTAAGGAGGAATTAATAGGTTGGAACTTGATAAGACGTTACACATACCAAGCAACCCCCACAAAGAGAATATGTTCATTATTTTTAGCGGCGCTTCACCGTCGTTTAAGCGGCACTATTCAGCCGCTAGCGGGACACTTTTAACCCCCGCTAATGGCCGAAAAAGGGTTAAAACCGCCGGCAAAGCGCCGATGACCTATTGATTTCAATGGGCAGGGGCGCTTTAGGAGTGATGTATACACTGCTCCTACAGCTCTGCAAAGATGCTGCTTGCAGGACTTTTTTTTTTTTTACAGTTCTGCAAGCGCACTGCACCTGAGTGAAAGCACTCGGGCTCTTACACTGGAGAGACAGGAGAGGCTCTTTATATGCGCTATTTTTAGCACTGTAGCGCCTCAGTGTGAAAGTAGCCTTATGCCGTGTACACACGACCGGACTTTTCGACCGAACTGGTCCGATGGAACAAATCCGTCGGACAATTCAATCGTGTGTGGGCTTCATCGGACCTTTTCTGTCAAAAAATCTGTCGGACTTTAGAAATAGAACATGTTTCAAATCTTTCCGACGGACTCTGATCGAAAAATCCGTTCGTCTGTATGCTAGTCCGACGGACAAAAAAAAAAAAAAAAGGGACGCAAGGGCAGCTATTGGCTACTGGCTATGAACTTCCTTATTCTAGTCTGGTCGTACGTCATCACGTTCGAACTTTGGTGGGATCGTGTGTAGGCAACTCTGTTTCATTGGAACTCCGTCGAAAAGTCCTTCGGAGTTCAGTCCAACGAAAAGTCCGGTCGTGTGTACACGGCTTTACTCCTGGAATCACCAGTTACCTGCAGACCACTTCATATCCCTTCAAGAATGTGTAAGTTGTTTAATGGCAGAAATAGCCTATAAGAGACCATTTGTGTCTAACAGGTCTCAACTCTTCACTATATTTATCCTTATGGATGGATTATCGTGAGAGGCTGGCAACTAAATGTTGCAATAGCCACAGCATTCCCTGAGGTAAAAGGGAGCTGTGGACAACGAGGCTTGGAGTGCACCCCTTGGTGTCTTGCATCGTTTGGACCTCAGCAAAATGGCGCCCGCTCCACACAGGGAAATTGAATATGCCCAGAGCGCCTGCACAAATGCTATTGGGGCAACCTGTGAGAAGCTCTGAGGCGGCAGGTTAGTGCAGCCCTCACCGGCATTCCTAAACCTGGCTCACAGGGGTACCATCCAACTCTTTTTACACAATACACAATCAACACTGAGGGACAAGGTGTAAGGTGGGGCCTTTTAAACAGCTATGAACGGATTGTGTTTCCTGTAGGGAGGATCCTCTCATTTCTTATGTGTTGCCGTCTTGCAAGATGAGGTGAGAAAAGTATTTTCTGTCTTGAGTCACCCCTGTCCAAGGCTTGGTTCACGTTATAGTGCGTCATGAACGGGAAAAAAAATAAATAAATAAATCGCAGCATTCCTGAAACACGGACAAATGTTCTGATCTTTAGGGGTGCCATTAATGCTTAATGGTACCCCAGCACATTGGCGCTGCGCAATAAAAAGAAAAAACAAAAAAAAAAGGGTCAGGGACTTTTTTCCCTGCATTTCTGTGGGTAGGGCAGCCCATTAAAAATGAAAATGAGGTTGGAGGGGTGGTAAAACCACGTAGTTAAGCTGTTTTTTTTACCAGGTTCTGCCTTTAGTTATACTTTATTCTTGTTTTTCGACATTCAACCCCCATCCATGTCCTTCCAGTACTGGCCGCAGTTGCGGGAAGGGATTACATTTGAACATGTTATCAGCACACCCACATACATTAAATGATATACAAAAACTAAAGTCCATTCCTATTTTCTGTGATAAGCTTTTAATAAGATTTTTTTTTCTTTTTACCATCTGTTTACCATCAACAACATTTCCATAAGAAGCCAGAATGTTATTTCATTGGTATTTAGTGATAATATTTACATACATTTCATTAACCAGAATATCTAAACAGAAAAAAGCCTCCACTTTTACTACAATAGTTAAAAAATGTAAACAAGTTTTTTCCCCCCATTTTTTTTTTTTTATTTTTACACAGGGGGAGGAAACACAAACACTAGAGCAAGAAAAAAAAATCCCCTAAAAGAAAAATAAAAGTAACTTAAAGGGGTTCTCCACCCAGATATGGATTTCTCTAGCATACAGCTAGTTGTCACTCACTCAAGTTAAGGAGTGCGTCAACTATATTTCCATAGTGCAAATGACCAAATGGACCTATTTTTCTTTTTTTTTCTTTTTTGATCATCTCATCCACTAGGCATCTGATACAGTTACCTATGGAACTGTAGGGTGTCAGCACCATGAAAACAGTCATAAAGGGATAACCTGCACCTGACTGCAGAGACAACTGAGCTGTAACCTGCTGAGAATTTTACAGAGGCAGGGTGCAGAAACTCTTTACTCTCCCCTGATGAGTGAATGAAAGGAATGAGATTCTTTCTACTGTATACACAGAGATATTGTGCCCTAGTGTGCAAAGCAAGTGATAGAAATCAACCAAAATTTCACAACAGAAAAAAAAAAAAAAAAAAGACATAGCAATGGTAGCTAGTAGTATTCCAAGTCTGCAGATTGATTTCTTTGTATACAATATATTGACCCAATAGAAACATTTTCATTTTAGCATGACAGTAGGCAAGGAAAAGAATAATGTGTGCACTACAAAAACTTTTATGTATCCACTTATTACTTCAGAAATAATATCTTGATTTGCCAAGTTCTGCTTATAATAGCTGTCTACTTTTGTTTTGGAAGTGTTATCCATTTTAAAAATGGTCAGTCTACACAAACCAGATTTTTCAGTTTTGGGTAGATGATGGTGAACTGAATTTACACCATTGGCTTCTTAAATATCTTGGAGAATCCACTGTCGAGATGGTTTAACTGAGTTCCCAGACCTGCTGCAGCCATTGCCCATACTCACTGAATTTATAGTCTATTGATGCAGCAAGAACATTGTGGTTCCCTCTGTAGTAGAATGACAGTCTGTATAGGAAGATTATGCACGGACTCCAGAGCCCAATTCTTGCCAGTTCATTCCCCAGCAGATATGACATTAGCCGATTCAGCCCACCAATGTATACTTATACCCTGACCATTTCATTGGTTATGAGAGCCAGAGATGGATACAGTAGCAGTTTTGTGTGAGACCCTATAATGTCTGGCTACTATCAACAAGGAAGCGACAGACATAGGACCCAGGAAAACATCTGGATTGGGGGATGTTCACTTTCTTCTGCCTCAAGACATCAACCTTATTTTTCTGACAGTTTAGAGGAGTGTTGCTATTCCATAATTTTATTATCATTTAGCAAAATTAAGATATTGGCAGATGGAAGGTGTGTACTAATGTCTTCATTCTACCTAGAGGAGCTTCTGCTCCAACCCACATCTAGGATAACAAATCATCACGTTATGGATGACCATCATATTGTGTAAAAGAAAAAAAAAATATTTGGAGACCCAGTTAGCAAATGGTGTAAGTGGTATGTAAAGCTTTGTGGAGTTTAGGTATCCTTGAAATAGGAGTATAGTTGTAGCAGAATAACTCAGACGACAAAACTTTTGAGGTGGTGCAACTGTGGACCTGGATTTGTCTCTACAGCAAGTCCAATGTACACTGTAACTAATAAACACATGATCTCTTTATGCTATGTTGGGAGCATCACAATATCTGTAGCTTATGTACAATGGAACTGATTTGTATTGCAGCCACATGAGATTATGATGGGAACATACCATAACCAGATGATGTAGCCTGAAAGAAAATTGCTTACATTCAGTTATCAGCACAGCTGGATAGGCCAATTCCAGGACCACTACACTGTCCCAATGGTACAAATAAAATCTCTTCTAGAATGTTTCACAGTGGGATCTCTATATATATTAAGCTCTGCGCAAACTGTTGGCGCTATATAAATCCTGTAAAATAATAAATATAACAACAATTTTGTCCCACGTCTGCCCTATATATTTTCCTGTCCCCACCCCTTAAAAGTGGGAGTCGGTGTCTGTGCCGACCTCCAAAAGCTGCATCATCATGACTGATGCATACATTACAGGAAAAAAAAGCTTTTTGCTGGTTTATAGAAGCAAAAAAGCACATTTCTATGCTAACGTAGGCCTGCCTAGAGATAACCATCTGAGGAATAGCCACACACAGGGGGAGATTTACTAAAACTGGTGCACACATAATCTGGTGCAGCTGTACATAGTAACCAATCAGCTTCAAAATTCAGCTTGTTTAATTAAAGCTTTGACAATACAACCTAGAAGCCAGCTGGTTACATTGCACAGCTGCACCAAATTCTGTGTGAACCAGTTTTAGTAAAATATTCCCCCACAGCTCTAGATTTTTTTTATCTGTCCATGAGTATTACTGGGGCACTCCATACATGGTGTGCTTTCAAGTTGTATTCTTTTCTGAAACTGCATGCTACATTGCAATGTGAACAGTGCTAAAAAGTTTTTTTTTTCCTTTTTTTTTTTTTACAGGGTCAGTCTACTCAAAACAATTACAAGTGGATACTGGGTGGATGAATTACCAAAAAGTTGTCTCGGGACCAAATAAAAAGTTAGCTTTTGGAAGGCTACAACTGACAGGAGCACCAAGCACATCCATGCTAAAATGTGGTAAAGCAAAAACAAGGCGATTTTAGCTTAAAAAAGGGAGGGAAAGAGGTTTAAGACTTTCTTCAACACGGACATCCAGATAAGTCAGTAATAAAGCTCAGAAAGTTCCTTTAAAAGGGCAGCAGGGCTTGAGGATAAAAACAGGTTACTTAACCTCTTGGCACTGGCCACACGCAAACATGCGGCCTCTTGGTGGGTGGGCCTTGGCGCTGAGCAGCCGCATATTTGCGTGCTTTAGTGCAAATACAACTGTGCCTAGAGAGTGCGCCCTGCACGCTCCCGGCGGCTAACAAAGTTTTCCGATCAAGTGACCGCCAAATCACAGTGGTCACATGATCATAAACCCTGTCTCACCTCCTGGCATCCTAAACCCCTTAAAGAGTCGGGAGGCTCTGGCTCCAAGTGGTTAAAGCAGACAGATGCTGGATTTTACTTCCTCAGAGGCTCTAAAAAAATGGCCGCTGGAGCCAGACTAAATGACTCCATTTTGTTTTGCACTCATTTCAATATACCATTGGGGTTGATTTACTAAAAGCAGAAAGTAAAAAAAAAAAAAAAAAAAAAAATCAGGTGCAGCTGTGTGTTGTAGCCAATCAGCTTCTAAATTAAGCTTGTTCAATTAAGCTTTGACAAAAAAAAAAAAAAACCCAACCCAGAAGCCAATTGGTTTCTGTGCAGTTGCACCAGACATTGCACTCTCCAGTTTTAGTAAATCAACCCCATTGTGTCTAAAAAGTGGCACTCCATGGATTGGACTTAAAATAAAAGCTGTGTATGGTTGAGCTTTAATGTAATAAGCAGTTTAAAAAAAAAAAAAAGGGGAGCAGAAATGTGGTCATTGGGGAATCAGAGAGATGATCAGGAGCACAAACATTCTGGTCAAAACATTACTGTAGAAACTGGATCATTGTTTGAACCCAGGATAGCTGTTGGGCTGTCTTCAAGTGCAAAAAGACAACTGCTGCAGTAATATGACAATCTGCTAGTATAACTGTTGGCTATCAATGTAGTTTTCCTCCATCACAAAAGTACTTAAGACACGTTCTTTTTCTTGTTCATAAACACTTTGATGGCGCCTGTGAAGTCTGCAGACAAGAGCACTTCTGTGTGGTCAGGTTTCAAAGCCCCTAAAAAAAAAAAAAAAAAAAAAAAGAAGAGACAAAAAACATCAAAATTAGTTTTTTTTTTCCCAAAAAGAGAGAAAACCGCAATGGCCCAGCATTCAACGTAGCACCAATGCTTAATGTGTAAAAGGACTCTTCTAGCTCCTCTTTAAAATAAAACTAAATTACAGCAGATGGATGTGAATCAGTCATAAGGATCAGATTTCTAGTTGAAATGCATTTTCACACAGAAAAATTCATGTCCAGGCAAATATTAAACAATGGTGTTATGTATCAAATTAAAAAAAAAAAAAACAGCCAATATAAGTACCTGAATACAGTATGTCCTAAACTTTTTATACTATAATATTTTCCATAGCTGGAATGATACGTTGAGGGTTAGCACTTTGAGCTAATCAGATTCTATTGCTTTGCAAAATGTGAAAATGCTTACACAGAAAGGAAAAGCACAGGGATGGCCACAATGTTGTGTTGTGCTGCACCTTATTTATCCTATCACAGGCTGGGTGGGTCTTGGACCAGTCTGTATTGCCTAAACGCAATGAAATCTAAAAAAAAAAAGTAAAAAAAACCCCCAAAAAAACAAAACACTAACAGGTAGGATTTTTATGACACAAGATTTCTTCAGTCATAAAGCATTCTTCCTGCCTGTCAGCTCAGTGCCAGGATAATGGTATGATCTATGGACTCTCCTCACTCCCCCTTGTGGTCTGTATCTTGCCTGACCTGGAGGATCTATAACTCAGACAAAAAAAAAAAAAGATAAAATAAAATAAAATCCTGCAAAAACTGGCAGACTCAATGGACCACCTAGTCTTTTTTCCTGCAGTCACCTTTAGTTTTCTAGATTTCTGTGCATATGCTTGGGAGGGACATCATAGCAGCCTGACCATTTAAATCGTCCGAAAAGTCCAAACCCGGAACGAAGACCAGGTGAAGATATAAATGCCAGTCACAGCCAAGAGCGCTGACACCACAGTGCTGTAGGAATTGCTTGTCAGGCAAGTCTGCCATAGTGTGCCAACCTGCTATACATACCAATACAATATGGCAGAAAACTCCCGGGGGCCCCATTTTTTTTTTTCACCATTTTAACTGTAGCCTGTCTGCAGAGAGGTACCTGCCTATGCTGTCTACAGAGGTGCCCTGAAACTTGCTGAACTAAATAACTAATACTTTAAAAAGAAGTAAAAATATTCAACTCTGTATTTAGGCATTTGCTTAGAGTTTACATTACCTTTTCAAAAGTTTTGCAAGAGGCTAGAATATATTCCCCTGATGTTACAAGAATAAAACAAATAGCAAGTAGAAGTCCAACATAGAGCGTGTGTGGTGTGTTGTGTGTGTGTGGTGTGTTGTATTGTGTGTTTGTGCGTTTTCTCCTCACTTGTGTTGGAGGAAAGGGGACTGAGCCTATATGGCACGCCTAACCTAAAAGCTGGGAGCGTTTGTAGGAAAGATTTCCAGAAATCACTATCGGAGAGAGTATGAATCTAAGGTTCAGGACATAGTGTGGTCCAGTTCTGATGCTCACATACCCACTGTAGATGTTTTTGGCTGTGGACACGGGTCAGCACTGGCACCCTGACCATTGTTGCAACGCAGCCCCATACACAAACTGCAAAGCCCATTTTTTCTGCTTTCAACACACTGACTTTAGAGACAACATGTTTACTTGTTGCTCAATATATATCAACGACTTTCAGATACCATTGTAACAAGATAATCGATGGCACTCACTTCACCTGTCAGTGTGTAAAATTATGGCTGATCAGTGTATGTCCTGCAGTTTATCTGCTATATGGTGAGGGCTCCCTATTCTCAGAAGCTACAATTATTTCTCTAGGAAGTCTCAACTTTACGCTGATTTCATCCAAAAGCAATGGTTACCCGTAAGTTTTTTTTGAGATTTGGGTTAATGAGAGTTCTTTGACCATAAGTGAAAGCTTTAAAAAGACATTAACAAAAATCTATTGGTAAATAGTAAGAAAGCCTAAACTCATACACAGAAATCTATCTATTGTACAGGAAAAGGGTAAAAATCACAGATTACATGAAGGAATACAGAGTATAATACTCACAACATTAATTTACATATATTTATATATACACACACACACATACATATGTACAAGGGAGCTACAGTGCTTTGCAAAAGTATTCACCCCCTTGGCATTTTTCGTGTTTTGTTGCCTCACAACCTGGAATTAACATGGATTGTTTGAGGATTTGCATCATTTAATTTACAGAACATGCCCACAACTTTGAAGATTTTTTTTTTAATGTGAAGCAAATAGGACAAAACAACAGAAAAAGTCAATGTGCATAACTATTTACCCCCATAAAGACAATACTTTGTAGAGCCACCTTTTGCGGCTATCACAGCTCCAAGTCGCTTTGGATAAGTGTCTATGAGCTTGCCACATCTTACCACTGGGATTTTTGCCCATTCCTCCTTGCAAAACTGCTCCAGCTCCTTCATGTTGGATGGTTTGTGCTTGTGAACAGCAATCTTTAAGTCTGACCACATATTTTCTATTGGATTGAGGTCTGGGCTTTGACTAGGCCATTCCAACACATTTACATGTTTCCCCTTAAACCACTCAAGTGTTGCTTTAGCGGTGTGTTTGGGGTCATTGTCCTGCTGGAAGGTGAACCTCCGTCCTAGCCTCAAATCATCACACAGAGTTGTATAGGTTTTGCTGAAGAATATCCCTGTATTTAGCACCATCCATCTTTCCCCTAATCCGGACCAGTTTCCCAGTCCTGACTGCTGAAAAACATGGGCATAGTGTTCTTTGAGTGATGTGATGTGTTGGGTTTGCGCCAGACATAGCGTTTTCTTTGAGGGCCAAAAAGTTCAATGTTATTCTCATCAGACCAGAGCACCTTCCTCCATACATTTTGGGAGTCTCCCACGTGCCTTTTTGCAAACTCAAAACGTGCAATTTTGTTTTTTGCTGAAAGTAATGGCTTTCTTCTGGCCACTCTGCCATAAAGCCCAACTCTATGGAGCATACGGCTTATTGTCGTCCTATGAGACTCCAGTCTCTGCTGTGGAACTCTGCAGCTCCTCCAGGGTTACCTTAGGTCTCTGTGCTGACTCTCTGATTAAGGTCCTCCTTGCCCGGTCCGTGAGTTTTGGTGTGCAGCCGTCTCTTGGCAGGTTTGCTGTTGTGCCATGTTCTTTCCATTTGGTTATAATAGATTTGATGGTGCTCCTAGAGATCATCAAAGATCTGGATATTTTCTTATAACCTAACCGTGACTTGTACTTCTCAACATTGTCGCTTACTTGTTTGGAGAGTTTCTTGGTCTTCATGGCAGTTTTTGGTTAGTGGTGCCTCTTGCTTAAGTGTTGCAGCCTCTGGGGCCTTTCAAAAAGGTGTGTATATGTAATGGCAGATCATGTGACACTTAGATTGCACACAGGTGGACATCATTTCACTAATTATGTGACTTTTTAAGGCAATTGGTTGCACCAGAGTTTATGGGCTTCATAACAAAGGGGGTGAATACATACGCACATGCAAATTATCAGTATTTTATTTCTGAAAAATAGTTTTATGTATATATTTTTCTAATTTTACTTCACCAACTTAGACTATTGTGTTCTGATCCATCACATATAATTCAGATTTAAAAAATCATTGAACTAAAGGCTGTAATGTAACAAAATAGGTAAAAAGCCAAGGGGGTGAATACTTTTGCAAGGCACAATGGTACTGCTCCATTCTGGTGACTGTTCTACCAGAGAGTGTTGTCTCCCCTCCCATCTAATCTGTCTATATAATTACAGGCTTGTGCCTCATTGGTTGGCATGGCGTGGCACCGATTGGTGGGCCTGCGTATTCCCGGTTAACCACTTACAGACCGCCCGCCCGCTGTCATGATACGGCGGCGCTTTGAAGTGGAATACCGTTATGGCAGCAGCTAGCTGCCATAACCCCGGTATCCACTTCTTTAGTGCGCAGTCCGCTTTTAGATAAAAGTGGTCTCTGCGGGGGATTCGCCGCAAGATCACTTATCGTGGCGGGAGAGGGGCACCGGTTCAAACGACTTTTTTTTTTATTGCGTTTTAGTGTAAACATGGGATCTGCGGTCTTTTTGACCCCAGATCTCATATTTTTTAGGGATGTTTACATTCCTTGTAATAGGAATAAAAGTGACACAATTTTTTTTTTTTAAAGAACAGTAAAAAATTAAGTGAAATAAGAAAAAAAAAAAAAAAAAAAAAAAAGAAGATTAACGCGCCCTGTCCCTCTGAGCTCGCGTGCAGAAGCAAACGCATACATGAGTAGCGCCCGCATATAAAAACTGTGTTCAAACCACATATGTGAGGTATCACGGCGATCGTTAAGAGCGAGAGCAATAATTCTAGACATAGACCACCTCTAATTCAAAACACGCAACATGTAGAATTTTTTTAAACGCTGCATATGGAGATTTTTAAGGATAAAAGTTTGTCGCCATTCCATGAGCGGGTGCAATTTTGAAGCGTGACATGTTGGGTATCAATTTACTCAGTGTAACATTATCTTTCACAGTATAAAAAAAAAATTGGGCTAACTTTGTTGTCTTATTTTTTTATTCAAAAAAGTGTATTTTTTCCAAAAAAGAAAAAGTGCGCTTATAAGACCGCTGAGCAAATACAGCGTGACAAAGTATTGCAATGACCACCATTTTATTCTCTAGGATGTTAGAAAAAAAAAATAATATATATATATATATATACACACACACACGTTTGGGGGTTCTAAGTAATTTTCTAGCAAAAAAAGATTTTAACTTGTAAACAAGTTTGAAAAATAGACCCGGTCTTAAAGTAGTTAAGGATTGGCTACATCTCTAATCCCTATACTTTGCACAAGTCAGCCCCCTTTAATGCAAATCCTTTGCACCGACTATTTTGAGTGGGAGATTTAACATGTAGTTACATAACCTTTTCAGAGAAGTTAAATATTGATGACGGGCTGGCCACCTTCCTTGCATATCTAAACAAGGGATCCTTTGGAGTGAATATTTGTAGAACAAAGAGGTTTGGGTCCCATTGTTTAGCTACACAAGCTTGGGCACCGAATCGTTTGTATAACGGGGACTTCTGGGAAGCTATATCACACACCCACATATCTACAACTCTAAATGAAATATATTCATAATTACAATATTTTACATCTGTTAATGGAGATTTCACATAAACTCATAAGGCAGGGCTTGACAAATTTGCTTGGAATCTAGGAGCCAGCTAAAAAAGTTAGGAGCCAGGTTTTTTTTTTTTTTTTAAACGACGGACAAAGCTTTATTTTCAATATAAAAATTAACCAATCTTAAATTTACACAGAGACGACTAGAACTAATGTGACTGCTTTTATTTCCTGCCATGCAGGGACACAAGACCACCATATTCTCGCTAAGGATCCAATCAGGTCTGCCTGAAAAACTGACAGGCGAACCTGATCAGACAGCCCGAGTGAAAGGGGCCAAGCAGGGAGGTGACAAATAATAAAATCATTTTAATCAACCGCTTCCTTCCCGCAGGACGAATATATACGTCCTGTCTTTGAAGAGAAATACCGTAGTTATGGTAGCAGCTAGCTACCATAACCCCGGTATCTTCTTCAAGAGCCGGCGGTTCTCTTTCAGATAAAAGTGGTCTCTGCAGCAGATTAGCAGCGAGATCACTTTTATCGGCGGCAGGAGAGGGCCCCCCTATCGCCACGATCGTTAGAGCGAGAGCAATAATTCTAGTCCTAGACCTCCTCTGTAACTCAAAACATGTAACCTGTAGAATTTTTTAAACGACGCCTATGGAGATTTTAAAGGGTAAAAGTTTGTCGCCATTCCACGAGCGGATGAAATTTTGAAGCGTGACATGTTGGGAATCAATTTACTCGGCGTAACATTATCTTTCACAATATAAAAAAAATTGGGCTAACTTTACTGTTTTCTTATTTTTTAATTAAAAAAAGTATTTTTTCCCAAAAAAGTGCGCTTGTAAGTCCGCTGCGCAAATACGGTGTGACAGAAAGTATTGCAATGACCGCCATTTTATTCTCTAGGGTGTTAGAATAAAAAATATATATAATGTTTGGGGGTTCTAAGTAAAGGGAAGGAGATGAGCAGGCAGTGAAAATAGGCAGGGGAAGCTCCATTAGAATCGGTGGATGTCTTGTCATACCAACGGCCACCACCAGAGGGCGCCCGATTGCAGAAGGAACCAGGAACCATAGGACTGCAGTAGGCCGCAAAGCCGGTGTCTTGCCGAATAAGTTCCTTCGGCGGATAGGTTCCCCCCCTTTACTGCGCAGGCGCAGCGCCTGCGCAGTACGTAGTACTGTTGGCCGCCGGAGATAGCCGAAGCTCAAACGCTTCGATCAGCTGTACACGGCGCCTGCGCTCTGGGTCCAGATTCCTTTCCCTCTATCCAAGTGGACCTAGAGGGGGAATCTAAAAGTGCCGAGCGCAGCGAGGCCGTGCCCGAAGCGTGGCGAGCGAAGCGAGCCCGCGAGGGGCCCTCTTACAGGCGCCGTGTACAGCTGATTTTCAGCTGTTCCGCTTCGGCTATTTCCGCCGGCTTCTACTGCGCATGCGCAGTAGAGGGGGAACTAATCCGCCGAGCGGAACTTTCTCGGCAGAACACCGGGGCCTCAATTACCGGCGCGGCCCAGCGCGATCGCGGCGGGAGGGGGGGGGGGGCTGTCGAACGAACACAGGATATCCCAGCTGTGCTGCCCCAGGTGCCAGGTCGCTAATTCTAGTCGCAAATGCGACCTGGCGCCCGGGTTTTGTCGAGCCCTGTCATAAGGAAACACAATCATATCCAACCAGTTATTGGGACTGAACGTTGCTATTTAGTGCATGTGGCTCGCAATTAAAACACATAAATACCAGATGCACATAATTTGATATTTGTTCACTATAATCACACAGAAAACATTTGTATTTTAACTGACACAAGGACACGGACTGCTCATTGTCAAATATTTATGCTGCCGTTTATCTTCACCTTGGCCTCCCTGCCAGTGATCAGACTTAGTTGCCACTTAGCAGAACTGGCACAAAGGAAATAAGATATGAATACTAATGGAGTCTAAGAAATTTAGGTTTACTAATTGATAAACATGAAGTAAAACCATTAACAAAACCAATACTCACCAGAAGGTATGTGATCTACGGACTCTCCTTGTTCCCCCTTGTGTTCAGTGTCTTGCCTCTCAGATGATGCATCTGTTGATACCATCAGGCTGGGGTTTGGGGCAAAGATTGCTGATGTGACAACTGCATTATGTGCTGCAAAATGAGATATTTAGACAGATTAGATCTGACAGATATAAAAACAGTACAAAGGTAAAGGTGATAGGCAAAAGACAATCAACCAGATCTTTTCATAAATGATCTAATTACTGCAAATATGACTGGTTGATTCATTTACATTACTTCTGAAATAGAATGCAGGATACTCCACTCTCCTAAATATACAGTATTAACCACTTACCCTCTCACCTGTTCACCTCTATGGAGTAGAGACATTTTTACATTGCTGCTATGCACCTGTTTTTTTGGCAATAACTTTGTCATTACTTAAAATCAGAAGGTAATGTTTTTTTTAAGGACAAACAAGGCTTTCCTTTCAGATGTTGTCTCGCAACAATGATTTCTTTTCAAAATAAAAATAGTGTTACTGAAAAAAAACAAAAAAGACACACATGCATTTTATGCTGCAGTTTGTTCTGCTTAAAATTACACCAAAATTATGATTGTAGTACAAGCATTGCAAAAGGGGATTATTTACAGATGAAATAATTATTACTATTTTTTTTTTCAGTTTTGCATTTTTTAAAACAGGAAAGGAGTAAACTGATGTTAAAATGTGTAAAAACATTAACACAACAAAAATTAATAAGCTTAAATATTAATAGTTAAAGTAAAACTATAGACAAACTTTTTTGGTTCAGACCCGTCAGATTTTTGCCATCAGTGTCCCATTGTGGAAATTTCGCTTCCCTTCCTGTCCCATAGCCACACAGGAAGTGAGAGAAAATCCCTGCAAATTATTGGAATTCCTTGGGGACCCCCGAGTCACCAGAACTAGTGTCCCCATGGAAGATTTCCACTTTAATTTTCTGGAGACAACCCAAAATTTGGGATTTTCTTTTACTTCACTTTAAATGATAAACAGGACAAATAGAGATGGTGAATTTCTGTAATGGGGGCACAGACAGAAAAAAAACTGACAGGGGTTGTAATCACTCTTCACTCCATCCAAAAAAAACTAACGCATGCCTTTAGTTATACTTTAACAAAATTAGCAGGAAAATAATAGTTGGAGAGAAGGAGAATAATGAGTTAATTAGGGCTGATTAGAGTAAACTAAGGATTAAATATTGAGAAAAAACAAACAAAAAAACACTTTTTTTTACTTGTCAGGTTGGTTTAACTGACATCATTTGCAGATCTATGTCATTTCCTTTTATCTGCAGATTAATGGACAGAGATACAAAAGCAATGTTATGTTAACATTGTATCTTTTTAGATTCCCCATTAGGCAAGTGTTATTTATCAACACTGAGTCAGACTGCCTTTTTGACAGCTGAGCTGCAGACACCTTCTGAGGTCCCCCCCCCCCCCCCCCCCCCCCCATTCATTGTGACAGAGAGAGAGGAAGGTTTCTAATGGGTTCAAATGGCAGCTTCTGAAGAGCAGAAAGAACCAGATGCAGGTCCCATGGAATCACTAGGAAATGGACTGGGAAGCTACATGGAAGACCTCCTTTACAAAAAGGTCCTTCGTCAAAGAGTGACAGGCCAACAGACTCTGAAAAAAGGAAAGAAACATGACCCTTCCAGATCAAGCTGCAGGAAGGAGGAGAAGATTCATCCCACAAAGAAACCTCTGGGGGAAATCCCCAAGACTCGCACAAAGTGAAGTACAGTAAAACCTTGGATTGCGAGCAGAATTTGTTCCGGAAACATGCTTGTAATCCAAAGCACTTGTATATCAAAGCGAATTTCCCCATATGAAATAATGGAAACTCAAATGATTTGTTCCACAACCATTTATTTATAGGTCCGTCAGTTTATAGTCCATATAAAACGATTATAGCAAAGTGACAAAGTGATAGGTTGTGTAACCATAAAATGTCCATCCACAAATGGAAGCCCCCAGAAGGGGATTAGAAGCAAAATCCAGCAGGAGCTACAGAGTATAAAAAAGAGAAGAGAGGCTCCTCTAAGTGTAGCAATATGGTTACATTTAATGAAGGTACAACTTTTAGCAACTCACATGGTTGATGATTAAAAGAGGCACATCTAGGTATTCAGGCGTCCGGGGTAAAGCTGTCCACATAGACCATCCTCCGCACTACCAGCTCTCACCGCTGTCAGTCTGCAATCGTGACCGGGAAGACTACCCTGCAGTAGATCGATCTGAAAGCAAGGCTTGAAATGCTCATGGAGCACAGTGTGGAAGGGATGATGTTAATGTCGTTGCGGGGGATGGTCTATGTGGACAGCTTTACCCCGGATGCCTGCATACTTAGATGTGCCTGTTTTAATCATCAACCATGTGAGTTGCTAAATGTTGTACCTTCATTAAATGTAACCATATTGCTACACAGGCGTCTTTCTTCTCTTATATACTCAGTCATGAAATGATGCTACTTGTATATCAAGACATCGCTTGTATACCAAGTCAAAATGCATTTAAAAAAATTTGCTTGTCTTGCAAAACGCTCTCAAACCAAGTTACTCTCAAACCAACGTTTCACTGTATGCCTTCCATGTCCAATGATAGACCTTGCGTGAAGTACCGTTCATAGCTATGAGCATCATAGGAGTCACAGACTCAAAGATGCTCCTTACTGGAGCCAGTCCACAGCAATCAGGATTAACTGAACACACTACATCTTGATCCTGCAGAGCAGATGAGGAAGAAGTTTAGAAGGCATTCTAAACCTCCCTACCTGCACAAGATGTGCATTACTCATGTAGTTTCATGGTGTCATTTGTTGGCCTGTATGCTCAGACTACAGTAGAGTAAACCTTCACATTCCTTTGTCAGCCATTTGTGTTCAAACATCAGGCATGGCACCACACAGGTTAATGTATGACTATATGACAATGCAAGTAATGCATTGTCTGTAGTTAAGGAACTGACACTTCCTGTGAAGAAACCAATATCCCACAATCCCTGGGTCTCTCAGTCTAGCACCAGTGCAGATTCAGTAATTACGGTAGATCTGACATACAGATCACCACATTAGCACTCCCGCATTTGGATTGATGCTGCGTGATCCAGAACAAAAGTTGCTTTTCCCTTTAGTGAATAGGGACAAGCTAGGGGAAGGAATGCATGGACATAGGGAAATGAATCAGCCATGACACTAAAAAAACGCAACTACAACATGCAAGCCCATCATTACAAGGTAAAGCAAATAAAACGACACAGGAAATATAACCACACTAATACCTAGTGAAAACAACAAAAAACATTTGAAAGTGTAGAATGCTTATAAAAAGGGGTGGTAATGCATGGATCAGGGTGTACCAATCCCATAAAGCTACAAAAAGCATTAAACTGCTTCCACTAGAGAATCCATTTACCTGGCTAAAAACTGGTCAAGTTTGTTGCGCTTGAACCTGAAGGAGAGGAGGTCCACATCCAGGTTCCTTCCAATGGCAACAGAGATCCTGGGACATCTCCAAGTGTAGGGAACACTGTCCCGGGTCCAGGCACTGCTGGCTGAGAAAATCTGCCAGCCAACTGTCTGCATGGGGAATGTACACCGCTGACAATATTGGAACGTGAAGTTCTGTTCAGGACAGGATCTGATCTCTTTCGTGTCTCAACAAAAAGTTTCATTCTTCCCTTTTGCACACTACCACCATGCTGCTATCTGACTAATGCCACATTAGATGACTCTTAAGTAGGATGGTCCAATGCTGCAGACATAACCAAATTGGCCAAAGCTCCAAGATGTTGTTCAGAAGACATATTACCCTGATGACCAAGCCCCCTGAACCGACAGAGTGCCATGGACTTCTCTCCAACCCAAAACGCTGGTGTCCATTGTAGGGATCTATAATCAATACAGGCATCCAAAATAGAAATCTAGCTCTAGAATCTGGAGAGTCCTTTCTTCCAAAGCCAGGCAGGACCTGGTCTTTAGCATCAACAAAGTTGGTCTGTCCAGAGATTGTTGCAGATGTCTAGAGTGAAATTGGGCAAAGGGAAATGCCTTGAAGGAGACCACCATCACACCCAGGAAAAGCATGAAAAACTGGAAAGTCAGACAGCTTCTAGACTGGAGATTTCAAACTGTCAAGGAACACCCTGGCCTGAGATATATCCGGGAATGGTTTTAAATTCAATGAGTCAGTTACAGTGACGATTTCTGAAGGATCAGAATTCACCCTAACCACTGCAACATCTGTATAGTCAAAAACATTGTCAAACACAGCCTTTGCCGACTGTTCCCTCAACAGGAGGTCATCCAATTATGCCATAATATGGTGTGAAAGACCCTTTTAAGTTTGGAGTAAAACCTCTGAAAACTGTTCTGCTACAGGAACTGGGGAAAAGACACCTTGTTCCAGTAGACCTAAGAGGGCTTGATAGAGATCTGCAAGACTGTACAGTGACACAGGAAGGTTGGAGGTAAGAAACGCAGCGTCTGAGATGGGAGCTGTCCAAGGGTCTGCAAAGGACAAACACTCCACTCTACTCTGGAAAGTTAGGGCACATTTTCAGGCAGAGGAAGCCTAGTCTTTAGATTTAGCAGACTGAGTGCCAGATCTTGCAGTGGATGGGGAGACAGCTTGAAGATCTGAACATGGAGGTCGAAGGAGTGGAGAAATAAAAGAGGGGGATTCTTCATAAAAAAAAAAAAAATTAAAAAGTGAGAACAGTGTTTCTTTAGGCTTGTTCTGCTGAGGAGGGTGGGTGCTCTTGAGACCAGTAGCAACCTTGATTAGGATTAACAACTGGTCTGAAGAGATGTTATCCCTTGAAAGCGATCAGGATCAAGAGCTTCTTGCACAACGGTTCTCTAGTCCAGTGGTCGCAACCTTTCAATTTTGTTTTGTTTAACATGAATTTGACATGTCTTATACACAGAATGCTCCAGCTCTCTGCCCCCTCTCCATCACACTGCTGCCTTACAGAGACTTATCACTGGATCTCACCTCCTTATCCAGCCATGTGCTGGAGCTCAGTGCTCCCTCCCACAGTCTGATCAGAAATGCCATTCAAAGTCCCCGCCTTCACCTCCCGCTTTCTGCTCTAATCCTGGCGCCTCCCTCTGCATTCAAAGGAGTTGGAATTACAGAGGAGGCATCGGGTATCAAGCACGCTGACAATATTAACTGTCAGCGCAAATTGAGAACACTGGAAACATTGGGCGGTATACATCTGCCACAATGTTATGCGGCAGAACCCCTGGGGACCACCAACATTTTCTCATGGTCCATGGACTTATGGTTAGCGGCCGCTGCTCTAGTCCAATACTTTACCCAAAGTGCCTTAGGCTTGATGTGAGAAATTAGAAAGAAAGCTTCCAAACAGTCACAACAGAAATTTAAATCTACAACCATCTACTCCATGTGTTCAATAAGCAAAGGATCAACCACAGCACTGGTTAGATCTCTTTTAGGGGATTTTGACCAATTAGACAATTTGACAAATCCAGTCACAGCCAGAATCGGGTGAAGGGCAGGAATCTGAAATTCCTCCTAGGAAACCAGGAAAAAAAAATTTAAGGCATGCTGGCATTAGGAGGGGTTATCCTGGGCTAGACTACAGTTTTGTTTATTTGCCAATGTCCAACCCTCCTGTAGATGGCAGTATAACTCAAAAAGGTTAAAGACTTCCTGTGTCCCTCAATGGGCCAGCAAGAAACAGCACTGCTCTTAAAATAATAAAAAATAAATTTGCTTTATGCAAGCAGTTCCACCATTACTCTGTGGCAAAATATAGCACTATATCTGTTTTGACAAGCTTGCTCTAATAAGCATGCAAAATGTTACACTGAATGCAAGAAAAATATGAGGTCATACCTTTTATACCCTCCCAGAAGTCATTGCGGTCTCTTCTTACGGAGGTGAACTTGCTTAGATCATGGTACGTACTCCAGGTATAAACATATTTATCTTCAGAACCACTAACTATATATGTATAATCATGGCTGTAAAAGAAAAAAAAAAAAGAAATGTAAAAAAAAAAGGACTGAGATTGTAACAGATAAATACAAAAGTAACAATGCCCTTGTAGAGTACGGGCAACTGCTTAGAAGAGAAAACTGCACTAATGATGCATGTGCAGCTACAACACTATTTTTTAAAGGTGGTCATCCATAAATGAACAGTCCTGCTATAGAAGAAACTGCGAGAATTCTTATTACTTTTATGAAGTAACTAATTCATTATTTATATGAGGGGAAAAAAAAAAAAAAAAAAACTTACAATGTATATGTTAAATTTTGGATTTAGTTTCAATATTGTTTCAAATACTTTTGTTTTAACCCCTTCACACCTAAGGGTAAAACAAATATTAAAAGCAGTAGTTTTTTTTTTTTAAACCTGAAATGCAAATGTCATAACCTGAAAACGAAGACTTCCAGCAGTGCACTGTCAGCACTGAAGGCGCTTCCATCTTCAGCCGGTCTTCCGCCGGATTTGAGGTCTGTGTGGGTGGCCGGAGCCGGGATGACGTCACTGAGCCGCCATTTATGGCACAGGACTCTGAAGTAACGGCACATGTATACCATTCCTTCAGAGCACATGCACCAGTGAGATCACTGGCTGCATGTACAGTAAATATCTCCTAAACGCGCAGTCCTGTGTTTTGCACTCCTAGTTTTGCACTCCTGTGACCAGTCTGAAGTCCGCTCTCCGCTGATGTCACCAGGATCAGTCAAGGCAGCGCAACGTCCCGACTTAGGAAATCTGGATCCGCCAGCTGCCTGGACTGATGGCAGTCTCAGCAAGCCTCTGAAACAGCCACTCCCTGCCCCTCAACAGCTCAGCGCTCCAATGAGTGTGGAGGATCACAGCAGGAGAGATGCTGACTGACGGTCAGCATCTCTCTGCTCGGGGAGGTGAGAGAACCAAGCCAACAGCGATGTTCGGTGGCTCGGTTCTCAGTGAAGAGGCGGCAGCGAGGGACAGATGCAGCATCAGTCTGATGCTGCATCCACTTAGGCAAGTATGAACAGCCAAAAAAAAAAACCCAAAAAAATCCCCAAAAAACAAAAACAAAACAAAAAAACACACTTCTCTTTTAAAGGATCTGCTACTGACGGCTTGGTGCCAGATACCCCAGCATATCTGCAGCGGTCTTGCAATGTACATGTCGTGACAGGTCAGGGCTGTTTAGGCAGCAAAAATAAGACCTACGCAATATAAGGTGGGTCATCATAATGTTATGGCTGATTGGAGTATATCTCCTTATGTGAATGGTCTATATTTGAGACCCCCAAAAATCTACTGGAAATCATCCATCACCCTCAACCTTCAATCAGTTCAAAAATACAACTTTTAGATTTCCAAATTTAAGAAAAATACTTTACCTAAAGCTTGCCTTTATCTGGCTGCTGCTGTTCACACAGCCCTTGTACTTCATGGATAAAGACAGATCTCTTAGATCATACAGCCTTATTCTTGAATCATTAGAGGTTACTAATATCTGCAATAACAAAAAACCAACATCAAGTCAGAAATCAGAAAAAATTGTGTGCTCTAGGTTCTAGTTGATAAATTATAAATGGTCAACAGAGAAAAGGTCACCTTATTTTCTCCAGGCAATGGCTCTATTCCAGTGATTTTTCTGCCAACCCTATTTCGCCCTCTAGTGGAACGAACATGGATTTGCGTGTGGTATTTTAAATGCTGAAAAAAGAAAATACAAAATACTAAATGACAACATACAGCACTGTAATGGCCCATTCACACCCCTGCATTTTAAAGTGTGTGTTTTAATGCATGGTAATACATGTGTAGTAGCATCTTGCAAATTATTATAATTATATTTTTTTTATTGTATAATTCACATATATGCAATGCATTAAAGTTCACTCTTATTTGCTTTTCATGTGCCAGTATGTATACAATAAAGCAAACAAAAGTTTTCATCTGAATTGTCTCAGGGACTTGAAGCTATAAGCACTACAACAGCTGACATCACCCCCTGCCCCCTCCCAATAAAAAATAAAAAAAAATCTTCACCAACAGGAAACAGGATCCATCACCTAAGGACACTAAACAAAAAACAGGGAGCCCCCTAGTCTGAGAATACATTTCTGTGTCCTATACTGTATGATTAAGATAGGATAACTACCCAGAAGATGCTTACTAGCAAACACTTCCACCTGAGACCAAAATTCCCCTCTTAATAAAGCCATTAAATCAGAAAAGTAAATCAAATTTGTTGTGACAAGCTGGAAGAGGAAGAAGAGATGTAGATCAGCGTAGGACTCTAATTACGACACTGCAAGTTGATGGATCAGAGCATTACCTCTGTATCATAGAAGATGCAGCGGCCATCATACGTGCCGATCACAGCGTGCTTGCCGTTCTGACAGAAGTTTGCAGCAGTAATGAGCTTTGTCTGTCCATCAATTTCATTCCACAAGGCAACCTTTTTGTCAGGAATGTTCCAGAGCCTGAGTTTCCCATCCAAGGAGCCGCTCAAGAAGTATCTGTCATCCTACAAAAAAGAAATACAATTTACTTCCAGATGGTCACTGCAGTCATTACAAATGACTGTTTTTTGATGTCATGCCTCAGCAGGAGGAACAAAAATGGGTGCTCACTGCCTCTCCATATAAAGCATTCATCCCTTGGGAGTTCACAGTGGCTGAACCACAACAGCCTGGTCAACAAACAAATCACCGCACAAACATCTCTTCTGTTGGTAAGGCAATCTGTCAGGTTTTTTTTGGTCAACCTGCTGGGTTGAATGAAAAAACAGAGTGTGTAGCCAGCTTAACCACTTGCTTACTGGGCACTTATACCCCTTTCCTGCCCAGGCCAGTATTCAGTGCTGTCGCACTTTGAATGACAACTGCATGGTCATGCAAAAATGTACCAAAACAAAATTTTTATCATTTTTTTTCAAACAAAAATAGAGCTTTCTTTTGGTGGTATTTAATCACTGCTATTGTTTGTAAACAGGTAATTTTTCTCCTTCATTGATGAGGCTGCACTGATGGGCACCAATAGGCTGCACTGATTGGTGGCACTGGTTTGCACGGTGTGGGACCGATGTCCCTGTAACAGAAGCCGGTAAACGGCTTTCCTCCTGTCTCCTCACACTTTTGGCTATAGCGCAGGTGGAAAGTGGTTAAAGCTCAGTACACACTCTCCTGTAAACTGAAGAGCTCAGGAGGAGATGATGGACTAACTGCGCAATGTTAGTACATCGATCTTCCCCACTGAGTTATTGTGTTCCGACAGAGGGGTGGCCCCACCAGAACACACCAGTCAGCGCTCTCAGCCATTGGCTGCCAGCACTGATCGGATTCCAATTGGAAGGCCTTTGCCCCCTCGATAGAAGCCGGAGGTTGGGCCGGCTTCTGTCAGACCGGCCGCCATACACACAGGCCTAATGTCGGCCGATTTCTATTAAAACAGTCGATACGGCCAGAAATTTGGCCCATGTGTACAGGGCTTTAGTGTTCTTTATAGGACAATGGGGTAGATCAAATAGGTTAGTATTACAAAGCACTTCAAAGACCTTCTTCTGAGGGAAGGAATCAGTGACTATCTCTAGGCTCTAGATCCGGCTTTTACAACCTTTTTATCATCGAGGAACCCTTGAATTAACTTTTTGGGGCCAGGGAACTCCGTCTAATAAATATATTTATAGTTCACAGTACATTAGGATGATGGACACTGAGAAGAATGCTCCTTACAATTTCGGCATCATTGGGAAGAATTTCCCCTTGCATATAGATAAAAAAAATAGGATTGATGTCAGTGGTTACCCATCTGAGAAGCAGAACTTGCTCAAGGAACCCCTACTAACCACTGGAGGAACCCCCCAGGGTTCCATGGACCCTGGTTAAGAAAGGCTGCTGTCTACATTGACTTGTATAGGCAAGAGCTCGAAAAAAAAGTAATGCATGCCGATATACAAGCTAAGCTCTTCATTCTTGCCAAGTAAAACTGCCTTTCAAACATGCTGCACACAAATGCAAACTATCTATATCATTATCATTTGCAGGATAGTGAGCCAATGACTTTGGAGAAGTAATCTGCTTTCATTAGCAATCCATCAATGATGGAAACTGCACTTTCCCAACATTGAAACGACACTCCCCCGATGCCACAAAATATAATACAATGATTTTGTAAGCAATTACCAATTCTTTTATAGATACTAATAAAATGAGCTCCAGCTGAGTCCAGACAGCGAGTACGCATTAAAGTGTTGTAAACCTTGATGTTATAAACACGGCAAAACTAATGTTTTACTGCAATTTAATCAATGTTTTTACAATAAAGAGATTTGTTTTTCAAAAACAAGCTGAAGCGTCCAATAAAACAGAGTTATATAAAAGAAGCTCTTAAAGGACTGTGGGAGGCTTTTCCTGCGCAGTCATTGAGCAGAATCCAGTGACCTGCATAGAATTACGCAGTTTAGTCTTCCTATTCCAAGAACATGACTAAGCTGCACATTCACCTAAATGGGAGACGGAGAAATATGCAGCATCATAGACTCCTCTAGGGATAAGACAACATTGTTTTCCAACACAAGGATGATTCACACACACAATTGTACATAGAAAAATAAGCGCTGGGAATTAACCCCTAAGATTGGCAAACTCTGTTCATCCTTGTTTGAGGGCCTGGAAGCCGATCAAGAGTTCAGATCCCTCACCAAATTCACTTTTTACTGACAGCTCTTTTTAATTAATAGAAATATGTTACTTTAATCTCCTTTTTTTTTTTTTTTTTTTTTTTAAACGAGGAATTCCAGGTATGAATATTTTATACACGTTTACATTGGTCCAGCTTGGAACAATGTAACTATGCATATGCCATACCTGGCTGATGCCCCTGGAATCTAGCAGACATCGCTACTCCAGTGATCTCCACTTGATTCTGGGTCCCGCGCCAAGTGGCTGTCCTGCTGCATTCTGAACACAGGAGGTCAGCTGCTCAGTACAGGCGCCATTTAGAGAATGCGTTGCGTTTTCAGAATGAATGTAAAGCTTTCTCCAATTGGACGAGGTGGAGAGTGTGATGTCACTGCCCCAAATACTCAGGTATTCACAAGCCTTTTTGCTTTACTTGGACATCTGTTCACATTTCTCTAATTAAAAGGAGAAGTTCACCTTTGCAGGTAAAAAAAGATGCATTTATTACTTATTTTACTAGGAGCCTGCAATGCAAAAGGGATCTCCTGATCACAGGTGCAACGCAGGTCTCTTTGAGACTGTCAGTGTATTTTGTGTGCTCGTACCTCATACTGGCAGGCTGTTACACGACAGGAAGCATCACTGAACTACCTACTACTACTGAACTCAACAGCGCCTGGGAGTTCATTGAGAACTTCAAGCCGTCAGCCGCAAAGGATGTTGGTACGTGTAGTTCTCCCATTCACAGTACACTGCGAATTTATGACACGGCTGGGTGGGCGGAGCCCTGCACACCCACATTTTTTTTTGAGACAGCGGGTGCAGGGAGAAGATCCCCGCTCGCTGTCACAATGGGAGATCGTGGGGTAGCGGGGGCTGTTGCAACAGCAACATGATACACCCTGAATATAGGTGCAACATGTAACAGAAGGTGAACTTATTCTTTAAAGACAAACTCCAGGGAATGTATGTGGAAACAAGATGTGCTTTATGTATTCCTTCTGGCTGTATTTACACCACTTATTTTGCATTTAGCATGTATCGTCTCACATGGTGTCAACATGCTAGTGCACTTGTGAATTGGCATTTAAAGCAAACATGAAAATCTATACACCGACTTCACCCAAACAAAGAAATACACTACCTGGATTCATTAGTTGTAATGACCTTATCAGTTTTGGCCCATTAGTGTGGCCAACAATACATCTCTGGAAACAGAAGGAGGCAGCTCCTGACCCATCAATGCAATTATTAAACACTAGGGCATGCTGGGTGTCTATGTTTCCTACAGTAAAAATGAACCAGGTTTGCCAAGTGCGCTGGATTATCAAAAAATTTAACAATTCAGGTTTGCATTCGGGACTCACTTCCACTCTTCCCCTAAACATAAGAATAACATTACCAGATTGCTTTGTTTTGCCCCAAACTCCAGAACATTGGCTACATATGCAGTTTAAATAAACACATGATGGCTATTTTACTAAAGGATTTATATTTTTCGCTCATCATATCCCTCAAGTTACACAGCCCAGCCAAGTTGGTGACCTGACATTTCTGTACAGCAATTAAACATTAGAGCTTGCAGACTTCATTGCTCCCACTCTGACTGGACAATGAAGGAGCAGCAGCACATAGGGATAAGGTCATCTCTCTCCTCTCTTTATGTCAACATATATGCACATAACCAAGCATAATAGTGCTTAGCATTCCTCCCTCAGCCTGAGAGTTGCTGTACAGGTAGCTGATACCAAGTCAAATTCAAGTAATTGGTGCATTTAAAGTAGAACTAAAGGCAACCCCCCCCCCCCCATTTTGGATAGAGTAATGGAGGGTTATACCCCTGGATTTTGCCATCTATGCCCTACTGGGGAGATTTCCCTTCACTTCCTGTCCCATTGCCAAACACGAAGTCCCTCCAAAGTGTGGGAAAGCCAGGGGTGCTATCAGGGTCACCAAAACTAGTGTCCCCATTGGAAGATTTCCCCTCTATTATTGTTTTAGTGTCAACACAGAATTTGGGATTTACTTTCAATGATGGTAAACCAAATAGAGAGGGTACATTTCTCTATAAGGGGCAGGGGCAGCAATAGGAACTTAGAACTTAAAAAATGTTGCCTTTAGTTACACTTTAAAGTGCATTTTTTCCCTTGTTCTACAAGTTAAATTTTATTTACATATTGGTGGCATTCAGGGCAAAGGTGGTCAGCTCACTTACCCTTGGATGGAAAGCTATTGCAGTAACAAAATCTATATGCTGGAAGCAGCACAGACACTCCCTCCTGGATATGTGCCATAGGCGAACTGTCTTGTCCATTGATGATGAGAGTAAGAAGTAATTCTATGGGGGTAAGAATAGCAAAGATCATTGTCAGCTCTTTAAAATACAGCATGTGTTCTCTTCAACAACAGGAACAGTGTCTAGTCAACTTTCTGATTATGTGCTGCAAAGGGATCATTACCAGTGCAGGCCAGGCTAAGGCATAACTGCAATTTAACCAGAACATTTGGACTGCTCACTATAATTAAGTAGCAAAATTTACTTTCTTGGACATAAAAGAATGACTGTTAAATGTGGTACAGACACAAATAATGGATTGTAGCCTTGTTTTATACTGCCAGAGTATTGATTAAATACTGTACTCTTCAATACTTAATGTAGAATGTTCAACTGAATTACAGCTGATCTTTTCTTCTGTTACAACAGCTAATTTAAATGAGAAAGTGGTCTCTGGAAATGAGGAAGGTTATGCAAGGCAAGCTTACATTATAAAAAGAAGGACAAATAAAACATGTTCTGTGTGTGTAATTGAGAATCTTCCAAATGTATTTATGATGATTTTACCACAGGGCAGTTGAGTAGACTACATACACGTTAAATGTTAGTGGTAAATGTCTGTGGCACACGTCAGAATTTTTCCACTTGAAAAGGGACGGTTGACCCAAAACAAAGAGAACCTAATCTTACATTTCCTTCTTTTATCACTTAAGAATCATAATCAGATCTCCTGGTTTGCATTTCCTGTCACTCAACTTGCTGAGGACCTTCAGTGTGGTCCAATATCGTTTTGGATTTTCATTTAATCTACAGTATTGTGCAAAAGTTTTAGGAAAGTGTGCTACCTATCCATTATGCCATACCATCAGGGAGGTGTGTGACTGGTCCCAAATTTATTCTGCAGCAGGACAATGACCCCAAACATGCAGCTAACGTCATTAAGAACTATCTTCAGCCTAAAGAAGAACAAGGAGGAAGTGATGGTTTGGTCCCCACAGAGCCCTGATCTAAACATCATTGAGTCTGTCTGGGATTACATGAAGAGACAGAAGGATGGGAGGCAGCCGATATCCACGGAATATCTGGTTAGTTATCCGAGATGTTAGGAAAAACCTACCTGCTGAATTCCTTCAAAAACTGTGTGCAAGTATACCTAGAAGAACTGATGCTGGTTTGAAGCCAAAGGGTGGTTATCCCAAATATTAATTTGATTTCGATTTTTCTTCTGTTTGCCCATTTTGCAAATTGGTAAAGACAATTAAACATAATTTCTGAAAGCATTCTTACTTTACAGAATTTCTGCACACCTGCCCAAAACTTTTGCACACTATTGTACATTAGGAATTCGACAAGAAAAATAACGCACTCTCTATCTGCTTTGCCTGTAAGAACTATTCAAGCCAGTGAATAATTTGTGCGCAAAAACAGTAAAAATAATGCCCATTAGAAAGTGGGAAAGAGGAATACCAGCACAATTTTCCCATTAGGAAAAAAAGATTAATAATATTCACCTTAAGAGATAAAGACAGTGATTTTCCCGAACTCATCAGAAATCTTCCAAGCAACCCTTGCCTAAATGCTGCTAAATTACACAGAAATCCAGGTATGTTTGACAACACCCATTGAGCCAGGACTAAATTAGTAGTTTATTTGCAGGTATGAGGGTTCTTCAAAACATCTCTCTGCAGCCATCTTCACTACAGCGTGACCAATCTTATACTTAACTGCAAGGTCAGCCGGCTTGACAGACCAGTCACATGACACTCTCAGACATGAGCAATTACTCCTCCCGCCCTCACCGTTTCCAACGAAAATATAAAAGTGCAAAAACATTTTGAGGACCCCATGTATATCGAAAGCTTTTAGAAACAACATCATGAAGATTAGGTTTTAGATGCACAGATGTGTAGTGATCAATTCTGTGCAGCCAAAATGCTTATAAAAAAGGTGCCAGCTGTGTAAAGTATCAGGCCTAAAACTACCAGCCATCTGGCCCCCAGCACAAGAAAACGCCAAAGTGGCCATTCTCATTATTACTTTAATGGCGCTCAAGAATGTTATTGTAGAAGAAGCTTCAACAATCTGCCTGAGCCTGTAAATCCCATCCAAAACTAACTAGTTTCAAAGAGCCACATTAGAAAAATAAGCATTAAAAACTTTTAAAGACTTAGGTGACACACATTACATGAGAATATCTAATTAGCCTTTTGCGTCTGAAGACTATAATGCAGCAGATGTTCCGAAAAGAAGGATATTTTAAAACGAAAGAACAATCAGACTATTATGAGCCACATCATTGGGAACTAATGGACTTGCCTAATAAAAAGTACTACATTATTAATACAGAATCCAAGCAGAGTCATTTCTTGCTTGCACTAGTTCACACTCTTCACTGAAAAAAGGCATAAGAGTCACACAATTCTAAAGAGTCGCACAATGCTAAAGAGTCGCACAATGCTAAAGAGTCGCACAATGCTAAAGAGTCGCACAATGCTAAAGAGTCGCACAATGCTAAAGAGTCGCACAATGCTAAAGAGTCGCACAATGCTAAAGAGTCGCACAATGCTAAAGAGTCGCACAATGCTGAAGAGTCACACAATGCTGAAGAGTCACACAATGCTGAAGAGTCACACAATGCTGAAGAGTCACACAATGCTGTAAAGCATGAACTTACTTTAGACCAGGACAAGTCGAGAAGGTCAGCTGTGTGCCCTTTGTATTTACAGAAGGGTACCTGGCGAAATGGTGCATTCTTATCATCCGGGTCCGTATCATCTGCTGCACTGTAAACCTGCAAAAGTCAATCCAATAAGCCAAGGCAAAAGAAAAAAAAAAAAAAAAAAAAAAAAAGCACTAGCTCAATGCATACTGAAGAAAGACAGTAAGAAACATATATTGCGACAACGAAATTCACTGGGCCTCATTTATCAGCCTGTCTGGGTACGCAATTTTCTTTTTTTTTTTCATTGCTACCAATGCATTATTCTTTCTAATGAAACATGGAAGAGAAGACAGTCTGATGGGGCATGGCAGGGGAAACATGACAGGACACGCCCACCGCTTCCTCTTCCTGTTCTGACATCACTTGCGCCCCTCGCCAGAGCACCCGAACCTACCAGCAAGTGCACTGCCTGGAGCTCCTTTTGGTATCCACCACAGCGGGACTGGACCAGCCTGTTGCACCGGTGTTACATGACTAGATGGGCGCTTTTATCATCTCCATTACATTGTGAGCTGTCATTTTGTTGTTTCCAAATAAATAACGTTATGATGCTACACTTAGAATGGTGCTGCTCTTCTTTTTAGTTTATTCATTTCTTGCTACTAGGTTAGCATGAAGGCTGGCTGTTTAAAGAGACTATTCATTTCAACAATAAGCTTATTATAAGATTATATCTGCATTTAATGAGTTTGATCTCTAAAAGCCCCATGTGTAGAATCCAAAAATCCAGTGACTGCTGCTAGGGGATATTGAATGTGTATGTAAGCAGCCCAAGCAGATTAGGAGCTTACGCTGTTTAGTATTTCCCACCCCTTCTCCCCTGATGCTACATAACAGATTATGTGGGGAGATGAGAAGAGGGGAGGGGTGGCAGAGCCTGGCCAGCACAGACAGCAATAAGACACTCACAGAGAGGGGGAGGGGGCTATGACATGGCAGGAGGGAGGTGGCTGTGCTATGGACATTGACCCTTCTGAAGTAGTGACATTTTCTAGCATGCTCAGAGACATATTGCAAGCTAATAAATGACCTATGAAAATAAAAAATGCTGCAAGTAAGCATAAAATGTGATTTTTCTGTGCCTAACGCCACAATATTTTAAAGTTGGTGACAGAATCTCAATAGGCTGAACTCCAGCAAGAAGTAAATAGAATTAATAATTGTGTGATCTATGTACATTGTAAGTTTGTCTGTGTCCATGTGGTAAATTAATCTAATTGGAGTTGTTTCATAATTATCAACCAGCTGCTGCACCTGCAGGGCTCTAATGAGGAAAGCTGACGTGGCTGCATACCTTTAGATGGGATTTTTTATTGGAGTCATCTCACCAAAAATGACATTTGTGTTGCAGGAGATGCCTGAAATCTAACTTGCATCTTGCTACAATTTACTTAGGTGGGGGGCTTATCTCCTGCCCTCGATATAGCATGTGGTGGTGGCCTCAAACAAACAGAAGGTGTAACACTGTGCTGTGTTTAAACAAATATATACATAAAAAAGATAAAAGAAGCCAGACTCAACTAAATGGTCCTAGATAAAACTATATGTTAAATATCAACATAAGTGTATGCAATCAGCAATGTAAACACTTCGCTTATGGTGCAAAAATACATTTCAAAAGAATAAATCCATTAAGTAAATTATACCAAAAAGTGCAATGTGACAATGAATGTCCAAAAAAATACACAATGTCTGTGACAAAAGGAATAAAGTGTCCAGTGCCAACAGTAAGTACTCAGTTATATGAAAGCAATACTACAATTCAATAAAAACGTGATTTGAGCAGCAAAATTAAATCACTAAAAAATTAATCACATAGAAGCAAATTCAGCCAAAAGGTACAATGTTACAATGAATGTCCAAAGAGATCACAATAACTGTGCAACGTGCGGTAAAGTGTCCAGTGCCAACAATGGGTGCTCACAGTTATATAAAAGCAATATTACAGTTCAATAAAAAAGTGACTTTGTGCAGCAGCAAACAACTCAAATGCTTCATTGGTCGTGCCAAACAGTAAAATTTGCGCAGTATTTTTTTGGACATTCATTGTCACATTGCACTTTTTGGTATAAATTTACTTAATGGATTTATTCTTTTGAAATTTATTTTTGCACCATAAGCGAAGTGTTTACATTGCTGATTGCATACACTTATGTTGATATTTAACATATAGTTTTACTTAGGACCATTTAGTTGAGTCTGGCTTCTTTTATCTTTTTTATGTATATATTTATTTGTTTTAGCACAGCACAGTGTTACACCTTCTGTTTGTTTGAGGCCACCACCACATGCTATATCGAGTGCAGGAGATAAGCCCCCACCTAAGTAAATTGTAGCATGTTTGCACCTATGTATTAGAGCCTAGTTTAGGATTAGCGCAGCACCATCCCCACTTGTCAGCTTACGTCCATACCAGGGGCCAGGCTGGACCCCATTCGGAGCAAGCTGCTTTTCCCCCCTTACTATTTTTACTACCACTGCATGGTAGCGCAGGATTAATATACTTTACAACATCTTAGTGCAGACTTCGGGGAAAATCACTGAGCCAATCACACAAGCAGGAAACTACATTTCTGGGGGGCATTCTGTACACATTCTGTGTACAGAACACCTCCAGGTAGCCACATTGCAATTTCAGAAAATTACAGAGCTGCAGATTGAAAAGGAAAGGTCACTTTTAATAACGTTCAATTACAATATGACTTGTATTGCAACTATATATGCTATATTATTCTTTCTTATCTCCACCCCCCCCCCCCTGCACTGGTGTCAGAGGATGCACTATTTACCCACAGCATTGGTGTCAGCGGACGCACTACTAACCCCCAGCACTGGTGTCAGCGGGCGCACTACTAACCCCCAGCACTGGTGTCAGCGGGCGCACTACTAACCCCCAGCACTGGTGTCAGCGGGCGCACTACTAACCCCCAGCACTGGTGTCAGCGGGCGCACTACTAACCCCCAGCACTGGTGTCAGCGGGCGCACTACTAACCCCCAGCACTGGTGTCAGCGGGCGCACTACTAACCCCCAGCACTGGTGTCAGCGGATGCACTATTAACCCCCAGCACTGGTGTCAGCGGACGCACTATTAACCCCCAGCAATGGTGTCAGCGGACGCACTATTAACCCCCAGCACTGGTGTCAGCGGACGCACTATTAACCCCCAGCACTGGTGTCATCGGACGCACTATTAGCCCCCAGCATTACCCCCTACACTCCACAGATATCCGACCATACACTCCACAAATACCCCCTCTTCACAAGTTTCAACCCCAGTCATGCAACTAAGGACTTTACTCAGCCTCTGTGTGATGGCTGACTTACCTCTCCTGGCAGTCAGCTGGTGGCCTGATCTTCTGCCTCCCAAGTCCTCTCCTCCTGTCAGTTCCTGGCTTCATCACAGGCCTAGTGGCAGGGCACACTGAGAATGCTACAATCTCCCGTCCGGGTGGCAGCAAGACCCTGGATCCAGGGCCAGTGTTCTGTAGAGAAGTTCCGCTATCGAATAGTGACCGGGACGAACTGCGCATGCGTCGTACGTAATAGCACAACAGCTGATTTTACAATCAGCTGTTGTGTCGGCGAGACGACGCCTGCGCACAATAGCCGACTGAAGACATTTTTTCAATCAGATTGTGCCTCGCGCTGCCGAGGAATGTTCATGTAGGTGAGGGGCGAGATTTAACATACAGTGTGCGGATGTTTTCAATGATGGCCAGTGCTGCAAAGATGGGGGCGGAATTTTTAATGATGCCCAAACAAATCTGCCAAACAAATCTTTATCTACTATTCTTCATGGAGGGCCTATTTAGCTATCTAAATGTTTAAAATTCTGCCCCCATTTTTGCAGCAGTGGCCATCCTTGAAAACATCCAGCCTCTTCATGTTAGATCAGCACTGGCCTTCAATGAAAACATCCGCCCCCTTCATGTTAAATTCCGCCCCTCACCTACATGAACGTGCCTCGGCACAATCTGACTAAAATATGTCTTCAGTTGGCTATTGTGAGCAGGCTCCGTCTCGCTGACACAACAGCTGATCATAAAATCAGCTGTTGTGGTATTACGTACGGCACATGCGCAGTTCGTCCAGGTGTTCCATCGAGAAATGCCCCCCATCGAATAGTGCCCAGGATGAAGGGCGCATGCGCAACACATGCGCTGTACGTAACATCACAACAGCTGATTTTACCATCAGCTGTTGTGAAGGTGAGATGGCACAGGCGCACAATAGCCAACAGAATTTTTTTTTTTCTGTCAGATTGTGCCCCGCACTCTCCCGGTGAGTTCATGTCCATGATGGCCGGATTTCTACACGTTGGGGGCGGATTTATGGGTACTTTGGGGCAGAATATCACAAAGTTTTATTTTTTTGCAGCACTGGACATGTAATTCCGCCCCCAAGTGCCCATAAATCCGCCCACAACGTATAGAAATCTGCCCATCATGGACAAACTCTCCACGGGAGAGCGGAGCACAATCCGACAGAAAAATAAAAAATTCTGTCAGCTATTGTGCGCCTGCGCCGTCTCAGCAGCTGATAGTAATCGCATTTTAAGAGACCCGAACCTGAAACCGAACCGTTACAGTTACAAATAAAAGTGTAAAAAAAAAACCCAAAATATATAAAATAAAAAAAATTAAAAAATTAGTTGTCGTTTTATTGTTCTCTCTCTATTGTTCTGCTCTTTTTTACTGTATTCTATTCTGCAATGTTTTATTGTTATTATGTTTTATCATGTTTGCTTTTCAGGTATGTAATTTTTTTATACTTTGTTTACTGTGTTTTATTGTTAACCATTTTTTTGTTTTCAGGTACGCCATTCAGCTGCAGCACTGATTTATTTATCTTGACAGCAACAGCGTTTGCTCCCACGATACATAAAGCCGTGACTCTAGCGCTGTAGGAGGTGATTTCACCACCACAGTTTAAAAAAAAAAAAGAAGAAGAGCATATATGCCAAAGCATGGGGGCAGCAGGGGTGGAGGAGCGATTTGCCCCCAACTTTTGGGGCGGATGCCTCCATGCTTCGGCATATATATATTTTAGGCACAGATTGCGTTAAAAAATGTTTTATTTTTTACTATTTTTTTTTGTATTTGCTTTGCAGGTATAGTATGTCTTATTGTTATACTACTTTGTTTTATTGTTAACCGTCATTTGCTTAGCAGGTACACCATTCAGTTGCAGCGCGGATATATTTATCTTGACAGCAACAGCGTTTGCTCCCACGATACATAAAACCATGGCTCTGTAGCGCTGTAGGAGGTGATTCACCACCACAGTTAAAAACAAAATGGTGCATGTATGCCCATCATTAGAAGTGGGTGGATTAAGGGAGGTGTTCTAATGGTGGGCATACCAACCGATCAATCTCTTTTTTTCGTTCAGCCCACAGGCTGCATGAAAAAAAAATATTACAATATATGCCCAACAAGAACCAGCAACGTACTGGTATGTTGCTGAACTTTGAGTGGTTATACCAGAATGATGCCTACGGGTTTAGGTATCATCTTGGTATCATTCTTTTCAGCCAGCGGTCAGCTTTAATGTAAAAGTAATCCTAGCGGCTAATTAGCCTCTAGACTGCTTTTACAAGCAGTGGGAGGGAATGTCCCCCCCCCCCACGTCTTCCATGGTTTTCTCTGGCTCTCCTGTCCCAACAGGGAACCTGAGAATGCAGCCGGTGGTTCCGCCAGCTGACCATAGAGCTGATCAGAGGCCAGAATGGCTCCAATCATCCCTATGGCCTAAGAAACCGGAAGCTACAAGCATTTCATGACTTAGATTTCACTGGATGTAAACAGCGCCATTGGGAAATAGGGAAAGCATTTTATCTCACTTATCTTGGTGTAGTCAGATGCTCTGAGGGCAAAGGAGAGATCTAAAGTCTAATAGACCCCAATTTTTTTAAAAGATAAAAAAAAAAAAAAAAAAAAGGAGTACCTGTCACTACCCATTGCTATCATAGGGGATATTTACATTCCCTGAGATAACAATAAAAAAAAAAAAAAAAAATGAATGGAACAGTTTAAAAATAAAATAGCAAAATAAATAATTAAAAAAAAAAAAAAAAGCACCCCTGTCCCCCCCTGCTCTCGCACAAAGGCGAACACAAGCTTCGGTCTGGCGTCATATGTAAACAGCAATTGCACCATGCATGTGAGGTATCACCACGAAGGTCAGATCGAGGGCAATAATTTTAGCAGTAGACCTCCTCTGTAAAATTTAAAATGGTAACCTGTAAAGGCTTATGTATGTAGTTTGTTGCCGCTGCGCGTTTGTGCGCAATTTTAAAGCATGTCGTGTTTGGTATCCATGTACTCGGCCTAAGATCATCTTTTTTATTTCATCAAACATTTGGGCAATATAGTGTGTTTTTGTGCATTAAAATAAAAAATGTGTTTGAAAAAAAAAAAAAAAAAAAAAAAAAAAATCGCTGCGCAAATACTATGTGAAAAAAAAAAATGAAACACCCACCATTTTAGTCTGTAGAGCCTTTGCTTAAAAAAAAAAAAAAAAAAAAAAAAAATTATATATAAAATGCCAGGACAGTTCAAACCCCCCAAATGACCCCATTTTGGAAAGTAGACACCCCAAGCTATTTGCTGAGAGGCAATTTCGAGTCCATGGAATGTTTTATATTGTGACACAAGTTGCGGGAAAAAGACAAGTTTTTTTTTTTTTTTTGCACAAAGTTGTCACTAAATGATAGATTGCTCAAACATGCCATGGGCATATGTGAAATTACAACCCAAAATACATTCTGTTGCTTCTCCTGAGTACGGGGATACCACGCGTGAGACTTTTTGGGAGCCTAGCCGCGTACAGGACCCCGAAATCCAAGCACCGCCTTCAGGCTTTCTAAGGGTGTAAATTTTTGATTTCACTCCTCACTGCCTATCACAGTTTCAGAGGCCATGGAATGCCCAGATGGCACAACCCCCCCCCCCCCCCTCCAAATGACCCCATTTTGGAAAGTAGACACCCCAAGCTATTTGCTGAGAGGTATGGTAAGTATTTTGCAGATCTCGCTTTTTTTTGTCATAAAGCTTGGGGTGTCTACTTTCCAAAATGGGGTCTTTTGGGGGGGGGGATCTGGGATTTTTATCAGCACTATGGCGGACACATTTTTGGGACCACTGGCATTTATACAGCGATCAGTGCAGAGCAGGGAGTGGGACACATCACAGTACTGGATGGAGGGCGGGAGCTGCCAGTTAACTGTTCACATTAACCAGCAAGTGATTGGTTGCTCGGAAGCTGGGCGGTCCTAGCAACCAATCACCAGTTTTTTCATGTTCTCCGCCAAAACCCCGGCAGCTCCCGCCCTCCATCCAGTAACGTAACACCTCTCGCTTTCCACTACAGTATAAGATAAGCGGCTACTACCTACCCTGTGTGCGGGTGGGGGGGGGGGAGCGAGGGACAGATTACACTGGATTAGGGGGTGCGCAGAGGACATAGCTAGGGGTTGGCAGAGAACACTACAAGGAGGGGTGATGTCAAGGGGGCAGAGGGCACAGGACATTACTGTGGGAGGGATGATGTGTAGGGGAACAGAAGACACTACTGTAGGTGGGGAGTAGGCACAGGACACCATGCTGTGTTTTTTTATTGTGGGCTTGAGTTATTTAATTTTTTTTAAAATGGCTTTTCCCCCTTTACCTGGGTATCTTTGATTTCCTCCATGTTGTTCAGGTAAATCTCAACTTCTGAAAAGGTTGCCTACCCTTGCCACAGAGTGACAGTGTGACCTGCCTGTCCCCCTGCCACCCTTTAGATGTCAGTTGCCAGTGCAGTCTTTTTACTACATATGCAGTAGATTCAGCAGCACAAAGAGTGATGGGAGTTGTAGTTTGAGTAAAGGAGCACACATGACAACAATATACATGTGCTCCGCTCTAACTCAGTGAGTGAAATGTAAGAAAAAGAGCCTCATTCGGGGGCAGGCTGAATACACATTAACAAAAATAAATTTATTTTTACATTCTAACAAATCTCTGTAGTATAGGACATTAGGCATGATATTAAGATGTTAGTTTAAGATGGATGGATTAGAGTAACATTTAATGATAAACACTACAATAACCACCAATTATGTCTTCATCGAACATATACTACATTTTCCTTTACTAAACGTGATAAATATATTAAAAACGGTAATACAACTGTTTCCTGGACCAAAAGACCCATCTCTGGCCATGCAGTATAATGTGTGCCTGGCGATACATACCCCACCATCGGTATCAGATTTGGAAGAATTAAGACTTTCCTGAGATGGTGAGGGAGATACTCGCCCTGAAATGAGAAAGAAAACAAGATAAGACATAAAGGAGGATTTACTGGAGGATTTGAGAAATGTTCTCACAATCAATCCGGTTTACTTAATTAATCTGTGCATGATTGGAGAATTAGGGCCCATTCACACTAGAAACTGCATATGAATCACACAGAGAGTTCTGAGCAGTGAGATTTCAGGCCATTAATTTTTGAATCAGTGGGAATAAAAAATGTATCTTTGGTATTAGTGGGAGGAATAGTGCCCCATCTCTGATGTCAATAGGAGGAATAGTGCCCCATCATTGCTGTCAGTTTGAGCAATCGTAGTACCCCATTGTTGGCGTCAATGGGAAAAATAGTGCACCATTGCTGATGTCAACAGCAGGAATTATGCTGCATTGTTGGTGTCAGTGAAAGGAATGTCTTGTTGTATCAGTGGGAGGAAAAGTGCCCCAAGGGCCAGATAAAAGCATACAAAGGGCCATATCTGGCCCCCAGGCTGCAGTTTAGAGACCACTGGCACACTAAAGGTGGGCTTAAAGTAATACAGTAAAGCCTTCTTAAAACAAAGTTATTTTCTTGTCTCACTGAAAACAAAGTACATTAGCAATCTCTTGCCTTCTGTGTTGTACTTGATCCTCATGTTATTGAAATAATCAAAAGCATTTTTGAGAACCCAAATTCTGACAATATTGTCCTGTCCAGCTGAAGCAAGCAGCCGCCCACAGTGAGAAAACTTCATGGTCCAGACAGCTCCCTTGAAGAAATAATAAAGAAATATTAAAAGATTGTGCGACCGTGTCACGTTAGTGAAAGCTCTTAGCGGACACTAGCATTACCATGTGCTCTCCACTCAGGTCCTGCACCACTTTGATTTGCTCAAAGTCGTAGGGACCCTTGAAGCCATGAGCAGCTTTGAATTTCACAGGTCGTGTGTAGGGCATTCCTTCATCATCACTGGATGATTGGTCATCTGGGTCTGTGTGAAAAACTAAGAAGACCGGAAGATCATCAATATATTACACAAACTTGTACATTTACAGAAAACACATTCCATTAACCCATTCCCACCAAGTGTCCCTTTGCCACGGTCTTTATCAGGAAGGATCAGTCGATCACATGACCACTGTGATAGGCTGTCACAGTGGTCACATGTTTAGAAACAGGTCCCGCCGGCCAATGATTATTAGCAGAGTCCGAGAGCTGTTTGTGACAGTTTAGTCACTTTGCTCAGAGTTCCCTCTCAACACAGAAAGCTTTGCCACCTACAGACACATATGTTTGGCATGTGGGCCTTAAACCCACCCTCTTTGCCACAGCACATATGCGTTACGTTGCCTGCAAGACATTAAAACTGTTCATTCTATTGCTTTTAATGGGACAGCGGTTTAGATCTGGAAATACAAAATCGAAGAATTGGTCTAACTTTCATAATTTAAAGGTCGAACATGCAATGGTGGTATGCATCGAACAAATGAAGCTTCTTGTTTAGAGGAGAGAGCACAGAGATGACCACAGTGAGCAGCTGTTCTTCCACTACCATACTGAGCAGTGAGCAATAAAATCTGGAGGGCTAAGCTTTGAGTTATTGCTGATTAGAAAACCAAAAAAATAAATAAAAAGCAGATGGATAGAAAAAAGCTTTCCATTTCAAGGTTATAGAATCGTTTAAATTCATTTATTTCTCCTAGATTCTTTAATGAATAAAGCTTCCTTATAAAAGGAGGAAGCGCATAGAAGGCCACATTAGTGAGCTGCTGTTCCTTCACTAAGTGGTTAGTGATCTCTTTGAGTTGCAGTTGGTTTAAAAAAAAAAAAAAAAAAAAAAAACTGTATGAGATTTAAAATAAATTCCATTAACATTTACAGTACATTCTCTACACCTTTTTGAAAAACAATATTAACCGGGATGGTGCAGTGGTAAGCATGTTATACATTGAAATAAGCATAAAAATGTTACAAAAAAAAATTTAAAAAAAATTGAACATCTAAGGAAGGGGTTACTTTTTAGATGTAAACACTTTAGACCCTTGGCTTTAAAAAGCAAAAGTATATTGATTAAAGAAAAACCATGTGGACTACTGACCTTCATCTCTGACACTTTTCACTTTATTCACCGCCCGTTCGCCATATTCTTCTGCCAGATGTTTTGCTCTTTTCACCTTTTTTCCTAAAAATTTCTTCAGTTGTGTCCTTGAAAACACAGAGAGACCAATATAAGGCCACCATGAATTCACTCAACAAAGTACACGATTTACATTTTTATTTGATCATGCCCTAGCATTTAGTTAAAACGAATCTCACCAATTGATTCTCTCCGATTACGCTCTACATTACCTCTTTAAAAAAAAAACAAAAAAAAAAAAACATAAAACACCCTTTTAGGTTTTGGATTAGTTAGGACCTCCATCCATTTGTTTTTTTCTTAAAAGGTTTTCTATTCACTTTTTGTCCTGAAAACACAATAGGAAGCAAGGGAGAATCTCTCCAAAGGGAGGGAAATGCCCATTACCAAAACAGGCATTCCCCTTTCCGTTTTGGTGAAAGCAGTAAAACATTCCATTTCCCATTACTTTCTGCTCTGGTCACTATACGAATGAAGAACTAATCTCTGCAGTGGGGACACATGGCAGTAGAAACCAGTAGAAACAAAACTTTCTAAACCACTTTTTGGCTATAGACATATGGCAAGAGGATACACAGTATTTCATACCTATAAAAAGGAGACCGAAGTAAATAAAACAAGTAGTTGTTACCACAGCAAAAAAGTAAACATGAAGGGGTCATCTACAAAATGTAAGGTAGCAAAGTGGGCTTCATGAAAATCCATACCATCATTTAAGATGGCCATAGAGAAACACATATGATCTTAAAGATTGTGAGCAAACCTATCCTCACATGAGTCAAGTAGGGTCAGCATTTGACTCTTAACAGAAAAGGGAAGGCTAGAGACCCCCTAACTGGGAGATTTTGCAATGAGCTGACAGACTGAGGCACTTGTTAGGTTTCTTTTGTAGTACAGAAATGGCACAATACTGGCAAATGATGCTCAAATTCATGTGTACTTTGCTTTATTCATCTATAGCCATCTCTAGACATCCAGAATAATCCAATAAGGCAATGCAGAGGCTGAGAAAGAGCAAAATGCTAAGATCTATAGGATCTACAGTTAGGTCAGATTAGTTAATATTTAATGATTACTTTAGGATTTGTGGTGATAAAAGCTTCTATAAGAATCCAATGATGAAGTGTCCATAGACATCAGATAGACTCCAGATGCCAGCAATTTTCTAGAATGATTTACTGTCTGAGGCACCCACAGGACTCATAGACTCATAAGCCAAGGTTTATTAGGTGAAATAGTAGCTTGGCGGGTACTGACCAGCTTTATGTAGCTGGGAACCTTCTGAACAGAGAACAGGTATATTCCAGAGCAGTAAGATACAGCAGTCAGATTAGGCTCCTATCACACAAGCAAAGTAATTGGGTCCGCCTGTCAATTTTTTTTTTAGTTGGACCCGATTGGACCCTCTATTCTCCTCTATGGAACGGCGGATGCAAAGAGACATGTGTCTGTTTACATCCAATTCGATCGTCTAAAAACAGACAGATGAGGATCCATTCCCCTTCCTTCTAGCAGATCAGATGGCAGTTGGATATAAACAGACAGGCGGTCCGTTTACATCCAACTGCCCATAGAGGAGAGCAGGCTGCGTCTGTGTCCTCTCTGCATAAGTGGAGTGGATATGGACCAGCCATCTGTCTGCTCAGCGGGGATCAGCGGACAGATCCCCCGCTGGGCAAGGTCGAGTCCGCCTCGTGTGGAAGGGGCCTTAAAAAGGGGAGTTTGTAATTACTGAAGTCCACCTATCAAAAACATCATGACAACATGTAATAATCAGTAATACAACCACAATAGTATCATCCTGTATTGAGATTTTATTGCTGTAATATGAATGTAACTTATGCCTTCTCTCAATAAAACGTATAACAAAATAGTAGATAAAAAAAATTACGTTTTCTGCTTTAATTTTCCTCCGTCTGTATCGGTTTGGTGAGGTTGCATCTTCTCTTCATCATCGGATTGTGCAGCATCATTACTACAGTAGATAGAAAAGGAAAAAAAAGCCATCACATTGATATTGAGTGATGTCACAGTTCAAACAGGGCCATGTGCCACAAAAGGAAAGAGGAAAATTTCACTGCTGACAGTTTCCACCAAAAAAGTATTTTAAAGCAAAATCGAAAAAATTATAACTTTGCCAATTCCCTGGCTATATGCATAATTTCTCTATACTGGGACAGTTTCTTAAATTTTAGCTCACAGATGAAAATGAGAATATTACACATTTCAGTAATAAACTGACATTTTCTGGAGCTTAACGACCCTCTATGTTCGCCTACGAGTCTATGCACACACAGGCGTTTACAGGCGTTAAAGGAGGTTAAAAAAAAAAAAACCCAATCACTTGAGCGTTCGGGAAAGGAGCGTTTTGGCAGGAAAAGAAAAAATAAGCCAAATGCATGCAAAACGTGTCTAAGCACTAGACACATTTAGAGCTCGAGCATTCATTTTTAATCACCAGAGTAAATTAATCTTCTGACCAATGAGATGAATGCCCAAGCGTGTGATGTTTTTGAAGCGGCTTTTCTCCCGCCAGGAGAAAACAGTTTAGAAGAGGCACCTGGTAATCCTGCCATTAACCTACTTCTTGTCCTAGGGTGACAATGCTCACTTACTGCACTGTATCTCTGGAGGAACAGCATTGTAATCCTAGGCTCCTCTTCGAACTTGGATTACGGGCACTTGCCCCCATCTCCATAACATTGGAAAAGGTGTTTTGTCGTTCAGAGGTGAACTGGGCAGGACTGATAACTGTTCAAAAATCCCACGCAGCACAGTATTGTTAAAGAAACCGCATTCAATGGTAATTTACCAGGTCAAAAGGGAAACAAATAAGAACAATATGTCAAAAGGAAGCAAATAAGAAGTTTAGGGGTTACATTCATTTTGGAGGGGACAGCTTGATTAACATAGCACTTCTTTTGTTTTAGCCCTTTGTGTTCTAGCGCTTCTTTAATATCTGCTAATGAACTTTGGCAGATTCACCCATTTAGCTCAAAACTACAAAGGCCTGCATGTGACACAAAAGCTCCTGTGTAGGATAACGTTCAAGGTAAAACTAATGCATATCCTGCCACTGTGAACCGATTCACCCATTTCTCAAAGCTGCTGGAAAGTAGACGCTTTTGTTTTAGGCTTCAAAAGTAGGGACTAAAAGCAAAAAAAATAAACACGTAGTTGCAATTTAAAGCAATGTGTGTGACTTAATTATTGTCTTAATTATTGCGCTCCTTTAAGAAGCTCTGCTCAGCACCAATTTTATTATCTAAAAACATCCACATAACTAATCAATTATAATGTCTTAAAAAAAAAAAAAAAAAAAACACAAACAACAACTCTGCTCCTATGTAGAAATTAGAAATTCTTTGAGGCCATAAATATGTAGGCTTTCACTGCAGACCTCCTTCTGGTAATGTCGATTGCTTTTCTGTCTTTGTTACTAATATTTTGAGTCACTGACCCAGAACAAGCATATAGCTAGTGAAGTAAGAACATCCATACATATTCTGACTCAGTAACCCAATGTAATAGACCAAATGAGTAAGTAAATCAGCCAGGCAAATAGAATGCTCAGGAAAAGAGACCAGCAATGGCAGAGTCAATATTTCTTGCATGCTGGGTTTCCTTTAAAAGCAACCTTTCAGGATGAAAACATGGAGTTGCAGGATCCAGGGCTTTAAAATGTGTCCTTTCCTTAGTGCCTGCTGAGTCACTGACCTGTTGATAATCTAGTCTAAATAGTTTGGAAGAGTGATTTTAGGGCCAGTTCACACCACCTTTCCGGGCCTGTTTCCTACGCCACGTCCAAAACATACTCAGTTGCGATCTGTAACGGGTGTTAATAGTAAGCTAATGACACCCCAAAAGCGTTTGCAAAAGCAGTGCGTTTGCCTGCATCAAAACACATGGTACAGATGTACAATGCAATGCGGTTGGAGCGAGTTTCCAAAAGTAGTGCATGCTAGAATGTACAGTGCATTCCTGTGCGATTCCCTGTGTAAAGTGGCCCTCAAAGAATTCCCTACTTTTGCAATGATAGGTATTTACACATCTTGGATTAAAAAATGCATAACAAATCAAAAAGATCTGTATTTAAACAAGCCTTTTGACTACCTACAGTACTATATTTACATCAACATGTATATTATACACCAAAGCGGACAAGTTAATGTGTGTGTGTGTATATATATATATATATCTCCTTTTTGCCATCTGTGTCACATTGGGGAGTTTTTTTCCCCCCCATCATCTAGACATAATAGGAAGCAAAGGAAAAGGTCTCCAAAGTTATGAAAATGGACTCTTAGGAAGCCCATACATTCCAACAGGTTGAATGAAAAACAAAAAAAACAAAAAAACAATAAAAAAAAAAATGACCCAATTGCCCCAGTCACACACTTGAGGTGGATGGGAGAATCACTCCTGCTAGCTATTGTGTTTGACAGAGGGGAGACTTCCCCAATGTCGAAATACACTGATCAGCGCTGCCAGCTACAGATAGCAGCGCTGATAGTGTGGAAATTTTCCAACATGCTTGTTGTACAGAAGTCGATCTACAAACCAGCCTGCCCATACATAGATTGAAACTCGGTGAGTCCCTGCTGAGCTGGCCAAATTTTGATTCATATATGACTGGCTTTAGACAGTGGAGCACAGCACGTGTCCCTGCTGGTAGATTTCTCCTCTATTCTTGTTCTGGAGACAACAAAATAGTGGGATTTCCCCTCGTTTATATTCCTGATAACAGTGGTCACCGGGACAATGATAAAATATCCCAAACAAGGATATAGACATTAAAACCTGAAAGTGGTTCTAACCTTTCGTCACTGCAAAAAAGGAGAAAAATAAAAAAATAAATAAATAAAACCTTGACTACCTGGCTCTTGAATTTATTATTAGGGGTTAGCAAACAAACTTCCACTGACAGCGATGGAAAAATGGAAAAAAATAGTTTTGTGTTTTAAAACAGCAAAAGCTTAATACAAGATCAACACAAATGATTCCTAATAAATAGACTCTTCACATATTCGTCTGCAGAACATTGTATTAGATTTGTAGTAACACATAAAGGAAGCCACTCCACAGATAATTGAATTACAAACTCCAGTGATGACATTAGTACAAATGTAATTATATCAAATAAAGCACAAAAAAACAAAAAATGACAAAGAACATCGTGGACAATCACATTTTGGGAACAGAACATGAGCCGGAAAGATTTGGCCGTTGAGAGAGAGAGAGAGCGGCTAATCAACAGAAATGCAGTAAAGCTCTATTTAATTTCACCAACCATATCTGCTGTGATATTGGCCTTTGGGTGCCATGTTGGACTTTTTTTTTAAAATCAACATTCTGCCCGCCTGCATGGGGCTTAAGGAATCTCCATTTACTTCTGTTAGAAAACTCAGTGCAGGCTATACAGTTATTTTTTGTATTGGCTCCCGTGTGCCTCAATACTGATAACGTGTGTCTCCGACAAAGAATTTATAGACCCGTACTCTACTTAACATGTGAACTGAGGTTCTGAAGGCCAAGCAAAGTAGGATGGGCACAGTGGGGATTAGGACTTGTGAACTCAGACCTGAGCACTTACCTCTAGCCAGTAAGGGTGAATATATTTAGGTTTACAGTAAGTGCATACAATTAGGTACAATGAGACGTGTAGACTGCTCACGTTTTAGATCTTGTGGGGCCTCCATTGAGACTTCCCCCACCATAATTTCCAACTATGCTCCTGCCCACCACCTTGGGGTCTCCTTACTTTTGTTAAAATAGGAGTATTCTTATGTCTTGATTCATTCTACAGTATATAAATCCCTATATGCAAGATTTTAGTAATGAACACGGTATCATTAGCAGTAATCAGCATGGATTCATGAAGAATCATTCTTGCCAAACCTTAACCTTCTATGAGGAGGTGAGCTGCCACCTAGGTAAAGGAAGGCTCAAAGATGTGGTGCATCTGGATTTTGCAAAAGCATTTGACACAGTTCCCCATAAACGTTTACTGTACAAAGTAAGGTCCGTTGACATGGACCATAGGGTGAGTACATGGATTGAAAACTGGCTACAAGTGCGAGTTCAGAGGGTGGTGATAAATAGGGAGTACTCTGAATGGTCAGGGGTGGGTAGTGGGGTCCCACAATGTTCTGTGCTGGAACCATTCCCATTTAATTTGTTCATAAATGACCTGGAGGATGCGGTAAACAGTTCAATCTCTGTATTTGCGGACGATACTAAGCTAAGCAGGGTAATAACTTATCCGCGGGTTGTGGAAACCTTGCAAAAGATCTGAAATTAATGGGGTGGGCAACTGCATGGCAGATGAGGTTTAATGTAGAAAAATGTAAAATAATGCATTTGGGTGGCAAAAACATGAATGCAATCTATACACTGGGGGGAGAACCTCTGGGGGAATCTAGGATGGAAAAGGACCTGGGGGTCCTAGTGGATGACAGGCTCAGCAATGGCATGCAATGCCAAACTGCTGCTAACAAAGCAAACAGAATATTGGCATGCATTAAAAAAGGGATTACCGTATATACTCGAGTATAAGTCGTTCCGAGTATAAGTCGAGGCCCTAATTTACCACAAAAAAATGGGAAAAACTTATTGACCCGAGTATAAGACGAGGGTGAGAAATGTACAGCTACTTTAAGTGGAAAAGAGGGTCAACAATGCCCATTTGCATCACTGTGCCCTTTTGCAGCCATAGGTCCCCTGAACTTCAAACTCGGTAGTTAAGGGTTCCTAGATGCCCCCTAGCTGCAGCCAAAATTTGGGGTCTCTGAACCCAAAGGGTCCCGAAATGACATTGCTGCAGATAGACACAGTTGACCAAATTTGGGGCCCCGTATCTCGGGGCCACTTAGTGCTAAGAACCCCAAATTTGGTGTGCAAACCCAGAGGAACTAGCACCATAAAATTTCCAAAGCTGGGGTTTCTAGCACCAAGTGGCCCCGGGATACAGGGCCCCAAAAATCAGTTCAGAAAATGTCAAGCACTTTTCTGCAGCAGAGAATGACATTTTCCAAACCAGATTTGGGGCCCCGTATCTCAGGGCCACTTGGTGCTAGGAACCCCAGCTTTAGATATGTTATGGTACCAGGTCTAATGGGTTTGCATACCAAATTTGGGGTTTCTAGCACCAAGTGGCCCTGAGATACGGGGCCCCATAATCAGTTCAGAAAATGTCAAGCACTTTTCTGCAGCAGAGAATGACATTTTCCAAACCAGATTTGGGGCCCCGTATCTCAGGGCCACTTGGTGCTAGGAACCCCAGCTTTGGATATGTTGTGGTACCAGGTCTAATGGGTTTGCATACCAAATTTGGGGTTTCTAGCACTAAGTGGCCCTGAGATACGGGGCCCCAAAGTCGGTTCGGAAAATGAAATTTTTTGCTGCAGAAAAGTGCTTGACTCCAGTATAAGTCGAGGGGGGCACTTTCAGCACAAAAAAAGTGCTGAAAAATTCGACTTATACTCGAGTATATACGGTAACTCCAGGGATAAAGCGATAATTCTCCCACTCTACAAGAGTCTGGTCTGGCCGCACCTGGAGTATGCTGTCCAATCCTGGGCACCAGTCCTCAGGAAAGATGTACTGGAAATGGAAAGAGTAAAAAGAAGGGCAACAAAGCTAATAAAGGGTCTGGAAGACACTAGTTATGAAGAAAGGTTGCAAGCACTGAACTTTTTCTCTCTAGAGAAGAGACGCTTGAGAGGGGATATGATTTCAATCTACAAATACACTGGTGACCCCACAATAGGGATAAAACTTATTTGTGGAAGGGAGTTTAACAAGACATGTGGCCACTCATTAAAATTAGAAGAAAAGAGGTTTAACCTTAAACTACGTAGAGGATTCTTTACTGTAAAAGCAGCAAGGATGTGGAATTCCCTTCCACATGCGGTGGTTTCAGCAGGGAGCATAGATAGTTTAAAAAACTATTAGATAAGCACCTGAACGACCGCAACATTCAATGTAATACTGATATATAATCACACACATAGGTTGGACTTGATGGACTTGTGTCTTTTTTCAACCTCACCTACTATGTAACTATATGCAACTTTTTTACATTACTGTTCAGAACAATAGTAGGTAAGGGGTGAAGTAAAGAGTTCACTAGCCTCATGATGTAGTATGTACTTAAAAAAAATGTGAATGATGCTCAAACAAAAGATCAATAGGCATATCAAAATGATCACCAAAACAACAAAGCGGAAGATAAGTCACAAATATAAAAATGGAAGGCCAGTTATAATCGGGCGTATTTGGCGCTTTCCTCCCCTACTGTACTTCTATTATTCATCACTATGGGATGGAAGCGGTCCAATCAGGATAGAGTCTGCATCCTTGAACTCTAACCATCAAGGATAATTTTGGTGGGCATAGAATTAGTATTTACTCATAATCACTTTTTATTTCCGGATGACAGATTATATTCAAAATAAAAAAAAGATACAGATATGGAAGACAGGTTTTCCTCAAATTTTATTATTATTATTATCATACAGGATTTATATAGTGCCAACAGTTTGCGCAGCGCTTTACAGCAACTTTATTAATGAGTTACTGGGAAAAGTTATATATTTTTGGTTCAGTAATCTATTTAAGGCGAATCGGGTCCGTTTACCAGGTATACTAATTTATCTAAAAAGACACTGATGAAAGATGTACTAATAAACCACTTTTAAATTGAATTTATAGGCCCAGTTCTAAGTGCAAAAAAGACACTTCAAACCCACTGCTGGCAATTCCTATTTGCATGCCAAGAGTGGGCCCCATCTGAGGTGGATATAGAATGTGCCAGAAGGCCAGTTACAGAGATTGAGATGTCCATATGTTGAGATGAGGACTATTTGAGTGGAAGCAAAATTTTAAAAATTAACATTTCTGGAGAAGCAGAACCAAGAATGTAACATTAGGAAGGCATTTGAACAACAGAGACATAATCTGAAATAAGAAGAAAAATAAGAGTAATATAGACAAATGAGAAGGCGATATTTAGTGCACATGCAAAACAACTGTGCCCCTTCAATGATCAGGTTTTTGAATAAAACAATGGAGAATTTTCCCTGCGTGTCTACAGGGAGTGGGTCTGTGTCACTGATCAGTGAATGAGTTTCCATGTATAAGGAGTGGCTGCAGCTTGCTACTAAAAAAAGAGCTACTGGTGCTGTTCCTATTGCCCTAGCAGCCAGAGCATTACCTAGAATTTGTAAATGTACACAGGTTCCATACAGTGCTCATAATTGGGGACACTTTTGGATTTGTTATGGCCCTATACAGGGCTACAATTTAAAAGGTAATACATGGATGCCAAGAAGACTCTGATGAAAGGGGGTAGGATCCCAGAAGCCCATCAGCCAGTTTCAAACGTTGGCAGCCATCCCATTGGATGCTGGTTATTGGTGGTCGATCCTTCCTATTTATGTGCTTTAGTTAACACCTTGAAAGGCCTATTGAGTTTATACATTTGTAAGTATCTTTAACATTTTATTTTCAATAAAACACCATTACATACGTCAAGAGACCTGTGTGCTCGATTGTTTATGAATCAGATTTCTCCATTTGTCACAAGAGCTGCCTGCCATGATTTAAGAATACAGAAGACATTTGTACACACGTCGGTTTATAGCTGGCCTCACTTGCTTGTGCCTGAAGCTCTGTAGATCTAGATGACTGAAGTAAAGATTTCTTTTTTTATTGTAAAATGGGTGTAGTAGTATTGCCACAGGCAGCAAGTTTGACCTGTACTGTATAATTGCTAGGAAGAGTATAATCACAACGAACATTATTATGTAGTATCTATATGATGCCTGTATAACAGTGCTGTATGAAGTCCACAGCTCCTGCTGGAGATAAAGAAAGAGGAGCCATTATTGAGCCATGGCTGACCACTTGCATTTAGTACTAAAAATGCAATTACACTCTACTAATGCTTGTTTTTGTGGTTTTGTAGCCAAGCCATGTTCCAGTTAATGGCCCAGACTGATGGAAGGTATGTTAACAAATGGACAGGAAGCTTAAACTAACAAGGTAATACACTTCCTGCGATACATCCTTAATCATACTATTTTAGAAGCTGGCTCCCAGGTAATAAAGCCTTTTTCGGCTATAGAAGATAATTCTTTCAAATTTTTTTTTTGACTGTTAGGTGCTCATCAATAACATTTACTTGTCAAACAATTTAGCAGAGCATGTGTCTGCACTACAAGACTAGCTAATATGTGTTAAAATTAAGCTAGTTTTCCATAATCAAGTGCTTCTTCATGTGACCTAATCCTCAGCAGTCTACATTACACTGCTATTAGGAGTATGGTGGGTATTTCATGCCAGAGACTGCATAGATCCACTGTCTTTAATCATACAGGCCATGTCAGGCAGATTTGCAGTGAGAAAAGAGAATCAGTAAAGCTGGCCATAGATGGAATATATAAAAGAAAACAAAAAAAACCAACACCTTAGACGGTATTTCTAAGAGCCTTTCAGGACAGCCTTGGAGAGAGCGCAGCTCCGCCCATTTTCCAGGAAACACATGCAGCCTTTAAATCCCTCCTCTTCCACCATGGCTTCAGTTATTGTGTGGTCTCCGACATACTGGAAAACAAAGCACAGCAAACCACAAACAACCACGATAAACACTTAAAACCACAGATAAAAAGGGAGGGAAGTAGCGGTTGTCCTGAAAGGCTCTTAGAAATACCGCCACCAGTAAGACTAAGTCTTTCTCAAGTCACCTTTCAGGACAACCTTGGAGAGGATAACCGAGAAACTTACCCTAGGGTGGGACTACTGACTGCAGTACCTTCCTGCCGAAGGCTTGATCTGCGGCGGGCAGTAAGTCCAACCTATAATGTAAGAGAAATGTTGAGTAGTTGGACCAAGTGGCAGCCTTGCAAATTTGTTCAGGCGTAGCACTGACCCAGGAAACTGCCATTGATCTCGTAGAATGAGCAGCAATACCTAAGGGGGGTATTTCTCACTTCGCTTTGTAGGGCTCCGTGATTGCCCATCTAAGCCATCTGCCCAGTGTGCTTTTGGAAGCTTTCTCCCCTTTACATGAGCCTGAGAAAATCAAGAAGAGAGCGTTTAATTTTCTGAATTCCTTGGTGATTGTTAGAAAGTGTAGTAGACACCTCCTCACATCCAATGTGTGGAAAGCTTCTTCTCCTGGGTTGGCAGGAGCTGAGGAGAAAGTGGGCAAGACTATTTCCTGTGAACAGGGAAAGGTCAAAGAAACCTTAGGCAGGAAAGCTGGATCTGTTTGAAGGATCACCTGGTCTGAAAGAACCTTTAGAAAGGGTTCTGTGACTGCCAAGGCCTGAAGCTCGCTGACTCTTCTTGCCGACATGATGGCTACCAAAAAAAAAATGTTTTAAAGACTACGTTTTTAAGGATGCTTCCTGTAAGGGTTCAAACAGAGCTCCCGTGAGACCCTGTAAAACAGACAAATCCCAACTTGGAAAAATTTTAAGGGACACTGGCCTATTTTGTGCGAGTGCACTAAAAAAAAAAAAAAAAAATATCTTGAAATTAAGACCTCTCTTGCTAGTGTCTTCTAAAAAAAAAAAAAAAAAAAAAAAAACAAAAAACAAAAAAACAAAAACAAAAAAAAAAAAAACACAAAAAACCCCCACACCACACAAGGGAACCGCCACCTGAGTTTTCAGGGTGCTGGCTGTCAGTCCCTTTTGACCTGGAGGCCTTTAGATGTACATCAGGAATTGAACTTTTTGCAAACCTTTGGGTATTTGGCCCGAGTTACCTTCTTTCTACTAGAGAGTAGGGTCTTCACTAATTTATCTGACAGTCCCCTGGCTTTTATCGAGGTCTTCTTCAGAAACCAAGCAATTAGATGTAACCGGTCTGCTTCCTGATGATTCACAGACCCCTGCGCTAACAGGTCCTTCCTGGGCAGCAGCTTCCATGGAGGTTTTGCGGCCAGGTTTAGTAGTGTCGCAAACCAGGGTCTTTTTGGCCAAAAAGGAGTGACCAGAATCAGATTGGTATTTTCCTCCCTGAATTTCCTTAGGACCAGTGGTATCGGGGGGGGGGGGGGGGGGGGAAGCGTAGCACAGCTGGTAATGCCACTCATCTATGCCTACAGCCCGGTCTTCTCGATGGAGTGAGAAGAACTTCTGTACTTTCGCGTTCTGTTGGCTGCAAACAGATCTACTTGAGGCTGTCCCTACGCTTGGAGATCATCAAGAAAACTTCTTGGTTCAGACTCCACTCTGCTTCCACTTGCTTAGCAGGTCTGCTAGCAGATTCTGGGGTCCTTTTAGTTGGACCGCTGACAGAGGCCACGTTCTGCCCAGGCAAGTAGCTGACTGGCTAGTTCCAGGATTGCTCTGTTCCTTGGTGCCTCCTTTTTCAGTACATAAGCTACTGCAGTTGTATTGTCCATTAGGACGTGAACGTGTTGTCCCTTTACCACTTTTTGAAAGTCTAGGAGACTGAGAAAGATGGAGTTTAATGCCTGCAAACTTGAGGACTTTTGGGCTGAGAGGTTTGGCCGTACAGGTGGGCTCCCCAACCCCAGGGACTCGCATCTGTTAAGACGCTTGTCTAGTGGAAAGACCCAGGAGATACCTCTTGCCAGGTTGGTTGAATTCCTCCACCACCAGAGCATCCGTTTTAGGTTTGATGCAAGCTTGATTTGTTTCTTTAACGACTCCTGGTGTGACCATTTTTTGTAAGATATTCATCTGAAGAGGTATGGAATGAAATCTGGCCCACTGTACAGCTGGGATCGACAACGTGAGAACTCCTAAGACTGCCATGGCTGATCCGACTGAAATTGAGAGGTTGGATCTTCTCCATCTCTTGTGGCAGAAAAACTCTTTGAAGCACAGAGTTTATCTTATAGCCCAGAAACATCATCTCCTGCATTGGTTCTAGATTTGATTTTTCTAGATTCAGTAGCCATCCTAGGTTCTTGAGGTGAGTCTGAGACACCTGAAGATTTATCAAGACTTGCTCTTTGGAGTCCATGAAAAACAGGTCATTCAGGTATGGGATGACCGAAATCCCTCTTAGCTTCAGAGACTCCAGGGCTTCCACCATTATTTTTGTAAAGATCCTGGGGGAGAATGAAGCTCTGAATTGGAGATGCCAAACTGAAGCCCCCAGGTTGAGGGCTAGGCGGAGAAAGCATTGGGAAGTTTGAGCTATCGGGACATGTAAATAGGCGTCCCTTAGATCTAGAGATGCCATGAAACAGTCAGGAGTCAGCAACTTCGTTATTGAATGGATCGTGTCCATCCGGAAATGTTTGTAACAGAGCGATATGTTTATGATCTTTAAGTATAGAATCAACCAATACTTTCCCGAAGGCTTTTTCACCAAGAAAATGTGGGAATAGAAGCCTCTGCCTTCCTGATGTTTTGGGACCTGGATAATCACCTCCTGTTGAATCAGATCCTGTAGCAGGCTCAACATTGCGGACACTTTTTGTTAATCCTTTGGAAAGGTCGTAACATAAAATCTGCTCGGGGGGGGGGGGGCTCTGAAAACTCCAGACCATATCCCTGGGAGATGACATTCTTCACAAACAGGCTTGGAGTTGTTTTGTTCCACTGTAGGTGAAAGGCAGACAATCTTCCCCCTACTGGGGTAAGATCATCATTTGTTTTTAGGGGGCTGGTCTGGAGGAGATCTAAAGAGAACTCCGCCTCTTCCCTTACCCCCTTGATCCCTACTTTTTGTGGGGCTGTTGAACAGCACAAAAAGTATTTTTGATCGGTTGTTTCTTTTTGGAAGGGAAAGCCTTTTTCTTGTCTGCTGTCCTATCCAGGACTGTTTCCAGGTCTGGACCGAAAAGAAGATCACCCGAAAAAAGGTAGGCCACATAGCTTAATCTTGGAGGCTGTGTCACCTGAAAGCACATCTGGCTGAATTCACCAGAGCCCACAAGCTTGCTGACATCTTAACTAATTCAGCTGATGAATCAGCCACGTACTTCACTGCCTTCAGTATCAATGGGAAGGACTCCAGAAGATCTTTCTGCGATGTGCCCGCCTCTACATGGCTCTTCAGCTTCTCTACCCAGCATTCTAGATTCCTTATGACAACCGTGTAAGCCATAGTGGGTTTGAGGCTGGCCGTTGTGGAACCCCACGCTTTTTTCAAGAGGGAGTCCGCTCTCTAATCCATCGCATACTTCAGTACCCCCATATCCTCGAATGTTAGGTCTATGCGACGGGAAACCTGCGAGAATGCAGCATCTACCTGGGGTTTCTTATTCCAAACCGCAGACTCCTTATCTTTGAAACCTTCTCCTAAGGGTCTTGGAAAAGAAAGGGCCCCTTTCAGGGTCCTTCTATTCTTTCTGTACTGTGCCCGAGAGGATTCTATAGACTGGGAACACTATGTTTAGTGTGGTCTAGTCCTTGGTACATTTTATCGTAAAACGATAGTTGCACCTTTTCCTCCTGGATCTCGAGGGTAGTGTAGATCGCTCTCAGGTCATCCACTTCCTCCAAAGATAGTTTGTACCTAGAGGCTCGGCTATAATCTTCCTCCTTGTCTGAATCCGTGAGGGAGGGAAGAGTACTTGCCCCCTAATCCCCTGAGTCCACAACCCCTACTGGTCTAGAGGTGGATGCCCTCGGGCTGGATGGTGGATGCTGGGCTCAACCTGGCCTGCCGGGCTCTGAACCAGCATGGACCTGACTGAACTCAACGAGTTTGTAAGTTCCCGTACTGAAGAGAACAAATCCTTGTATTGCTGGGATGTTTCCTCTTCTACTAATTCCTTAAGGCTCGATTCACACCTATGCATGTTGCTTTTGAGCGTTTTTGGAGGTTTTTTTTTCATGCTTGCCACGTTTTTGAGCCGCGTTTTTGCCGCGATTTGCGTTTTGCATTTTTTTTTTTTTTTTTTTTTACAGTTTTTTTTTTACAGTCTAAAAAAAAATGTTAAAAAAATTAAAAGAAAAAAAAAAAAAAAAAAAAAAAAGGCTAAAAAACGCATCAAAAATGCACCAAAAACGGTGCAAAAAAGGTGCAAAAAAGGTGCACTTGCGTTTTTGATGCTTGTCCATTGAAATCCATTACATGCAAAACGCTGCATTTTGCATGAAAAAAAGTCCCCGACCCTTTCCAAAAACGCAGAGATACAAAAAAGCATTGATGTGAACATGTTCCATAGGAACCCATGTTAAAAAATTCCCGTGCATTTCTGCAAAATGCAAAATGCATCAAAAAACGCGCTAGTGTGAATGGGGCCTAATACAGGACCTGCACATTGCCTTATGCCATGAATCTCTGAGGGGGTTCTTGCAGGAAGGACATTTTCCCTGACTTGGTGGGTTTGAATGCTTGGATTTTCCAAAAGCTTTTTCCTGTAATGAGAAAAAATGAAACTCACCTAAGGGCCCCCTGACACAACTCTCCAACCCTTAGTGCACAACTAGACCACCACCAGATAGAAGGAAACAGTGCCCAGAGCAGTGCAATCTCCCCAGCAACCAAGTCCAGACTGCAGGGTCTGAGCAGAGTAACCTCTGACAGTGCAGCCACAGGCTCCCTGCAGGGAGGATCGAAAAACAAACACAACATAAGCCCAAATGGACAGAAAAAAAAAAAAAAAAGTACCACTGTACTCCCTCTTACCTGGGCCTGACCGATGCCTGGGGCGCCTGCTTTTGCTGTAGCCATCAGGCCTCTCCTCCATCTTAGCAGAGAGTGCAGCGGGGTACTGAGAAAAAAAACACATCTGTTTTTTTAACTACCCGGTCCCGGCATCATCAACAAGGGCCAGAACAGGAAGCGCCGGTCGTCAGACCCGCCCCCTAGTCTCTGCGTTCCAGGCGCTTGGAACCACTTGCGCCACGCCCCCGCAGGAAGCCACGTCACCCACCGGCCGGGACCTGGAACCGACGTGCGGGATGCACCGCTGACCAGGAGAGGCATCCGCCCAGCCACCAGGGCCATGCCAGCGGACCCCGGGCACATAGATGCTGACACCTCCTGCGGGCCCTTGCATCCCTTGAGCTGGAGAGACCAGGGACTCCGGAACACCCCCCGCCCATACTGGAGGGGTGCTGGGATGGTCACTGCACAACAAACACAAAAAGGTAAGCCTTCTCCCTCCACCTTGGAGAGAGCTCAGCTCCCTGGTTCCAGCATGCGTTTCCACCATGGCGGAGGTAACACAATAACTGAAGTCATAGTGGAAGAGAAAAGATTTAAAGGCTGCATGTGTTTCCTGGAAAATGGGCGGAGCTGCGCTCTCTCCAAGGTTGTCCTGAAAGGCGATTTGAGAAAAATTATCTAATTCACCTATTCCCCTATCCACACATACCAGGTGGATGAGGGAATCATCCCCACTATTGTATTCTGACAGTGGGGACACTTCCACTGTCAGAATACACCAATCATTTTTGGATTGAAAATGTCTCTGGTCCCTGCTGAACTGCCTGAATTTCAAACATTCCTGCCTAAAAAGCCAACTGTTAGATTGACTTCTCTCTGGTAGGAAGACCATATATGGATCAGAGTTTGTCTGCTCCCTGCTGAACTGCCCGAATTTCAAACCATGTATTGCCAGCTTTTAGCAGAACTAAAGTTACGCTATGATACACTGTTAGCAAATAGGCAGCTCACAGGGGCCAGGCCTGGCTTGTGTGCTGGGATTACTAGCTCCTGTGCAGGAGTGATGTCATCCTGCATCAGTCAATGAGGATAGCCAAAATCCGGCACACAGGAGAAGAAGATGCCGCCACCAACAAAAGAGCGTTGGGAAGAGGAGTATCCTCCTTTTAGTTCCGCTTTAACGTCTGGTACACACGGTAAGCTTTTTGTTTGTTTAAACCAGTGGGCTGATTGGGAAACGGAGGAGCTCACTGTACTATGCTAGTACAATGATCCCCCCCGCCATTGTGCTATTGTGTTCTGACAGTGAAGTCTTAATACACTAAGGCTTTGTTCACACATGCAGCCAGGGGCGGTGAATGTAGGCAGTTGAGTCACGGTTTTACTGCCCCCTGACCACCCACCTAACACGGACATCCAGCTGCAACATAAAAATAAACAGCATGTTGCATTAGCAAGTGTTACCACCACGGAATGCGACCAATGCAAGTCAATGGGGCCGCACCATAACTGTGTGCAATGCATGGGACTTTGGCTCAGAAGGAGGAGGAGACATGCTGCCTCCTTACAGTCAAATTCCCCTGAAAACCAATCTGAAAAGCCTTTTACAATTTCTTAGCCGATCTGGATAAAGAAACATTACAGGAAGAACACAAATTTTGCATTTCATTTAAAAATCTGGATGCTGACTGGCTTGGTAGAAACACTTCATTATAATAGGTGAACTGTTACTTGACTTTGGCTGGTGACAGGTTCTTCTTGAAAAATTAACAGAAGCAAGAATAATTAAAATTAGTCCCAAGTACAGAACAAAGTATACTCGGGAGACGTGATTATCTTTCTTTTGGAATATCCAACACTGTAGCAGCTCTTACCTGACATATTCCTTGGTTCTTCTCATGATATGCAATGTAAGTGGATTAATGCCTGTTGGAAGTTTTTCCTCTGCCAAACTCAGAGGGATTTCCTCTCCAGTGTCCAAGTTTTTTATCATTACGCTGGCCAAAATCTCCTGAAAATAACAAGTCATGATGAGTGATCTAAAACCGAGCACTAAACAAATCTCCCATAATTGTAGGACAGGTGCACATAGCCAAGGTCTTTTTCACACAGACTTAAACAAAAAAAAACATTTATTTATTTTATTTATTTCAGGTACTTATATAGCGCCGTCAATTTACGCAGCGCTTTACATATATATATATTATACATTCACATCAGTCCCTATACCCTCAAGGAGCTTACAATCTAAGGTCCCTAACTCACATTCATACCTATACTAGGGCCGATTTAGACAGGATCCAATTAACCTACCAGCATGTCTTTGGAGTGTGGGAGGAAACCGGAGTACCCGGAGGAAACCCACGCAGACACAGGGAGAACATGCAAACTCCAGGCAGGTAGTGTCGTGGTCGGGATTCGAACCAGCGACCCTATTTTTCTCAGTTGCTGCATGAATGCCAAGCAAACCCACCTAATCTTTCCTAATACACGTGTGAGAGAAGGCAGGTGTTTTGTTAGCTTGGCAGTCTGTACAAACTGGGATAGAGCCACTTATACACAAATTTGTATTAACACCTCCCCCCTCCTTTTCTTTTTTACATAAAATGTATTGCTGTTTATCCTGCAAACATATACATAAATGTTTAAATATTAAAAATCCCCAGTCTAAATTCCTAAAAATATGGGAACCCTGGCTAACTTAGGCTTTTTCCACCCTAAACACAGCCAATTATGGCATCTTGTAACCCAGTAGCGGAGCAATACCAGGGCCTGACAGTATGACTGTTTGTCTTTTTTTTTTTAAATCCTGAACTTCTATTTTCCTAATGTCATCTCACTGTAATTTTCATTTCAAAGTGAAAGCACGCTGCAAACAGTGCAGATTCTGCTGCTGTATGTCATTTTTTAAAAGGAGGGTTTAACACTAACTGTAAACACCTGGGCAATTAGCTAAAGCAGAATTTTTTTTGTACCTGAAAAAATAGTGGGTACCGAAATAATTTCAACTTTTATATAAAACAAGAGACTCTTCAGAAGGTTAGGAGTTACCTCATCTGTGAGCTCTCTTCCCGAGTTAGACCGGGGCCTCTGGGGACCAGAAGTCTCTGTGGGCGAACTGGACAGCTGACCATCTGCCGCCTTGCCATTTTCCTAAAAGCAGATTTACAGACAAAATTTTAATACAACGTAATAAGTTTACAACTTTTCTGGACTAGTTCAGTAGGTCACCTGCACATAAATGAGAAATGTTGGCACTTCAATGGACACATTTACAAAAGTTACAAAAGCATCCGTGCGAACCCACAGAACAAAAAAAAAAAAAAAAAAAAGCCATAATATGCAAATGAGAATGTCAATCTAATTTGGGAAGTGCAGACAGCAAAACGCCTTTCTTCAGACACCTTCATATAGGGGAGGGTGTAGTTATTTCTGCTGTGCCAAAACATAGTATGTTCCCTTTATCTGAAAATCACTGACCTGAGCAGTCACCACTTTATCCCCGCTTGTTGCGCTAGCGAGATCCAGTGAAGGCTGACCATCCCTATTTATTGCCTCTGCCACAGTGTTTGCAGACAGGAGCTCTCCAGTGAGAAAGACATCTTTTGTAACTGCAAAATAAAAAAGGAGCGTCAGGCAGCACAGTCTACAATGAAGGCAACTGCAATATGTGCAAAAGTTACAGCTCAGCATGGATTTTAACTATTAAACCTGCATTTTCATTTTTTCTTAAATGAGCTTGTGACTAAGAGAAATAACAGATGGGCAGACATAGGCATTAATCGATTGTAAAACCAGAACTTCCAGCTTGCTGACATGTTAATAGGGACCCACAGTCTACGTAAAAAACAGATTTCCAATCTTATTTAAATTGAGCGCTAAAACAGCTAATTTGTTTGTTCTCGACAAAAAAAGAAATACATTTTACATATTCCCTTGGAGCAGTAGTATGAGGAAACATAATGGTCTAACACATGGTTTTTTAAATCTTTGGTCAGTTTTATACACCTGTCTTGCCATTCTTTACATATAGGTAGCACATAGGATTTTAGCATTCTCCACAGTTAAAAGCAAAATCTCTGCTGTATTAAATGTATCAACAATCTATAGGACAATTTACGCAACTGTACAACTGTAATCATTGGTTAAAGTTATTGCAAAGTCTTATATTTAAAAAAACAAAAACAAACATATTATACTTACCTCCTCTGTGCAGTTGGTTTTGCACAGAGCATCCTGGATCCTCCTCTTCTCGGTTCCCTCTTAGCTGCTCCTGGCCCCTCCCTCCTGTCGAGTGTCCATTTAGACACGGAGGCCCGCCCCGGCCCCGCCCCCTCTCTGCCCTGATTGGCTAACTGACTTTAATCGACAGCCACGAGAGCCAATGGCGCTGCTGCTGTGTCTCAGCCAATCAGGAGGAGAGTGCTGGGCTCTGTCAGAAGAGCTGCATCAATTATTTACAGCATGGGTGCTCAATCTGTGGCCCTCCAGCTGTTGCAGAATTACAAGTCCCATGACGCATTGCAAGGCTGACAGTTACAAGCATGACTCCTAAAGACAGAGGCATGATGGGACTTACAGTTCTGCAACAGCCGGAGGGCCAGAGGTTGAGCAACAATGATTTACAGGAATCTGTGTATGAAGAAATTACAAGTCGCGTCCGTCACTGCGGCAGACGGCTTGCAGTTCTCAATGAACTGTGAGGGCACTGATGAGCGCCCCTGTAGTCCATTCACACTTCCTCAAGTCTTCTAAAAGAAAGTCTGTACAGAGGTACAGGGAAGAAAGCTGTAGGCAGAGTGTGCAGGAGCCTGACACTGCACCCATTATCTACTGCTCTGCAGGCTCCTGAGAATAAATAAATGCACTTTTTTTTTTACCTGAAAAACATGTGCATTTATTTATTTATTTTTATAGATGAACTTGGCCTTTAACCAACCACTCTCACATACATCTGTCTCACAGTATATTCATAAAAAGGCACAAATACCTTCTGATCATAAATCCAGCAGCTCTTTTGTATAAAAGTGGCTTTTCAATCTCTTCTTTACAGGGAAGGATTCTAAATGCTTCTCAATATATAGAAATAAAATGTTTGATGTCACCTTCCCTGATGTTCATTTTTATAATACATTTTTTATCAAAGGTTGACAGGACAGATGGGCAGTATATTTTCTTATTTTCCACAATACAGCATGGAGTACACATATCAAAACTGCACATGGAATAGTATACATATAAGGTAGCTTCCCAGCCCTGGCATAGCCCACTAAGTACTTGCATACGCCCTGTACACCAACTCAGAGCTGGTCTTCATTATCATCAGTTTTCTACTCTGAGAACAGGTGGCAATTCTTTAAGAATTTGTTGCTGCCATAGTGACAGGTTCTTAACGTGGCCATAGTAAGAACTACCAGAATTTGCTACACGTGCCAGTACCTACACCAGCGCAAATTCTCGCTGAATTAGGCGCAGATAGTTTTTAAGGAAACTACCAAAAATCTGAGGTTAGTTTAATTTCCTAGATATACTATGCTGCATTAAGTATTCTTACCAGCTTGTTCACAATGTACACCGAGCTGCTCATGCGCAACTCAGTGGACAATTTAATATTTGCTGAGATGAATGAATTTCTACACATAAGTGGGAGTGACATCATCCAGCCTCAACCAAATAAAGAGGCCGAAAATGTCAGTGGCCAGTGACTGCTACAGATCTGAAGGCCGCAGTAGGTCTCATGTTTCCCTCAATCCAGCATGCATGCCTTATTGATCCATGAAGAGCTGTGCACACTGCAGTTAGGAGTACCAGAAATATTGCTTCAGATGACACCATTAGCATATCAAGTGTGCCAGGCTTAGAAGATATTGAGACATTCAAAATGGCACTTAGCAGTGCGCGGTCAGTTTTTTAAACGTTTCCCCATTCCCCTTTGCTGAAAATGCTATATAAAACAGAGACCTCTTGCGCCTGTTGGCACAATCCTATGGGATGGTCATTACTCCAAATCTCGTAAGAAAATGCTGCAGCATAGTGCTAGGACTTTTTTCAGTGGGATCTGGTTTACTCTACATTCCCTAGATGACGTCATTGCGCAGGAGACGCGGCAGACATTAAAAAATGCATAATATAAATAATGGAGAAAGAAATAAAGCAGCAATTTTCTTTGTTGTCAAGTGGCTTTAGGCCAACACTTCACTTTTTATATGCACCCCTGATGAAGCTCTGGATTTATAAGCAAAACATTTTTTTTTTTTTTTGGGAGAACATTTTTGGATTTTGGGGCACACATGGTTATTGGGGCTAGAAACTTGGGACGCCTTGATACCAGGTTTTTATTGCTTACAGATTAGCACTGCAACAGTGTTAATTTTGTCAACTAAAACATTTTCGTCGACTAAATAAATACTATTTTAGTTGACTAAAACAATTGAGAAGACTAACATAAAACTAAAATGGCATTTAAGTCTTAAGAGTAGGACTAAAACTAAATTGAAATTTGATGTCAAAATGAACACTGGTCTGTAGCGCATGTTGAAACCTTAATATCACAAATAATAACAATCGAACTTTCACTCCAGCAGTATATAATGAGTTTGGAAATTGTAGAGAAATGCTTAAAATAATGCATTACAATTTAGGTACACTCATTAGATTTTAGTCGACTAAAATGTAGGGCATGTTAGTCGACTAAAATGTACCGGAGATTTAGTCGACTAAATACGACCAAAACAAATGCTAGAAGACTAAGACCCCTTTCACACTGAGGCAGTTTTCAGGCATTTTAGCGCTAAAAATAGCGCCTGTAAAGCACCTGAAAACTGCCTCCCGCTCTTGCAGGATGGGGAAAAAGTCCTGCAGGCAGCATCTTTAGGGCGGTGTAGGAGCGCTGTATACAGTGCTCCTACACTGCCCATGCCCATTGGAATGAATGGGCAGCGCTTCCGAAGTTCTTGTAAAGCATTTCCGAAGTGCCGCAACACGGGCGATTTTAACCCTTTCTTCGGCTGCTAGCGGGGGTTAAAAGCTCCCCGCTAGCGGCAAAAAAGGGCCGCTAAAACAGCAGTAAAGCACCGCTAAAACTAGCAGCGCTTTACCGCTAATGGACCCGCCGGCCTGTATGAAAGGGGTCTAAAACGCCATTTTAATCAAAAGACCAAGATTAAAACTATGATGAAATTTGCTGCCAAAATTAACACTGGACAGAGATCTGATGGAGAAGCAGAGAACTTGGAACCTTGTTACTATTGTTGTCCATCCCTTATAGATACTGCCAACAGTAAATTTAGAGTGGAGGATACCTTTTTGCCTGGGGGAATGGCATTGCCATAATGGGTGGTGTATAGACTTCTGTCCCCTCCATTTCCACCTTTCCTCATTCCCTAAAGAATATTTAGTCATTTACAATCTCCACTGAACGGCTAGACCTGGTTCTCCTCCACAACAGTTATTTAACTGTGAGTGGAGTTTGATATTATCCGCACTGTGACTATGTATACCATCACTATCAACAGTTGCTTTGTGGATGTGGGAGTCTTTCGGTATCACCCTACAAGTTAAAAAGCACACACGCACACAATCTGGGGTGCCTTGGCAAAAACTGTATACAAGCCAGTTTGGTGGATCAAGCCTTTTAGTTACACAAAGCCACAGGTTTTCATTGTGCACCATTACAACCTTCCAGCCGCCGGTGTCCTAACAAATGACGACATCAGTTAATAAGGAGGATGGCAGGTGCCTGCACAGCATCCTTGTTAGCCCTTACCCTGCCTCTCTGTCAGCATTGGGATCACATTTGCTGAGTGAGGGAGAGAAACTGAGGCCTTCTGCCTACTGGAATACCAATTAGTACCAATGCGCAAAGGTAGATTTGCTTTGTAAGAATAAATCATCTCTAATGTTAGGTGTCCTACGTGTGCCAATGTTGCTGTAAAATTATTAGTTTCATTTTTTACATTTTAGAATGAGTGCCCTTGAAATTAAAATTATACATAAAGGGTGCCTTGACTGAAGAAAAAAAAAAAAAGTTGAGAAACACTACTATACATTTTAATAAAGGTTATATTTTACTAGCGGCTATAGGTGTGTGGTAACGCACCTCCATCCAGTTAAAAGTATTGTTTGCCACGATAGAGTCTCCTTAACAAAGGATTCCCAGTATATTAAAAATTTAAGTTTAGGATGGAGTGGAGTTTGCCTATTAGGTTAATACCATGATAGATATAGCATGACCCACAAGTACAAAATAAACCAGATAGTGCTTTATGCAGATTCTCCTTCAAGCAATACCTTTTTTAAATTCAACTTTTAATAACTGTGTATTGATCCAAGAACAATGGTCATTTACCAGAGACCTTGTTTGTTGTATACTTACATTCCAGACCAGAGGATCTTGGGCTCTCGTAGTCAGAATCGTTTTTCTTCTTACGTGGAGGTGGTGCAGGCCTAACAGGTGGTGGCGGCCTTGGTGGAGGGGCATTTAAGGGTGGAGGGGGACGTGAGGGACCAGGCTTTTTAGTGCTTGCTACTATGTCAGGCTCAACAGTAATCTGCCGAGGCGGCTTAGCAGGTGGCAACTGCTCCACAGCTTCAGCAGGTGATGTCTCGCTGGGCACATAGTCACTAGTTTCTTGTTCCTTAAGATCTTTAATCTCCTCATACTCAAATACTTTTCTTGTGCTTTCTTCCTTTTCCGAGATTTGAAGATCTTCTGTTAGTTGTATAATTTCCACAATTTTAGAGGTTTCTACCAACTGTTCAATGAGAGGAATAGAGATGTCATGTGTTTCACTAAGTTTTGACCCTGAATGATCATCCAGTTCTTTATGGTGAAGTTCTTCTTCATCGTCAAAATCTGTTTCAGTAATCAACAGCTCAGGGATGTTGCTTGAAAGTGCTGGATCAATCTCTACAGAGGCGCGTGAATTATTTAACGTTACATTTTCTGTAATATTAGGACATTCGTCTACAGCAGAGGACTTTTGACTTTCTTCGATGATGCTTTCAATAATCTACCAAGACATTAAATTTTATGAATAAAAAACACATGCCATATAGTATGCATCAGTACCATATTGTACCATATGAATGCTGCTGCTAGACTAATACACCTCACTAAGCAATCAGTGACTGCTGCTCCTCTCTGCAAATCCCTTCACTGGCCTCCCCTACCTCACCGTATAAAATTCAAAATGCTAACCACAACATACAAGGCTATCCACAACATCACCCCCAGTTACATCACAAACCTCATCTACAGATATCACCCAAATCGTCCCTTCCGCTCCTCCTGCTCTCTAGCTCCCTTGTTACCTCCTCACATGCGCGTCTTCAGGACTTCTCCAGAGCCTCTCCCATCCTCTGGAATTCCCTGCCCTGGTATATCCGATCAGCCCCTAACCTATACACCTTTAGGAGATACCTGAAAACTCCCTTATTCAGGGAAGCCTATCCCACACCCACCTAACAACCCCATCAAATCATTCTCTGCATCTATTACCTTTTGTACCACCACCCCCTCCCTTTAGAATGTAAGCTTTACGAGCAGGGCTCTCTTGTCCCTTCTGTATTGTACTGTACTGTAATTGTGCTGCCCCCCCTCTACATTGTAAAGCGCTGCATAAACTGTTGGCGCTATATAAATCATGAATAATAATAATAAAATTTCATTGCATCATAAATAGATTTTTAAAGCCGAACTCTGGAATTTTTTTTTTAAAGTGTAAAAAAAGCAGAGGTTCTTTTCCATAAAAAACACATAACAAAAGCAGTGGATCCAGTATCCTAGACAACGTATATTATGTGCCAATCTTTGGTTCTTGCTGAAGGAAGCTTAGCCCGCTTCAACAGGCCTCACAAGTCTCCCTACCAGTGGTTTAATGTTAAGGGTGGCTTCAATCAAAAGAGAGGCTCTGGAGACAGGAGAGGCAAGGGTCAAGCATGGCATAGGGGAAAGGTTCAGATTTGTTTATTTCAGCTGTCGATATCTATCAGGTGCACATGCAAATCATTTTTACAGAAAGTAATTATGCAATTTGACTTAAATTCTGAAGGGGCAAAATGAAAACTGGCTGACTCAGATTTTGCCATGCCATGGATTCCAGGTATACCCCAAGGAGACCAAAGTTTCCACATATAAGCATGAATATCTGCCCACAAGATCAAGAAAAATGTAGACACTAAATGATCCTTCTAATTAAAGACCATGGTTCAAAAATCCATATATACACACATCAAGTGAACTACATCCCAGTCCATAGTCTCTGTGACTAAAACAATAGTGAACAACTGGGAAATACCAAAAAACTGACTCTGCCCATAGCAGCTATTGCATACATTGTCTACTATAGTCAGGAAAAAAGAAAAAAAAAAAAAAAAAAAAATAAGGAATAAAGACTCAGATTTCAGGCATGCTAGCATTCCATGAACCAGACATCGAGGACTTTCTCTGATAACTGTAGAGATCTACAAGGGTACATCTTAACGTTTAGACCACGTTCACACTGAGGCGCCTTTCAGGAATTTTAGGGCTAAAAATAGTGCCTGTAAAGCACCTGAAATGTGTCTCTCAAAACACCCGTGTGAAAGCCCAATTGAAATCAATGGGCAGCGCTGTCGAAGACCCTGCAAAGCGCTTCAGCAGCGGCGCTTTTAATCCCTTGTTAACCCCTTATTCTAACACAAGCAGTGATTTACCGCTAGCGCGGGGCAGTGTTCGGTTTGCAAGTGGCCTTATACTCCCACAAAATCTGTGTGGGTATTGAATACGTAAAGTAAAATGCCTTTTTAACAACGATAAAGTACTCATATTTGTTAATTCCTGATGAGGTTACACACATGGATAAAATAATTGTGCATAAGCAAGTAAAGTAATGTACACACCTCTTTTGGGTCATTTTGCTTTGGTTTAGTGGTTACAATTTCCACTTCTGAATTTTCAGTATGAGTAACTTCTTCCTGAAAACATCAACAAAAACGTAAACATTGTTTAAAACACCTAGGCAACAAGATATTCGCAGCCTTTTACATGTAATGACGGAAAATCATTGTCCCTGGTTATACAGGCCTTTGAAAACAAGAATGCAACAAGAATGGGTTCCAATTAAGCAATGAAGGGCTCACAAAAGCTCTGCAATAATACACATTTTATATATACAGATTAGACAGTAAAAACAATCACCACCATGCTGCTGCTGCCTTTGCTCTAGTTTAGGCCTATATTTCTATGTATTGATATGAACACACTGCTTTGTACAACGTTTTACAAATGCCCACATTGTATCATTTTACTTTAAAAAACAATACAAATCTATTGATGAAAAAAGTGGAACTTTGGATAGAAAATTAAGCCTTGCAAAATCACTTCATATGCCGGTCCCTTCTGCAGTTAAGGCCATGTAAAATATTAAAAATAAATGCCTATAATATTTAAAATGCAGTAATACGCTGTCCCACCCTGTTCTGCACATGCCCAGTCGCTCTAGATTTTTAGCCACTGCTGAGTATGTTGAAGCCGATCTGCTGAGAGCCTTAATGGGGAATTTAAACCTCTCATCTTTTACAGCCAAGGAAGCTGCTTCGGTTTGATCTGCAACTGCCCTGGCACTGCACATGTGATCAGTTATGACACCAGCCATTTGATGGTTTGACAGTTAGGATTGCTGTCACCTTTTGCTTGTGTCCCCAACCAGACATTCCAGGAATAGAACAGTTTTTTGAAACTGTTAAATCGATGGGTTTAGTTATGCTTTACTTCTGCTCAGGGGCTCTGGGCTTCAGCAAAATGGCAGCCTCAGGCAAGAATTAATAGGAGTAATGCTGGAGGAAATTTACAACACACTCATTTCAGTAGCATTAATATAAATATGAAATGTATGTATGTTCCTTTCTAAGTATTTTTTTATTAAGTTATGGGTAAAGTTAAGCTTTGTTTTTTTTTTGTTTTATATATTTATATTAATATTTTCACCACAGAAATTTTTCTCTTTAAGATATGTTGCCAGAAAATTCAATAAAATTGTGCAATTAGTGCACATTCCAACGTATTTATAGTGTAAGGGCCAATCTAATGATGTATTCAATTTATATCCTATAAGTAGAATTTCACACTTAACCACTTCAATACCGGGCCTATTCTGGCACTTCTCTCCTACATGTAAAAATCATAATTTTTTTGCTAGAAAATTACTCAGAATCCCCAAACATTTTATATGTTTTTTTTAGCAGACACCCTGTGGAATAAAATAGTGGTAATTGCAACTTTTTATCTCGCACGGTATTTGCGCAATAATTTTTCAAATGCCTTTTTTTGGGGAAAAACTGTTTCATGAATTAAAAAAATAAAAAACAGTAAAGTTAGCTCAATTTTTTTGTATAATGTGAAAGATGTTACGCCGAGTAAATAGATACCAAACATGTCATGCTTCAAAATTGCACGCACTCATGGAATGGCGCCAAACTTCGGTACTTAAAAATCTCCATAGGTGATGCTTTGAAAATTTTTACAGGTTAGCAGTTTACAGTTACAGAGGAGGTCTAGTGCTAGAATTGTTGCACACACTCTAACGCACGCTGTGATACCTCATGTGTGCTTTAAACGACATTTACATATGTGGGCGGGACTTGCGCGTGCGTTCGTTTCTGAGCGCGAGCTACCGGGGACAGGGGAGTTTTCCATTTTTTTTTAATTTTATTTTTTTTACTTAATTTTTTTATTTTTACACTTTTTATCTTTTTGATCACTTTTATTCCTATTACAAGGTATGTAAACATCCCATGTAATAGGAATCTATGTGACCGGTCCTCTTTATAGAGAGATGCGGGGTCATCTCTCCTCCAGGCTTGAAAGCATGAGATTGGTGAAAAAAAAATTTTTTTACCGATCTCATGCTCACACGATTCCCCCATCCACACACTTGATGTGGATGACAGGGGGATCTTCTCTGCTGAGCTACAGTATTCTGCCAATGGCTAGTTTTAGCAGCACTTTACTGCTGTTATAGTGGCACTTTTAAAAAAAAGCTTGTGTTGCGGCATTGCCAAAGCGTTTTGGCAGCGCTGCCCATTCATTTCAATGGGCAGGGGCGGTGTATAAACCGCTCCCCCACTGCCCCAAAGATGCTGCTTGCAGGATTTTTCTTTGTCTCTTCCTGCAAGCACACTGCCCCAGTGTGAAAGCACTCGGGCTTTCACACTGGGGAGACATGAGAGGCGCTTTACAGGCACCATTTTTAGCTCCAAAATGCCTGAAAAGCGCCTTCGTGTGAGAGTAGCCCAAATCACAAACTCCTCTATATGGCAGCCTTTTCCCCCACATAAGACTGAACTAGATGGTAGGATCCTCTCTTTTTGGTGTTGTGCAGCCAATAGATACGCCTCTAGGATTGCCCAATACCAGGAAGGGCTGGCGTACCGCGTATGGATGATGAAACAAGCTCCGGAGCCAGAATGAGCCATCATTCTCCAAGCGAGCAGGGTGGATTGTGCATTGTGATCACATCTTAGGTCAGGAAGTGGGCGTGGCAATGCATTTCAGAGAACGAAGCCCCATTGTCAAACCTTGACAAGCCAAGGCTTGAGAATTTTGCAACATGTTACCATGCTCATTTCCTGATATATGAGGTCATCACGACTCCCCGTCCACCACGCTCATTTCCGTGCAGTATCCCAATGCTGAGAGCTTCAGAAAAGAAGCATTACACCTCAATAAATAGCTCCTGGTTCACTTTCATTAGTTTTCTAAAGGAAGCCCTACATCGGCTCTCTTCTGAAGGAAACCGTCCGCTGTCCTCACAGGAGCATCCTTCACTTAGCAAAGTGGTAGGGTTTGAAGCCTTGTTCACACGGGTGTACTATAGCGTCCATGCGGTGGCCATATCAGCTCACATCCTGATGCACAGGAGTTTGGTGCATCCCAGTGCCGGCAGTCTCATTCATTTCAATTGAGGCATGGCTGCTGCTTTGACAGAGGTGCTACTCCAAATTCGGAAACATACTACAGAGATGTAAAGGATCAACATGATCTGAAAGCAATGTGAAAAGGATAAAGGAAAAAAAAAAAACAACACACTTTATGTACTGTGTAAGCCTCACAAAATAGAAAAGATGTATGGATATTAAAAAAAAAAAAAAAATAACAAAAATAAGTTTTAAATGCAGTCACTGAATATATTGTTAGGGCTCCGTTAAAATCAATTGGGATTTAGCTGTGATGCAAAGAAACATAAAAATATATTACAGTGCCACGTTCATGTCCTGACACGTCCTGGGAAGACCTGTAGCATTTTCTTACAGCAAGCTGCCTTTAATATTTTCCTTCTCAGGAAACGATGTCAAGTATTTACGTCTGCTGCAGACAATGGTGAACAGCAGACCTTTCAAGAACTCCTGGAGACGCTAAGCAGACAGGCTACTGTCACAGCAGATGAACCAAATCCATACCAAAGCCGATGTAAATGCTAAAGCAGGATACACAGATTGTAAGCCCAAGAACTGGAATAGGTTTCCTAACTAAAGTTAACATGTTTATACCATTTAGAGGCTTGAGAAACAATTGGGATAACATGCAAGCAACCCAACATGGTTTGTATCAGTCTTTGATATTAGAACCAAAAGTCTCAGTTTCTAAAAAGCCACAAGAGTACAATCTCTGTAGGTTGGTTAGAACAGAAGAAATTGCTCGACCTGTGCAGGAAATTGCATAGGTTATGCAAGATCATGCTGCAAAATTAAGTCAAAATGATGCCCGTCATAAAGACTGCATATTTAGAATGAAAATGAAAAACACCAAACAAAAACACACACACTTAATTCTACCTAGTTGTCAGTCCAGGGAAATAAAATTAGTTTACTTCCAATAGAGCTTTACCAGCTCTGTTCAACCAGCATTGTGATTGGGCCACCCCTGCAAGGACAGCACCGCCAGGTCCTCCACTACAGCAGCACAGAATGATCAAAACAGACACCTCTTAGACCCCTTTCACACATTGCGGACCGTTCGTCTGTTTTTCAACCATCCATTGACGGATGAAAAACAGACATCAATGCATTCCAATGGAAAAAACGGGACGACAACAGATGATCATCTATTTTCATTCGTTTTCATCCACTTGCGTCAACATCCTTTTTTCGAACAGATGAAAGCCCTATTTTTATCCGTCAAAAAAACGGATGTAAACTGACAAATGGTCAGTTTTCAATCCGTTTTTGCGTTGTTAGGGGCAACCAGTCACTGTGGGGGGGGGGGGATTGTGGCAGAGAATGGCAGGGGAGCAGTATACACAGTGAGGGGGCAGTCTACAGACAGGCTCCCTCACTTGCCTGACTGTCACGGTCAGCTTTTAAATGTAATGGTCGGCTTTTTTTAAATGTATTTTTCTATAAACAGTGCAGAGCCAGAGCTGTCAAAAAAAAAGACACAAGAGATACAATGCATCTCTGGGTTCTTAGATAAAAGGGATGAACTTCAGTTTAACCACTAGACCAAGACTAAACCTTTTTCTGACACTTGTCGGTTAAAGAATAAAATGGCGGTTGTTGCAAAATTTAACGTCACACAGTATTTGCGCAGCAGTCTTTCAATCACAATTTTTTGTGAAAAAATACACTTCCATGAATTTAAAAAAAAAAAAACACTAAACAGTTAGGTTAGCCCAGTTTTTTTGTATAATGTGAAAGATGTTACGTTGCGTTGTGTTTCATATTTTATCCAGAATCGTGCAGAAAACGGGACTGAACTGAGGAAATGAACTGAAGGCATGTGTGAAAGGGGCCTAACTGGCCAGGTAAAGAGAAGTAGACCGTTGGTCACCACCCGGCTCTCTTAATTCATGTGCATATGAAAACTTTTGTTTTCACTTTATAATGTGATTAGAATGGGTGAGTGGAGCTTTACTTTTCATTACGGTTGTCCCCAGTGTAAATTTTTCCCTTCATTTCCATTTTATTTGATGGGTAATAGATAAAAACAGCAAAAGAGGAACGTGGAGAAGGGTTAGAATTTTGGGGGTTGGGGGGGGGGGGGTATTCCTTTCTCCTCTTGTCCAGATTATGGGCATCAGTTAGTTGTACCTGTCCATTTGCAGCCCTCTCCTCTCTGCATCCATTCAAAGTGCTGAATTATAAAGCTGGTCTGGAAGTTCGGAAAAAAAAAAGGGGGGGGGGGGGCAGAGAGCTGAAGTCATACTCTGCAAAGCTTAGTGAGGAGAGCTCTAAAAGCAGATTGGAGGGAGAGGGAGAGGGAAAGGGACTCCCCCCCCCCCCTTCACAAAGCACACAGGAACAAAGCAGAGGCTGTCAGTCAGCTGGAGGTCCCTCCCGTGTCATCTTTTTTCTCTTGGTGTCAGGAAGACCCATATGAAGGGACTTCTGAAGATAGAGGAGTGGGACTGAATGAGAAATGACACTCAATGTTCTGAATTTAAAGTACATACTATAGGAGGATAGGCTTTGTTCATATTTCATGTCTAAGGTTTACAACCACTTAAAAAAAAAAAAAAAAAAAAAGGAATTAATGCCCCATTCCAGACACTAAGATACATGCTTGAAATGACAAACTGAAATCGGATGTAAGTGAAGTATTTATCTCACAGAATTCATGTAAAAACTGGGCGTCTACTTTGTTAGGTGTCACCGATAGATTAAAAACACCTATTCATAAGTCCAGTGACTGGCAGAAATGATCCCAACCTGCGCTGCAAGAGATAAATATTAACAGAGCCTATGAGACACACAAGAAGGTGAAATGTGTTTACCAGAGGCTGATAAACTAATTACTAACCAAGGTTGTCTGTAGGTCCATTTACTCAGTGCGATCCTGCACAGCAATTAAACAAAGTTGAAATAATGATTTGGAAAGAAAACACTGTACTAAATATTAAATAGTTGACCTCCAAAACCACAGCGTACATGGGTACGGATGATCAAACTATACAAGTCATTCTTGGCACTATAGTGCAATAATCACCATGCGTTTAAAGTAGGAATAAATGTATGGCAGAAGGTAAAAGGTGTTTGCACCGCTAACGATAAGACAGGCTGGAATGATTTGATCTAAAGTTCTACTCATCTCAGCGCGTGTGGCATCCTAGAAACAGGCACACCTCTGTTAGAGGCTTTAAATTGATTGAAAACCTCTGTGACATGAAAAATGAACAAGCCATATTCTTGTAAAATGTGTTCATTCCTCAATGCAAAGCGCCGAGTGTGATTTCTGTCTGCTGCCTCATTCCTCTCCTAGCTGCACAAGTCTTTTCTCATAGGTTGTGCCAACTCCAAATAATTGAGGGAATGGGGGGAAAGGGGTGTTCCAGCACACAGCCTGTGACGGACTGCCTCAGCTTTGTAAGTTAGCCTAGGAGACTGACTAGAGGGGGGGTGCCCTTTACCCCCACTCAGGTCTCAGCTTACACTCAGCTCTCCTCTCTGAGCTGTGCAATGGGTGACATCACATCCTTACTCCCTGCTTGTGGAAGCATTAAATGTAGGCCTCTTTCACACAGGACGTATCAATGCGTACCATGTGCAAAGGCTGTTTATTTGCAGGGGTATTCACAGGTGTTTCTTGCATTCCCGTGCAAGGAAAGACTGTATGGGCTCAACCGATGTTCCCAATTTGACATTTGTGCGGGTGCACGGCCCTGGACAGACAGTCAGAGGCTCTGCATCTGCATACATGTCAGATCGGGAGCAGCACCTGTGTCCATACAGCCGCTGCTTCCACTAGAACACCGGTTTGTCCTCATGTGGATAAAAAGCCCTCACACAGGGTCTGCATTGATACACTCCGTGTAAATGAGCTTTTAAATTAAAATGAGCCACAGCACCTGTATGCACTAGGAACGCAACACAATACCAGGAGTTGTTGCCATCGTCAACACAAACCGTTCTAATCTCAGATGCTTTAATGCCTATTTTGGCTAAAATTTGCCATTTTTAGTAGATAGCTTATATGCATACGCGTAAAAGAATGACAGTGTTTCAAATACTGCATGTTAAATTAGCTGTTATGAAAAAGAAAATCTGGACCATTTAAGAAAAATAGAACGCCCACTCATATAGAAGGCAAATATTAATGTCAAAACATGAAAAAGACATTTAAGCCAATCTTTAATTTATCCATATCTATACGCAGATGACGGGTCTCACTATAAAAAAACATAATACACAACCTGTCACACATTTAATGGGCACAGAGGAAGGCTGTCAGCATTTTTCATCAGTACAGAAATGGGAATGGAGTGGAATGTGATTCACCTTTTAGTATTTGCTGCAATTGATTTGGGTCAAAACACTTCCTCTTTGACAAACCTGCCAACCACCCTCCTCCTGGCACAGCCACATTCCTGCCTCACTGACTAAGCACAGAAATCCAGCCTGCTACAAGGTCTGCTAATCATTAGTATGTGTCACACACAATGACAAAATAAAGACATGTGACTAAAATCTCAAGAGCAGAACACACACACACACACACACACACACACACACCTTTGGTACACTTGTTAAATTCTATAAACATAGAAACATTTTAAAATCAGCTAGTAGAACCATCTGAAATCTAAGGTGCCTTATGGCAACTGGAGCTGGGAAGTGAGCACTGACGGGCACAGGTGCTTTGCTGCATGGCCCCCCATTCACTTGAGTGGGTGACATCTGGTGCCGAAAGCAACATGCCATTTCATTTTTGCCACAGAGCGGAAGGTGGGTGGGCCTGGTGCCTCTTGTGCCAGCAGAAAAAGCGCCAAGTTGCTGACCCCTGCTTTATCATCCTTTACCCGTTGAGCCTCTCTGTATATTGCAAATTTGGTACCATACAAGCAATGCAGCTCAAAAAAAAAATTATAAGAGGTCAATTTTGGGTAGAGCTGGCCTTTATAAAGGCCTGCAAGTATAATGCACTCATTAGCTTTGCAAAAGTCCAAGTGTATGACTTCTTTCACACTGGGGCGGACGGGCGACGCTTTTTAGCGCTGCTATTTGGCCGCTAGCGAGGTGGTCAAAAAAGGGTTAAAACCGCCCACAAAGCGCCGCTGCAGCGGCGGTTTGCCGGCAGTTTGCCGGCGCTGCCCCATTGTTTTCAGCAAGCAGGGGCGCTTTAGGAGTGGTGTATACATCACTCCTACAGTGCTGCAAAGATGCGGTTTGCAGGACTTTTTCACCATTTTTACCTTTTATTTTTACACTGTTCTTTAAAAAAAAAAAAAAACATTGTGTCACTTTTATTACTATTACAAGGAATGTAAACATCCCTTGTAATAGAAAAAAAAAAAAAAAGCATGACGGGACCTCTTAAATATATGAGATCGGGGGTCAAAAAGACCTCAGATCTCATATTTACACTAAAATGCAATAAAAAAAATAAATAATGGCCCTTTAAGAGCTATGGGCGGAAGTGACATTTTGACGTCGCTTCCACTCTGCAATGGTATGGAGACAGCTGGGGGCCATCTTCCCCTCACTCGTCTCCATACCCAGCCAGCAAAAGGATCCGATGACACCGAAGCGTGGCGGGAGGGGGGGGGGGCCTCTCCCGCCGCCAATTAAAATGATCTTGCGGTGAATTTGCTGCAGAGACCACTATTAAAATCGGAAAATGGACTGCCGGCCAAAGAAGAGGATACCAGGATTATGGTAGCTAGCTGCTGCCATAACAACGATATTCCTATTCAAAGTTAGGACATATATCGGCGGGCGGTGGTCCGGAAGTGGTTAAGGAAATTTGGGCACCCGTGCAGTTTAAAAATGGGGACCTGGACCTTACTGGTATGGCCACTTAAAAGTAATCCTAAAAAAAAGAAGTGTTATTTGCCATAATTCATTTAACTAAATCATACATCAATAGCACTGTGGTTTTTTTTTGTTTTTTTTTAATCCTCCAAGTACCTTATTCCTGCAGCTCTGTTATGTAGTCACATGACTTCTGCAGGGAAAGATCTGTAGGAGGGGCTTCTAATATTGCTGATGTACAGTAAAAGTCTGTCTGACCAGCCCTGATTGGTGCTTACCAGTCATATGGCAAAAAAAAAAAAAAAAAAAAATTTAGAAGAGCAATTTAAATTAAAATGATAAACAAAAGACGGTTTTATAGCTCCCAATGAATCTATATTGAACAGAGATGTATTTGTTGTGCATTAATATGATGTAGGCAGAGTCAGAGATGAAGGACACTAGCTTTTATTTTGTTTCGGTCAGCATCTGCATTCGAGGCTCTTCTTAATTTACAGGTATTGGCAATTACATAAAATATTTTTAATACCGATTTACATTAAATCTAAGCATTTTTGTGAGTCTCTTAGTAAATGTAATCAATTAGCATACTATATCCTGCCCTCATAGTATTTAGCAAGAGGAGGACAAGGAGGCGAGCGTTGCAAGTATTCACCACTGTGTTTGCGCCCATATCTGTGACTCTATAAATCACGTGGGCTGCATAGATAGTGAAGAAAAAAGAAAAAAAGAAAAAAAGAAAAAAAAAAAAAAAAAAAGGGAGGAAATAAAGAGCTTAGAAGGGAACTGACATATGCACATGCTCAGTAGAGGACACCAGATGGTCAACACAATTTCCACCTGCAACGAGCACACACAAGATGGGAGAGACAGCTGAAGGCTGGATCAACTAGATATATTTCACTCTACACAGAATGAATGCTTTAGTGTAGGGGGTCTCAAACAGGCGGCCCTCCAGCTGTTGCGAAACTACAAGTCCCATGAGGCATTGCAAGGCTGACGGTTACAAGCATAACTCCCTCAGGCAGAGGCATGATGGGACTTGTCGTTCTGCAACAACTGGAGGGCCACCAGTTTGAGACCTCTGCTTTAGTGGCTTTGTAAGTATGCACACTCTGTTATACATCATGTAATGAGAGATTTTCATAGGTCTGGGTTTAATGACACTTTAAACTCCTACTTGGTCTCTATCTGCAGAGATGCCCACGTCTTTGTTCCAGAATCACACTGCGCTGTACCACAAACACTGTATATATAGATTTTTATTGCAGTACACATCTGCAGAAAAAGATTTTTGTATAGAAAGTGCACTTACAGAACAGTGGCTTCAAGCAGAGTAGTCAGGAAAAGTTATTCCAATTCCTGCCTACCAACTTCGAGTTGGTGAATTAAAACACAGGCTTTTCTTTTTCCATTCACCATGAACAATAGGGAAATGTAGGATAATTGTAAAGCTGGGCTTAAAATTCTTAGCCATTAGACATGATTTTAGTGACAACAATCTTCCAACACAATCACTGTAAATCTTTCCGGCTCACTGCCAAAAGTGGTGAAGCTAACCCTTATAATGAACACCTCTATGTACAGAACACAGCTGTGTCCAATATCCAGGAGAGTGATTTGGTACTGCAGTGCTAACAGCAGAGTACCGTCTCCAGACAGGAGGAAGTCAACTGGGTGAGTGACTATATCCAGCACATCTATCAGTGGGAAGCTATAAAGACTCATAAAGAGAGGAGTACAGCAAGGCCAGACAAATGAATGTGCCAGTGGCTATATTAAAGCAGCATTTCATGCTCCTATACCTGGAAGGCTAAATTTATAGGGACACAAAGGATACATAGATGTCGCACAACTGTAGCTGGTTATAGTGGGATGTACTTTTCATTATGGTTCAAGAGCCACATTATTTTTGCTATTATCCAACATAAAATTTTCATTTAAAAAAAAAAAAAAAAGGGGAGGAGGCAGAAATAAACAACTCTGAGGGTTTCGTGCTACAAGATTAAAAAAGCCACCCCAGCTTCATAAATTGCAACACACACACACACACACACTCTCAAGTTTACATACCCTGGCAGAATTTATGATTTCTTGGCCATTTTTCAGATAACATGAACCCTTGCATCTTTCATCCAGTGCTGCACTGACAATTCTGGATTCTGAGTCATGGGGAAAGCAAAAGAATTGTCAAAGGATCTGAGGGAAATGATAGTTGAACTGTATAAAACAGTAAAGGGATGTAATAAAAAAAAAATATCCAAGGAACTGAGAGTGGCAATCAGCAGTGTTCAAACTCTAATCAATTAGTGGAAAATGAGGGGTTCTGTTGAAACCAAACACTGTCAGGTAGACCAACTAAAATTTCAGCCACAACTGCCAGGAAAATTGTTCACGATGCAAAGAAAAACCCACAAATAACTTCAGATGAAATACAGGACTGAAAACATGTCATGTAGCGGTTTCAAAATGCACAATAAGGAGGCACTTGAAGAAAGATGTGCTGCATGGTCGAGTCACCAGAAGAAAGAAATACTACACAAATGCCACAAACCATCCCACTTACAATATGTCAAACAGCACAGAGACAAGCCTCAAACCTTCTGGCACAAAGTCATTTGGAGTGATGAGACCAAAATTTAGCTTTTTGCCCACAACCATAAGCGCTTCATTTGAAGAGGAGTCAACAAGGCCTATGATGAAAGGTGCGAAGGTGGATCGCTGATATATTGGGGGATGTGTGAGCTACAAAAGGCACAGGAAATTTCGCCAAAATTGATGGCAAGATGAATGCAGTATGTAATCAAAAAAATACTGGAGGAACATTTGCATTCATCAGCCAGGAAGCTGCACATGGGACGTACTTGGACATTCCAACATGACAATGATCCAAAACACAAGGCCAAGTTGACCAGCCATTGGCTACAGCAGAATAAAGTGAAGGTTCTGGAGTGGCCATTTCAATCTCCTGACCTCAATATCATTGAGCCACTCTGGGGAGATCTCAAACATGCAGTTCATGCAAGACAGCCCAAGAATTTACAGGAACTGGAGGCTTTTAGC